>JAUMJK010002392.1:3000000-3304588 GCA_033558105.1 Coccyzus lansbergi
TTTAAATATACACTGGACTTTATCTGCTTCCATTCCTGTGGTTAAAAGTTTAACATAAAGCAAATTCTTTCATATAAATTCTGAGCAGAGCAAGAGGCTATATTAAGTTTTATCCATTTTCAGAGGTCTGAATACAGCTTCAAAGTTCTCTAAACAGTCATGCCCCTGGAGAGAGACCCATGCTTCTCTTGGAAATGCCTGTATCAAATGCAAAAAGATTGAATTTAGATAATATTTCTTACGTGACAAGTGCTGTCTTAGAGTTCAGATGTGAAAAACACAATTCTTCCCAAAATCATAGCCTTTTTTTTTAAACTAGTATTTATTTCTCAGTAATGTTGGTACCGGTATTAATATTCCAAAGTTCATTTTACTCAGCTGTTAGAAAAGTAAACCTTGCTTTGCTTCACTTTCTAGATACCACTTTTTGTTATGGCTACACCAAAGAATACCTTTACTCATATGACTAACAAGAATTGGTACATGAATGGAGCAAGTGATACCAAGCCACTCCTCTTTAGTAAATCCAGTAGACAGTGAACTTGGGACTTCAATATTTCGTAGTCTTTTATTGTCATGACACTACTGAACTCCTCTGCTCCTTGCTAAAATTATGTTTATTTGCAGAAATATGATTTGTATACTCAAAATTTTTCTCTACCCTTACTCACTACAGTCAAGCATGTGTCCAAAAGCCACACGAGCTCACTAAAACCTCATTCGTGATACATGACAGCTTGCACCCACTTTACTAACACTGACAGATCTCTTTGCATCACATAGCTATCCTCTTTCTTAAATTTCCCTTAGTCCTGTGGAAAACTGATATTGTTACCATCTAGGTCATCAATAAAAGCCCTAAATAGTTGCTGATAATAACCAGCTCTCACAGGATCCAACAGAAAGGCACATACTCAGTGAGGATTCTCCATTTACAGTCATGTTTCATAGCCTGTCTGCCAGCTTTTAGTCCATTTAAGGAGCATCACATTGATTTCATTTCAGTCCAGTTACTTCATCAAAGAATCATGCCTCACAGAAGTGTATTATATATTACTTCAACATGATGGCATTGATCAAACTGTATTTGTTATCTCTCAAATAAAAGAATAAAGAAAAGGATAGAGAGTCAGGCTGATGAAATCTATTTCGCAACAATCATGGGTGACTAATCTGAAAGAAAGATAGGAAGTTTAAATGTTGTCCAGTAGAATGATTTCTTTTACTTTTTCCACATCCAGATCCAAATTGATAGGCTTGCAATTACCCAGAAGATTCCCTTTTAAAGGATTGGTGTCATATTCCCAGTTTCTTTGTAACTTCTCTGTGCTCCAAAGCATATTGAAAAATTCGAACTTCATAACCCACAGAACTCTCCAGTCAATTCCTTAAAAACCTCTGAATATTAGCTGTCAGATCCAGATGATTAAATAAGCCTTATAGTAACAGTTCGCACAGTAGCACAACACTAGTCACACAGTGCCACAGCAGCACATCAAAGGTAGAGGGGGTGTTACATACTTCATGATCACCACTAGGAGGGGTGCAGCAGCCTGACCTTCACTAACACGTGAAGAACTAATTCAATGGATAATTTGTTCTAATTCTAATGGACATTCTTCACCTACGGTCTGTCCCTTTGCTCAGACTGCTTTTCTTCTTACTAGGCTTCTTCAAAATAAAATAAAATAAACAATAAAAAAAGATATTTCATCCACAATTACATTTGTCATTGAGATTTTTGTGTGTTTTTATCAAATTCTTTAACTTTTATTTTATAAAATCTTCACATCCCTGCATTCTCACTGGGGGACTTCCAACCTAATAATTTTTCTTTGTTGGGTTTTCTTTGTCTTTTTGGTCATTGAGTTTAAGACTCTAAGACAGAAAGAAAATATTTTACTTTGTTTTTGTTAAAACTTGCTTTCAGCACAACTAAATTGGTCATTTTCATAATGTGAGAATAGGAACCCGAATATATTTATTACAGGAAATCAGAATAAAATCATGAACACTTATGCCTAATTAGCTACTCATTAGCGATTTGCATGTCACACAGAGATACGCTGTAGGAGACAAAAAGAAGTGGTATTGCTGACTACAGCTACCATAACACTCAATACAGAACTACACCATCAAGGAAAACCCTTACATGCTTCCTGCAGAGACTCCTTCTCTGCTGTTGAAAAATTCACCTGCAAGACGCTGCTGACCAAAGGTTCATGGTACAGATGGGGGCTTCTTGCTGGCCACTCTACTCAGCTTCATGACAGTGGTAGCATGGACCAAATGGACATCCCTAAAAAAAGCCAGTTTCTACAGAACATGGGTTTTAATGGTCCTCCACATATAGAGAAAACCAATTCTGCCTGCAGCCCCCTCCTCCCCTACTCCCTCCTCCGAGGAAAGATAAGTAAATTCCTGCTAAATCTAGGCGTAGTTCCTTGGCTCTGGCCAGATGAGATACACTCTAGGCAGCAACTTGAACAGCATTTGCAAGATCCCAAAATATAAATTCAAGATCAGGGCACTAAATTTGATGAATATCTTATGCAGATCAAGTGAGGAGGAGAGATTCTTAATCCGTATGCATACAGTTCTAGAGTGGAAGGGATATATTCATTAGTGGTAGTTTATTATTTATAGTGTGTGCCAGGACTACTCTTTCTGCCATGCAAAGATCCAACCAGCCTTTCTGCTTTTGCAAAGAAAAGAGTAATTTGCTAGATGTCAGTGGACTGTGTTTTCTGTTCTTCTGCAACAGCTATTCTCTGAAGGTTTAAACTGATTGTTCTTTAACCATAATGTCATTAAGGATATGCCAGGAAGTTTATCTGTGGTTTATTAATACTGTAGAGGCTCCAAAGCAGCAAGATAATGCCCAGATTTCCAAAAAACAGGCTTGCCAACCATCCCTTTGGCCAGCTTCCAATTAAAGAAAGAACATGACAGCCAAGCTGCAGCTACAATGACTTCAGAAAGTGCTGAAAAAAGTAGAGCTATCCAAGCCAGAGAGCCCTACTCCAGTTTTATACAAAACAGAAGAAAAAAGAGAACAAAAATGCCTCTTGTATTTCATTTGTAACGTCACACATAGCTCAGCCTGGGTCTCTAAGCATGTTTCTTCCCCAAATGCTTTTTCACAGTTCAGGTTATTGTTCTGAGACCAAAATACAAACCACTAAGTCATGTAGTACACTGCTCCATCCACCCATAAGCTTTCTCCTCTGCAAAATATTGATAATTCTGTCATCTGAATTCCTCTTATCTTTTTGATAAATGAGCCTATGGCCTTCCTAACTTATTAAGGCATTTATCCTCTCCTTTACATTTGAAACACTGGGAAACATATATCTGATTTACCTAAGAATATTTGTGAAATCCTTCACTACAAAACTAGCTTGGCAAAGACTAGATGGACTCAGGTTTGTAATTTCCATGTTCTCCTAAATTTGTTCCCTGCCACAAGAACACCTGCATTTCCTCCTTCGGGGCCAAGCAACAAACACTTTGTTTTTCAAGGTTATTACTTGCAGATTTACATTGCCTTTTACAATTTCATGGGAAAGGGGGTTTTAAAGTTTTAGCTTTCACATGAAAAGCAGCTCAGCTTCTTCTGAAAGCACGTTCTGTTATTGAGCAGTCACTTCTCTTTCTGTAAAAATGATTGACCATGGGATACATTGAAGCGTGCTATTGTATTCCTAAACAGATTCCTAAACAGAGGGCCATACCACAAAAAACCAGGCACACATTGCAAAGGCTATCCCTCACCATGCTTTTAGAAAATAGAGAAAAGGGCATGGGACCTTCAACGGGACAGACATGCCCACTTCTGGGCATTCAGGAACAATGCTCTCTAGCTGATTTTGCCACCAGGCAATGACCCCTCGCTGCTTACTCCTCCCGAT
The DNA here is from genome assembly GCA_033558105.1 of Coccyzus lansbergi. NCBI lineage: Eukaryota > Metazoa > Chordata > Aves > Cuculiformes > Coccyzidae > Coccyzus > Coccyzus lansbergi. The sequence goes on from JAUMJK010002392.1 coordinate 3,003,912, forward strand.
TGCAGAGATGAACGCAAAGACATTTCACAGGTGTTTGCCTGCACCAGCTGTCTCAGTACTTCATAAAGGAAGGAAATTCCTCTAGTATAAAAGTTGAGCATAAAGGGTTAGCTATATGGTATGTCTACTGGATGTACGCGTTTGTCGTTTGTCGCTTTTAGACATTCAGGCAGCCTTTTTCCATCTTCTTAATAAATTAAATGTTAGGAATAATGAGTTTACTGTGGCTCCAAATCCTGTAAACACAAGGTGATGATTTTTTAGAGCATTCTAAGGCATGGAACTGCTTAATTAATGTCATATGATTAAAATCTAAGAACTGAGTATCAGTATTTCATGTTATCTTTTTTATTCAAAGAAATAAAATTGAATCTATCAATCTACTGTACAATCGTAAGCAAAAATCTGACAGCCTGGCAGGCAGAAGATATTCACTTTTCATGATGCACTGTTTCTCACCATCTTGGCATCAGAACATTTCTGCAGAACTGCCACAGGGGAATCTGAGGTAAGGATCACTAAGATTTATATCTAAACAGGAGTTTGGATGTCAGGACACAGTTATTCTTAGGTCTTCCTGATGAGGTCATGAAGAATCTTGTTCTCAAACACATCATTTCTGAGCTGTAAGTCTAATATTACAAAACTATGAAAAAACTGATATTTTCTGGAGAGCATTGTCTGTATAGCTATTAATCTAAAATATTCACCTACCAATGTCTGAAGATAACTTCTATATTCAGCTATGTAAAAGTGCAGGATGCCAAGCACTGGAAGTTTTATAGATACTTGTTATCACTCTGAAAAACTGGTTTACTTAATTAAAGAGTGCTTTAATATTTGGGTTTCTTACTTGACACCTAGCATTTCACAATTCACATTTTTACAGATATTTCCAAATATATTTCAGGTTCATTTAAGGTTGCATCTGCCTTTGAATATGTATCCAGTTTTCCTGTCATCCAAAATGAAATTATTATTCAGTAAATTTTTTGTCATTTAGTTCACTGGAACAGGGATTCCAATTCAAGCTTTGTCTTGACAAAACCAGGGACAACATCCTAAGAGCACACCCATCTCTCATAAAGTGGAAAACAATCTGAAGAATGAAGATGAATTAAGATGCGGTTTATTCAGTGATGGCTGAGGAGACAGCCATGGCAGTCTCTCAGTATTCCTCCAATAAGGCACAGTGACATTTTTTTAAAAAGTAAAAGGAAATAGGAGTCCTAACCAACGGAATATTACTTCATAGTGCTGAAAGCCAATTCAAGTGCTGTGTATTGTGTTTTCTCCATTCTACTCTAAACTGTTATGAAAACATAAACAAACGCAAAACATTTGTTGCTGTGCTATGTATAGCTCAGCTTGGAGTCCTTTTGTCTTTTTCTTTATTTGAACCTGGAAGTGGGAAGCTTTTCTTGAATTAGTATTGTTTCTCCTTTGGAAAAACAAACAAACAAAACAAAACAAACCCATAAACCCAAGGGAAGATGAAGTACGTAAAAGCTGCATGTCTTACAGAGTACCCCTAGTTACTAATCTGCTATAATTCGCACACTTGCAATTTCATGTAGAAAGAACCAGATGACGGTAGAATTCAATCAGTGCTAAGAAAGCAGGAATAGGGCTTACAAGAATGCTTACATCTGTCCCTAATTTGCTTGCACATAAACCCACGGTAATCTGTTTTATTGCCAAAGTCATATAAAGAAATTGCGCCCCAAGCAGCATAGGTAATCTCGAACTGGAGGCCCTCCAGCCTAATTAGACACAAGCACACAGAAGGCCCAAGACTGAAATGTGGCATGTAGATTTTGAAATGCATGAAGAGACAGAACAGTCTCATTAGCAGCTGCCCAAGTGTATGTTTAAGCCTCTAAAGTTCCTTCTTTTTGACGGAGGTAAGGAATAAGCCATGTCTATGCCTAAGGCTAAGTACAAGGGAAAGAATCCCACTCCTTCTGGAATGGCCTGGATATCCCAGCTCCCACTGCAGCACACAGCTCCCCCCAGGCTTTTCACATTTCCTGGCCACTCTGTTTGCAAAGACATCCTCACAGTGAGTGAGCTGATCGAATATCAATAATGCTAGGAAAGCCAAAACTTTATAAGTCGTTTAAAAATAAGACAAAGAAGTGATTCTATGAAGAGTTTAAACAGCTATTGGTTCATTATTCATTATTTAGTGGATACATTTCTTAAGGGAGTTAGTCATGGAGTTTTGCCAGAAGCCATAAAAAGTGATAATTTCCCTTATTTCAAACCTCTGAACATTTTTTATTTGTCTGCCATCAAACAACTATTGTCGGCTACTTTCTGCTTACAAGCTTTTCTCTCTCTGATGAAAAGCATGCATCTGCTTTGTGGAATGATGCAAAACTATGAGTGAATTAAAGAAACAGGCAGAGGAGAAGTCTGTGATAATTTTAAAGCAGAATGCTGTGGCAGAACAGTCTGTGTGACACAGAAATGACCTCCATATAGCAGATCTCAGGCACATTCAGGGGCTATCTGTTTTTGAAAATATAACAACTACAGTTAACTAATCAGAGGATGTGATAGAAATGTTTTTGTCAAGTTACCTCCCTCTAAGTTATTTGGGAGAACAATGCAAGGTAACACATTATTTCCTTTCTGAGTTGAGTTTTTGTACTATCAGGAAATATCACACTGACCACAGAATTATAAACAACTTCTGGTTTTAATAAACTAAAGGGAGCTTTGTGCTCCTTTTCTTTTTCTGCAAACATAACACAAAGGAAACACAAGGGCAAAAAAAAAATTGTGGATAAAGACTTCTGTTAATTAACATTCAAGGTCAATTTGTATCTTTGTATGTGATGCTATGGCCTGTTTGATAGGAATGGTTGGACTCAAAGATCCGGTGGGTCTCTTTCAACCTGGTTGTTCTATGATTCTATGATTTGTTATTGTTGTATTGATGTCTGAGGTCAACCATCAGCTCCTTTTTCTTGGTATGTTTCATGGGAGGACTATTTGACATATGACCAGGAGCAAGCACTACTGAAGCACTACTCTTACAAAACAAATAGTTAAATATTGAGTTGGGATAATTTTTTTCAATTTTTTCTTAAAGAATTTTTGATGGTTTTAGTTTTTGTAAAGGGTGAGGAATTTGTTAAGAATATGTACCTGGACATCCATTGTTCTCTTTCGCCCTTCCCCGAACTTTAAGTTTGAGGTTCAGGGGAAGAAGAAAATTAAAGCTGTCGGAAAGGAGTTACTTGGCCACAACATGACAAGCCTTGCAATACTGCCCATCTCTCTCTGACCTCTGCACTGAGGTGATGTCCAGTACTGAGAGGTCGTTTCCACTCATGCATCCCAAGAGGTGACCGAGGCATCCCCTCTGGTAGGGGACCCACAACCTGCCGAGGCAACACAGCTTTGGACTGCAGGCACGTCTGTCTGCGGGGCCACGTGCAGACAGACATGAGCTCACCGTCCACACAGGAGCCAGCTCTGGTCCGGGAGCCACACAGCCTCAATTACAGCAAACCTGCGCCCAGCAAACTGTGCCCAGAAGAAGAAGCCGAGATTAACCCTCCTTGAAATATGGGACAGCGGCAGCTAGTAGGTGCAGAGATGGAGCACAGGGACTAGGCACCCAGGCAGCCAAGGTGCTGGGTGTTAACCATCCCGTGCTGATGATGACAGGAAAAGGCATGAGCGGATAGGAATGGTTGGATTCGATGATCCTATGGGTCCCTTCCAACCTGGTTGTTCTATGATTCTATGGTTCTATGATTCTATGATTCTATGAGTGAGGCCACCCGTAAACAGGAAGGAAACTTAAAAGGGAAACTGTCAAGCCCTTGCTGCCCAAGGTGGGAAAAAAAAGGGAGATAGATGGCCTCACCGGGCCCAGGCACAAGCCAAGCAGGGACAGGCGGGAGGCAGCGGGCACACACACACACACCCGCCAGGAAAAGCCTCCTAGGCTCCAGGAGGTGAAGGCTGAGAGGGGAGAAGCCCCCGGCTGGGCACAGAGGGGTGGCAGAAGGCTGAGGGCAAGCAGTACCTTTCCCCAGGCCGCGGGGCTGCCCCCTCCCCAGCGCCACCCCCGGGGCCACCGGCAGGGGCGGCGCCTTCCCACTCCCCGTCATCCCCGCATCCCGCACGGCCGGGGTTCCCCTTACCTTCCTGCGGCGGGACCCCCGGCTCCTCCTGCCAGCAGGTGGCCCCGGGGGTCGGGGTGGGAGGCCTCGGCGCCGGTGCCGGTGCGGCCGCCCAGCGGGGTCCCTGCCCGGCGTCCCCCGGCGCGCACGGGGAAATCCCGGCTCCTACCTGTTGCCAGGGAAACCCAAGGTGTCTTCCCCCGGCATCCCAGCCCTGCCCGCAGTCCCCGGGGAGGAGGTGGGGGAGGGCTCCGCGGGGGTGGCGGTGCTGGCAGCCAATTCACCCAGCAGCTTTTTCAACCCATTCACCAAGCAGCTTTTTCACCGATTCACCAAGCAGCCTTTGCTACAAGGTCGTGGGTTTGGGGGGAAGTCGATGGTCAGATTTCTCCCTTTTTTGGACACATTAAACCCCGGTCATTTATTAAGCTGGGGGCCCTTTCCAAAAGAGGAATTGTGGTTTGGGTAGGAACTGCCAGCCCCTGCTATGCAGGAAGCCAAAAAAAAGAAAAGCAGTCCAGAACCCTGCCAAGCAGGTGGAAAATCCGAGAGCAGGTTTTACCCAGGCAAGTGGATAACGCGGCTTGGCTTTCTGTAGGGATTTTCTTTGTTCGGTAATAAAGGCTTTCAGATGACAGAAAGCGGTGGCATTGTATTGACCAATTCAGCTGCAGCTCTCCAATCCATCGCGTAAGGGCACACCTGTGTCTGGAAACGATTGCAGGAGAAATTACAGCCCCACTCAGAAATTGCCTCCATTCCCTTCAGCTGCACAACTGTTTTCTTTGGAGTTAACAACTCATCCATTCCAGGCATTTGATGGAGATTTTGTAATAAAGCAAGCACGTAGCTAGATGGGCTTGACAGCACCCATTCATTGCTGATCCCCTTTGTGTGGGTTATAGTGGTTTTGACCAAAGTCTTCTCATTTGCAGCTTGTTTGCAGCGAAAAGGATGGGTCTCTCAGTATGGGTCCTTGTGGGACTACTTTATTTCCCAAATCCACAGTATAAAAAGGATATGAATCTATGAACAAGTGTCCAGAGGAGAGCCACAAAGTTCTTGAAGGGTCTAGAGGGGAATCATAGAATCATAGAACAACCAGGTTGGAAGGGACTCATCAGATCATTGAGTCCAACCATGGGGAAGCAATCCCCATGTCCAGTGAGGGGAAGCAATATGAAGAGCTGCTAAAATCACTTGGTCTGTTCAGCCTGGAGAAGAGCAGACTGGGGGGAGACCTCCTCATAGTCTACAGCTTCCTCACAAGGGGAGGAGGAGGAGCAGGCACTTTCCTCTGAGGAATCTCAGGATATCTTTCCACTGGTGACCAGCAATTGGACCTGAGGGATCTCAGGATCTCTTTCCTCTGGTGACCAAAAATTGGACCTGAGGCTGATGTGCCAGGGAGGTTTAGGTTGGATATTAGGAAAATGTTCTTGCCCAGAGGGTGGTGGAGTACTGGAACAGACTCCCCATGGAAGCAGTCATGGCACCAAGCCTGACAATATTTGAGAAGCATCTGGATAACGCCCTCAGACACGTGGTATGAATGTTGAGTTTGTCCTATGCAGGGACAGGAGTTGGACTCAACCCTTGTGGATGCCTCCCAGCTCAGACCATTCTATGATTCTATACTCAGGTTGTAAAATAAAATAGCGTCTAACAATACAATGTAAGTCAGAAATAATTTGTCAGTTTCTTCTGATGTATTTGTTACAATGCATTTTCAATTAAATGTGGCAAATTAACTTTTTCTATCCAAGGAGAGTTTTGAAGTTGGTTTATAATACTGCCTGCTTCAAAAAGCAAAAATAAGGCATGGCTATATGTATTTTGAGGGTGTTAATAAGCAAGAAATGTATGATTTTATTGAATCTAATGCATCAAGACCTGCTGAAAATAGTGACTTACAAACCATCATTAGTACCACTTAAAACTAAAGTAGTTGGGGAATGTCAGAGCAGATATTTCTCTCCCTCTTGAAAGGCCAGCTCTACTAAACCAAAAGTCTCCACAGGAACACATAGTCTCCAAGAGTATTTTAACCAGAAAGACCCTTTAGGTGTGGCACCAGTTTTTTTTAAGAGGGGTCAACTGGTGTAGCCCCTGCGTAGAACCCCAGCCTGGCACTGGGGGCTCAGAAGGAGCCCCCCTGCAAAATGACCTGCAAAACAAATTCTTGTATTTTTGTTTCGCCCTTCTGCCAACAGTACTGGGGATCACTTGGCAGAGTCTGGGCATTTTAGCAGTTTCTCCTGCGCAGACTTTTTGATCCAGTAAAGGATCAACAGGCACTGGGTGGCCATCTCTTGCCCCAGCAAAATCATTTCAGGTTTCAGTGTACACTCGCTTCTGCATATTGCTAGGCTTGAGTCTCTTCTGAATCTTCAACCCAATCTTACCCCAACACAAAACCCACTCATGGAGGGACAAACATCATTTGCTTAGGGGGAAAATGTGCAGTAAAAATAGAAAAGATGAGGACAATTTGTCTCCATATATAGCCTTCTGCAGCAGTTGCTATGGTTTTGCACATTCTGATGTTGTTTTGCTTCATCAGCATTAAAAACTGTCATGAAAGATCAAAGCCATCCGCTGAAGAGTATGAAACTTGATACATGTGCTATGTGCTTGCTCCAGGATTTCTGTGTCAAGATATGCCACAGGTAATGTTTTTCAGAATCTATTCGATCTTCAGCCCCCCTGCACAATGACCTGCAAAACAAATTCTTATATTTTTGCTTTGTCTCAGAAGGACTATAGGCACTCTTGTGAGCAAGCAATATGTATGCTCTGTGTTGCATATGCTGTGGTGAAGTAACATTAATTCCTTCCCTTTCACTTTTTTGCATCGTTACTTCACCTCTCTCACATACAGCTTGAGAGCAGAACCTACAGCTTTGTAAGTACTCCTGAGAAAGTGAAGTGTCTTCCACTGAGCTTGGGGGCAGCTTCGGTGCATTCTTTTCAAGCATTGGAGTTACTGTGCTGAAAATAGGACCTTCTTATACTGTTGTCACAGTTATCTTCCCAGAACATAAAACTTCCTGCCATCTCTTGTGATTTACTGCCAGTTGTTGATTCTTCACAGGGTTAAAAAAATGCAACAAGGCAAAAAAAGAGCTCAAAGTTTTCTCTTATTTCAGTGATACTGCAATGGGTACTGTCCATTTGCAGAAATACATGACATGGCTTAATTCTGAAGAATACAAAGCACACAAGGAACTTTGGGGATTTTCTAAAAACTTTGTGTTCATGACTCTTGTAAAGTTCATGAAATATAAGGTGTTCATGAGATGTCAGAGAAATGGGTTGTTTTTAAAGTTCTAGTTTGTCACCTTGCGTGAACTCACAGTATAAGGCCAGGAGTAAAATGAAGATTAAAAGGGGTATGAAAAGAACAAATGGTAGTTTTTTTTAAGATGCTAATTTTTTGTGTCTGGCATTCAGATGACAGGTGACCTTATAAAATCTATCAAGTGATAAAGATTTGTGCCTGCCATTTTGGCTCACGTGCAACAACAGCACCAAGTCTGAAGTATTTTTAGTCAAGGTACCTGCAGAACATCACAAGGTTTAGATATTTTAGTTGTTTATCTCATGCAGCCTTTCATCTTTCTTCTACAAGAAGGATCCAATTTACTGTGTCACAGCAAAGAAACTATGCAGAATTTTATCAGAAGGGCTATATGCAAAAAACTATGTGCTACTTGACTGGAAACCAATGGCACTGGTCCAGCCACTAACATATGCTATAACAATGGTAACACCACATGGGAGCAATGGGCTGGGCTGCAGGGTGAAAGGAAATGCTAAACAAAGTACAGAGAAGACAGAGAGAGCTGTTCTAGGTTTACCTTCACAGTGCTATTTTTAAGTTTTTAAGTGAAATTTTAACAGCTTACCTCTATACAGCCTTTTTTTCCATTGCCTTGGAGATTAGCACAGGACAAGCACATGGGAAATACTTTCCAGTTACAGTGTGAACAAGCTAAGCAGGAGGGACTCACTGCAAGATTATCATCCAAATCACCATCTGCCCAAGGGATGAGACAGCACATAGGTGCACTATTCCTGGAGCAAAGAAAGGACCAGGTAGCTGGAGATTCTTCCTTATTCTCCACAGAATGTTACTCCAGCCCATCTCAGGAGGTTTGGTCCTGCACTGGATTTAGAAGAAACACAGACAAATCTATCCTCGTGTTGCTGCCTCAAACCTTCTTTATTGCAAACTGGCCAGTTTTGGGAAAGGGTGTGGGGATGACACACCAACAAAAAACATGACAAAAAAATTGGCAACCTGAAATAACAGGAGAAAGTGAGACAAGATTTTATTTCCCCTTATACACCTGTGACATTGCCTTAACCTCCATCCTCTGAAGACAGTCACAGGCAGCCCATCACATTTTGCATTGCTTACCATGAAAGCAGGTCTTTCAAGCAACAATTTAAGATGAATGTGAGGCCTGAACTATGGTAAAGGTAGTCCAGTTATCTATTCTTTACATAAACAAAGCCTTTCATAAAAATTATTTGGCCATCTAACAGTAGAACTGAATCATCAGAGAAAAGTAAATTCCCACAGCTTCTTCCCTGATATAAATAATTAGTCAACCAAGAACAGCTCACAAAGCAAACCCATGAGATGGAAAAGGAGAAAAATTGTTCAGTTACTCAGTGCAATCTCTACCATGAGCTCTGTCACAGACCTCAGGTGTAAAATAACAGAGCTTATAGTTTGAAAGGATCCATAAAGCAGTTTGCAAACAGATTAAAAAGCTAAATCTGTAATTAAAACTGCTGCCCTTTGTTAGCAGTTCCTAGGTTAGGTCAAGGAGGAGGTAAGGTCAAGAAAATGTGGTTTTATTCCTCACTTTTCCTCTTTTAGATTCTGACCTGTTATTCCAGGAGTTGTCTGACACTAGAGGCTATCCAGTTTCCTATCACGTTAAGAAGCTGGTCTAGTAGGCATGGACAGCCTACTCCCTTCCTCTCCATTGTGTTTCTCTCATTAGCTTGCTTCCATGGGGACAGGGAACAGCTCCTGAAGACCCACATGAGCAAGATTCCCCTTTGTCATGGAGCAGAAACTGGGAGGCAGCCAATTACACCAGCATTACTCTCATTCCCTGCTGTCAGACAGGCATGAAGGGTTCATGGTGAAGCTGAGCACTGAGTCTGACACTTACAAACTAAGAGCAAGGTTAGCTGCAATGTCTATGAGTATAAAACTTTCATTTACAGTTTCAAAATGTTCTGCTTCACAGAAGTCAGCAGCAACCAGTAGTCTCTCAGGAGCCTACCTGGGATCAGAATATAATTTTATCTAGCATAGAAGACAGTTGGACATTACCATGATCAGCTTCACCAAGTTGTCAGAGCTGGATAGCCCTTTGGACAGTTGTACCCTTATGCTGGGTTTGCTGCTGTGCTATATGGATGTATAATTAAAGACAGTGCAATGAAACTTAGCACACAGCATTCTAGTTATTTTATTCCTAGTGAACAATTGTGGTCAGTCAGTCATTTTGTATCTGTGTATACCACTCAATCCATATTGCAACAATTCATATACCACGTTAAACTGCTGCATAGAGCTTCTGCCAATTTCAGATCTGTCACCTCTGTCAAGTCCCATAGAATACAAGGGCCAGTAGGACCTATTTGAAATCATTTTTCAATGATTGGATGGCCAACTATGATGTATAATAACTTCCATCGTCAGCCAGATGCCAGGGGAAGAACAACTGATTTGGAGAAAGCCTGTTGGAAACAGTATTCCTCGCTGTGTCACACCAGCTGCTGAACTTATGTTCTATTGTTTGAATCTGCAGTTGCAGTGACTGCCTGAGCAGCCCCTTATTTTAATTGCAATTACTTTCAATGACACTAAGCTGAGGGAGGGGACTTAGAGTTAAAGCACCATATTTTATGTTTATAGAAATGATAATCATGTTCAGAGAGCAGATTAACTGTGCTCTCATAATGGTGGTAGTGAAGACAGAAGATAGAGTTTTCATTTCCACAAAGCATCACAAACCCACTTCTTTACTGCCATCACAATCTGCTGCTGGCTCTAACTATTTATGTTTATTTTTATGTATATATTATGAGTTCATCCCCGGCTGTCAAGGAGACAGGCTTCTGCTCCTTACCTCTCAGGAATGCATTCGTCCTGGTGATCAGTTAATGCATGAAGAGGGAAGGGAGCAAGGCAAATACAAGCTGCAGCATCCTAGTGCAGTGTAAATCCTGGGAACAAACTTAAGCAGACAGAGGAGCTGGAATCTGGCAACTGTTCTTAATCCCAATAATTACAAGCAATGAGAAAACACAAACTGCCAGATTACACTCCTAGATAACAGAAGACATTTTTTTCTTGAAATGGAAATTTAATTAATGCATCCAGAATTGGGATTTCAAAACAATGAAATCCAAGTTTTTGCACAGATTTTTGCTGCTGGCCTCAAAAAGCAGGTGTCGTCATGAACTGTTGGCTACCTCCTCTTCTGCACTGGAGATAATGATGAGACTAGCATGAAAAGCCTGGTGAAGCCACGACGTGCTAGCACATAGCAGTCTGGCCAAGAGAAAAGCAGTGGGAGAAATAGTCTCTTGATGGGTGATATCACTGTAAGTAAGTTTTACATTAGCACAAAGAGAAATGAATTTGTTAAAAATTTAGGGATTTTTCCCGTTTGCTTGATTGCCAGATTTCCTGTAACTCTGCTGTCTGTATGACTAATTATCCCTGTTAGCATTTTTCCCACTTTTTGATCAACCAAAGTAAAGTTACATTCAGCTCACTTATTACAAACCCTAAAGCAATGAAGTTGAAGACAAAGGTAATCCAAAATTCTTAAATCTCTTATTCCCAACCAGTCTGACTTTTGTCTTCTTCTAAACACTAGGAATGCCTTAGCTTTATAAAAATGTGATGGTTTAATCCTTGCCTTTCTCATTTGTCATAGAAGCATCAGTGATCAAATGAGCTGTTTTGGGGAGTGAATGAGGTACACAAATGAGCTCTCGGAACTCCATTTGAAATGTCTTCCCCACTCCATGCCTCCTCTCCACAGCCTCCATAGCAATCATGTTTGCAAAGACTCTCAAAAAGTCATTCTTTGGGGAAAAGTAAATCCATAAAATCACACCAAAAATCTGAAATAAGAAAGTCAGCTAATTCCTACACAAACCACAACAGGAAACAACACAAAATATGAACTTCTAAGTCACGCATCAATTCCAGTTTTACAGCTGATAACCAATTTTCAGCATCAGTATAGCCTTGTGATGCCTTTAGAAAATAGGAGGGAGGGCTTTTCAGCACAGCTGAATGAAACCTGAGTCTAATGATAATTTAAAGTAATTTATAACCCATAAAGCAGTCATGATAAGGCCAGTATCACAACATCTGCTCATATTAATGAGTTTGCAGAGCTCCATTCTATTAATATAAATAGTATGAAGTTTATTGATGAGATTAAAGAGTCTTTATTGTTCATCTTTCATTAAAAATACTAAGGAAGCAATCTGCAGTCTACTGACATCCATAATTATGGTTTGTGTTATCTGCAGAATTTGCTTTGTTTGCACAGAATGCATCAAATCATAAATGGTTTACAGTGCTATTTAACATAAAGCTATGGCATAAATAGGCTGAAAGGACATGCTAGGCAAGTCAGCAGTTTACTGATTTGATACTCACTGCATTTGCAAGGTTAACACAACTTCTGTCCTGAATGAAAAGAAATGGGGTCTTCTGTTGTTCTCACTGAACAAGATGAGTGCTGGTGTCTGAAAGGAGAAAGGGCACTGCTGTCACAATAGAACCTAGCAGAGAAAAGGCCCAGAATGTAAATAGAAAATTCTCTTCTTTCTGAGGCAGTATTTATGCAGAATGTGTATATGTAGAATTTCTTCCCAAACACTGCTTTATTGCCTTTCATTCAGTGAAAAATGTAGTGGTTACAAAAAACCAAGCTTCAAAGTTCATTTAAAAATAAATTACATTATCAAGGCTAAACTAGCAAATTTGCAAATACTCTGTAATATCCTCCAGAATCTGAATGAGTGCCATAAGACCGTTTTTATACACAAGGGATGACACAAAGTAATACAAGAAGAGAGGAACCTGTTTTGGAGAAAGATCCTTAGACCATGCAAAGAGCAGATGCATTTTAAATCAGGTTTATTTATAGAAGGTAAATAATATAAAAGACATCACCAAAGCATCAGGCAAAGTCAATGTGAAGGAACACTTCCTGCAATTATCTTCCTTCTTTTTAATAGTATAGCAGCAACGATGACTGTTCTTCTGGATTGTCATTCCTGATATTGTACATTGTCCAGTTCCTCTGCTGGCATTTGGTTTTGGATCTCTGCAGTTCCACACCACAGTGGCAACAGCATTACCCTCATGATATAGTGCTGCAATCCCTACAACTGTGTATCATTAGCAGGAAATCATTTTAATGCTCTTGTAAACACCATCGGAGAGCCAGGAGACTATTTGTATTTGTTTTACTGTCATAGACTAAACTGTCTTATTCCAACCCTGTCCATCAAATTGAGTGTTGGATTGGCTTCAAAGTACTCTAAACCTGCCAACTCCAGGCTAGCTTGAACTTTTAATAGAAACAGACAACCACTTTCTAGTGCAGACACTGCAAGAATATCTGTTGCAAATAGAGGTGTTGATAAGGTGCCCTTTTATCATTATAAGGACTGCATTCTCCATGTTGGAGGTTCAGCATTTTGCTCCAAAGGTTTTGTCACAGGTTTTGTACTTCACATTGGCATAGTACTTCAGGCAGCTCATTTTCCTCACATAGAGAAAAAGTAGGTGTATAAAATACTGGATACCCTTTTTTACATAAGACATCTTACATTTTTGTGTAAAAATACTGAATATGTTTAATCCCGAACCTTCCCCTCTGAGGTAGCTCTTGTTTTTGACAAAGGAAGAGTGAGAAATCTTGGCAGTGTTGAAAGTTTCTGACCTAGACAATGGAAGAGATGGCATGATTTTTAGAAAAAGCTATCCTTTTCTTTTGGAAAGGCAAAATATCCAATTCAGCCCACCACAGTGAGCTGTGGAATGAAAAACTGTCAAGGAAAACACGGTTGTTGAGAGGAGTGTTCAAGGATCCCTCATTCCCCATTCACCTCTATCTTTCAGCAAAGCAAAATCCTGCCTAATTTTAATTCCTCACCAGATATGTCCTGGGGAGGTAGCAGGTGCTGGGGAAGAGGCAGGGAGCCACTATCCCTTCCTATGCTGGATGGTACAAGTCACAGCAGCTAACATACGAATTTCCAGAGGCTACTCTGAGCAGCTGGAGAATGTAGGTCAGCAAGCAGTCATGTTCAGTCCTCCACAAGGGTAGCAAGGCAGAAACTGAGCTAAGTTTCTCCTACAGCCTTATGTGGGTGGGAGGAGCAGGAGGCAACCTGGTAGCACAGCTAGCCAGGGAGCAGGAAACATCAGCCTGCAGAGCCACCAGGCTAAAATTTCTTCTGCATAACAGGGTGGCAACAGAGGCCACAGAGAATCCAGCAGAGCATGCTACCGTGGAAGTGTACTCCAATCTACACTGATAGCTCTGCCTTTAGGGATTGCAGCTGGAAGCTGAGAAGGAAGCTTCATTTTTCCAGTGAACAGCCAGGTCTATATTAAAAATATTTGCTGGAAAGAACTGCAGTCACAGGGAACAGGAAGGCACAGAAGTAATTAATGCATTTTCTTAATGCTGAAAAAATGCCTGTGGGTAGTCTCTCAGATACAACACTGGTAACAAGAAAAATTCTGAATGACTGTGACACTCAAGCACATTTGTTTTAGCCTTCATTCTTGATCTTTTGTGTTTGCTTTCCATAAACAGCAACATTCAAAACTAAGCTCCACTGTTGATGGAAAGCAAGATGTTAGCTTGCATCTTGGCAGCAAACAAAATTTGTATTGTGTGTTTAATAAATTGGGATCTCAATGGTTAATTACAAGAGCAAACAAAAGCACCTCCTAGGATTTGTGTAGTAGTCCTATACAGGAGGAGCTTCAAAGTACAACCATCAAATATTCACAGATGCTTGTAACCTATTCACTTGTGTCCAGATGCTCTCTCCCTTACCATGCTGTGCAGGAACTTCCATTAAAATTAGCACAATTCCCCACAGAAAATATTACTCAACTTGAGTAGAGGTGACAGTATCAAGCCCGTGGAGGAGGGATGAGAAAACCCAGTATTAGTTTGAATAATGAATGTATCTGAGAATATCCTAATCTCCTTATGAAGAGAGAGGCAAAATCTAAATACATTATTCACGATGAATTATTCAGTCAGCTGTGTATGAATTATCTTGGGAATATTTTGCTGCCTTCTAAAACTTCTCCTTTAAAACAGATAAATCTAGCATGGGAAAAACATTCCTTTCAGTGGCCAACCACATTTTCAAACTACTCTGTCAGCAAAAGATAAATTTAGAACTTTTTTTTTAGCATTTATTTCTACTGCAGCAGCAACTAGGAATCCCAGCAATATATTTGTATTATTGTAGCAGCATGTAGGAATCCAAATAATAATTTCTCATTATCTTCAGTGCTGAACAGACAAAGATATGACTGTAGTGGAGTGGTGGTAAATGGTGTTAAGTCCAGCTGGAGGCCAGTGACAAGTGGTGTCCCCCAGGGCTCAGTGCTAGGTCCAGTCCTGTTCAATGTCTTCATCAATGACCTGGATGAGGGCATTGAGGGTACCCTTAGCAAGTTTGCAGATGACACAAAGCTATGTGCAAGTGTCAATCTGCTGGAGGGTAGGGAGGCTTTGCAAAGGGACCTGGACAGGCTGGACCACTGGGCAGTGTCCAACGGCATGAGGTTTAACACGGCCAAATGCCGGGTCCTGCACTTGGGGCACAACAACCCTAAGCAAAGCTACAGACTGGGAGAAGCCTGGCTGGAAAACTGCCAGGAGGAGAGGGACCTGGGGGTGTTGGTCGACAGCCGACTGAACATGAGCCCGCAGTGTGCCCAGGTGGCCAAGAAGGCCAATGGCATCCTGGCTTGTATCAGAAACGGTGTGACCAGCAGGTCCAGGGAGGTGATTCTCCCTCTGTATTCAGCACTGGTGAGACCGCTCCTTGAATATTGTGTCCAGTTCTGGGCCCCTTACCACAAGAAGGATGTTGAGGCTCTGGAGCAAGTCCAGAGAAGAGCAACGAGGCTGGTGAAGGGACTGGAGAACAGACCCTATGAGGAGCGGCTGAGAGAGCTGGGGTTGTTCAGCCTGGAGAAGAGGAGGCTGAGAGGAGACCTCATTACTCTCTACAAGTACCTGAAAGGTGGTTGTGGAGAGGAGGGAGCTGGCCTCTTCTCCCAAGTGACAGGGGACGGGACGAGAGGGAATGGCCTCAGGCTCCGTCAGGGTAGGTTTAGGCTGGAGATTAGGAGGAGGTTTTTCACGCAGAGGGTCATTGGGCATTGGAACAGGCTGCCCAGGGAGGTGGTTGATTCACCTTCCCTGGAGGTGTTTAAGGCACGGGTGGATGAGGTCTTGAGGGACTTGGTTTAGTGTTAGATAGGAATGGTTGGACTAGAAGATCCGATGGGTCCCTTCCAACCTGGTTGTTCTGTGATTCTGTGATTCTGTAAAGTACAAATGCATCCTAACAACATGAGATTTTATAAGTCTGAATCTAAAGCTCTGGAAAGAAGAACTAATGGTTGACAAACTGTATGCTTATATAGGAGTACCTTCAAGACCATCTCCATGAAAAGTAGTGTATTTTCAATGTCTCACCTGCTGCATGAAGTGAGACAAAATTGTTTCATAGAACTCCTTCGGGAAGGCCTCCTACCAAAACCTGAGAAGCTCAAGGGGACAATGCATCTATGAATAAACAAGACAGCTGGATTTCAGTTTCTGAGTTCTGAAATCCCTTGAGTATAATATACTTACTAAAACATTTTTTTTCAGAGATTTATATAGTCAGACTGTATAAATGGGGTGGGAGAGGTTTAATTCATGCATAAATAAAGAAACAAGTGCACTCCAAAGTCATCACATTGCTTTGGCACGACGGTTTGCAGAAAATATTTGTGTCCCTAGCAGAACAGAGAAGGGTAACACGGCAGATGTAGCAGGTTCTTCACACTATAGTGTAACTGAATTGATATGAGATGGGCTAATGAGAATGGCAAGGACCACAAGAAAAAAATTGTACAAAGTCCAAAGAAGAGACAAACCGGAAAAAAATCTCTTAGCCTTGTAAGCCAAGACAGAAGAAGGGAAAAGTGTGGATCACAGAATCACAGAATCACAGAACAACCAGGTTGGAAGGGACCCATTGGATCTTCTAGTCCAACCATTCCTATCTAACACTAAACCAAGTCCCTCAATACCTCATCCACCCGTGTCTTAAACACCTCCAGGGAAGGTGAATCAACCACCTCCCTGGGCAGCCTATTCCAATGCCCAATGACCCTTTCTGTGAAAAACCTCCTCCTAATCTCCAGCCTAAATCTACCCTGGCGGAGCTTGAGGTCATTCCCTCTAGTCCTGTCCCCTGTCACTTGGGAGAAGAGGCCAGCTCCCTCCTCTCCACAACCACCTTTCAGGTACTTGTAGAGAGTAATGAGGTCTCCTCTCAGCCTCCTCTTCTCCAGGCTAAAGATAAGAATTGCCATCACAGCTGGAAAATGGAAAACAGTAAGGGCAGGTCTCGTCTCAAGCTTCAGTAAGAAACTCTGCTTGGGGACCTTTTGAATTACATTTCACTTACACAAGGTCAATTTTGCTTTACTCCTATGCTCATTCCCGGTTATTTTCTCTTTCTTAATTAATACTTCATATCAGACTTTTATTAAGACAGAGGCAAAGCATATACCTTCCTCATTCTCTCAAGGTTATCTTCCAAAATACAACTGAATTCTTTTAGTGGTGAGACAGAGTGAAGAGTATTGCTAAATATACAGAGTAGTTGTACTTCCATAATTATTTCTGAGAATACAAAAGATCATTGTATCTTGTATCTGGACAATCCAATTATCTCAATGTCTGGGAATTAAGCAGGCTGCTGATGTTGCTGGAGAGCTGACCTATGGTTGTCTTTGCACAGTATTCTCACTGCAGCTCAGCAGCCAAGTCTCCTGAACCAGTCTGAAATGAAGCTTGGGCCCATCACTGCTCAAAGCAAGAATGGTAACTGGTTCTTGAAAGCACAGTTGTAGCAGTTCTCAGCACATGGCTGGTCAGCGTGTCGTGCAACTCCTGCAGGGCTTGTCCACAGGGTATGGCTTTTAAGCAGGGACAAGAAGAACATTGATATTAACATTTCCTGCACATTTAAGGTGGCAAAATGTCAATCTCCAAAGATTCAAAACCAATTGGTCCACAAAAATATTTCGATTAACAGTGTTAGTTTAACAAGTGTGTGTTGAGAACAAGTCTATATCAAGGCTGGGATACAGGTGCTGGTCCATCACAGATAGCCCTGAGAAGAAGTCTAGATCAGCTGAGGAGTAGGTCTGTGCCTCCTTTCCTTTGGCTTTTTTTCTGGGGAGACGTAAGGGAAAAGTGATCAAGATGGTTATGCTATACCTGGTTATTGCTATACGCAATACAAAAGCCAATATGGCCATATTTTCATACTGATATTCCCAGTTGCTGAACTCACAGGTTTATTTTCTAAACAAGTAATTAACTAAACAGAGACACAGTTCCATTAAATGTTTAGAAAGATTTTCCATCTCAGAGTTTGAAAAGAATTCTTGCTGGTTTGAATTTTTTCATTAAATACATATATTGAAAGCAAAATTCCCTCCTATTTCCCTCTTACTTTCATCATTTAATGGTATAGAGTGACTGAGTGTCATCACAGTTTAGGGATTACATTTTGGGGGTGGGGAGGGTTGCCATGTAATTGATTCATTTCACAAGTCCTCTACCCACTTTTCAAAGTTTCTAGCTGTGAACAAGAGCAAAACATGCAGAGCTGCTTCCCCTCTGCCACCCACAATAAGTGCCTTTCCTGCTAGACATGGTACCAGAGCTCTGAGGTCCACGGGGTGTCATGTACCTCTATGGCTATTTGCTTCTACAGTCAAAAACTAGAGAAGGGAGAAAGAACCAAACATATCTTCCTCAGAAAAGTTATTGGCTATGCTGGGAGGGCACCATACCCAGCACAGGGGCTTCCTCATAGAGTTACATTGCTCTCTCCATCCTTTGTTAGATGTGGTTTATGATGATTAGAATATTAGCCTTTGCATCCACAGGCTCTCCTATTTTAATCAGTTGGAAGACAAGCTGAAATCATAGAGAAGTAAATCATCAGTTGATGAGACTTAATTAAAAGTTTGCTAAGTTGCAGGTCCCCAGTTTCAGATTGAATGAATTTGTGAATGTTTTTGTGGCCTTCACCTTTTATTTTCCTTTAATTTTTGTTCTCAAACTTTCTGTTATCACCTTCTAGGCAAGAAAACTACCTTATTCTACTAGACCTTTCTAACTCTCAGATTGCTGTATGCTTTACAAAAGTAAGAAAGGGGGGGAAAGAGAGTAAAATGACAAAAATTGATAAAAGAGTAAAAAAAGTAAGAGATGTTAGGGAAAATAAGTCCTACAGCAATGTCTTAAGAGGCTTAGTCATTCAGTCTAAAGATAATAAAAGAGACATAACTGCCAGAAATACATAAAGAAAGTTAGTAAATAAAAATCATTATCAGTTTCTTACGTGGCACTCTTCATAAATCTGTCTTGAAGAGATTTATATAGGAGGTCACTCTTATTAGATTAGGACAAAGATCTGGTATTTTCAATCATATAAAAAATACCACGTAGAATTTCAGTTCAGAAATCACATCTCCCCTAGAAGAACTTATTTTCTGAAATCTACTCTACAGCACTGTAGAAATCTTCTATTAAAAATAACAGGTTTTTTAATTAAGAACAGTAATGGATTTTTTTTCTAGCAGTGTTTTCTGCCTTTTAAGTCCATACATATACACACATACACACATATACTTTACACTCATTTCTTAGGAAGCGGAAAGGAAAAGTCGGAAGAATAACAGTTAGGCAAAGAAACAAACTGGCTACTGGCCTCATGTGAGGTGCTACAATAATTACTTTTCCTTGACCATCCCATCAGTGCTGAGCAGAAGGCAGTCTGGTTACTCATGTCTTCTGCAGTGTTAACTATCTCAGAGCATAGACGATCATCTCTCATTGCCCCCATAAAATAGTGGACTCTTATGTACAGGTTTTGCAGGAATAAATATACCAGAGGAATATATATACTCCTAGCTCTTTGCATTCCTCGTGAGGGCATGATATTATAGTTTGTTTAAAAGAACTATGAGGAATTAAAAAATAATGTCCCAATTCACTGGCGAGAAAAAAAAGTTGAAACTGTAAAATGTGGTGTTTCCCTGTAGCATTGCTTGCATAAAAGCCCCCAAACTCTCTCATTCATCCAGTGGAAACTGCTCCATGCTTGAACTCGCTTGTGCCACAGTAGGCAATAAAACTCACAAGTGGAGAATTACCTCTGCCATTCAGAGTGGTACAATTCTTATTTATGTCAGTTGGCCCTATCTTTGCTTTGAACAGATCGCTTGATAGATAGTTCAGCAAATCAGCCTGTTACCTCTTAAGTGATTTTATTCCCACTAAGTCAGAACTATAGTCCAGGATGAAAACAAGCCTTGGGGAAGCTGCCTGATCCAGCCAGGCATGGCCGACTCCCATGTTGTTCTTCTACTGCCAGCTGTCATTGCAGAGCTTGATGCAATCAATACCACATCCTGCCAAATGCCAGCATTTGTCATCTTAATGAAAAGTGCCACATTTCAGAAATTATGACTTTAGAAGGAAATTCATCCAGCAACCAATGAATACTGTTGACTGAAAATAAAATCCTATTACAACCAGTGGCTACCTAACCCAGTGCCCACACACTCCAATTGTAAATAAAGCGCTATAATTAGATGATCTGTATTCACTGAGGTGGGCGGTAGCTGTAACAGGCTTCAGCCTGAGGGTAGCCATGTCATCCTGCATGTTGCATGGATATCTAGGAAGAACTGAGCTCCTTGTAAGCTTTTGATCGTTTTGGATTTTGTCATAGACTGAGTTTACTGCCTCTGCCTTCTGTTTTCTTTCCTCCTTAAGTTCTTTGATTAAACTGAGACACTTTTGCTCCATCTGAAGTCAATGGGAGTTTCACCTTTGATTTCATCAGGCCCTGGCCTTGCCAATATAAAGGAATTAGCCTTTTCTGATGAGGGTAGTTAGCTGTTAATGGATGTAAGACGAGAGCATGGCAAAGGTCATGGAAAGGAGGACTTGAACCTTCCGTACAAAGATTAGATAAAACAGAATGGAAGAGGAGAACAAGTAGGCACTGATAAATGTCAACGCTACAAAGCCATCAGGTAAGGTTAGATGATGAGTGGAAAAAAATAGGCTCCAAGATCAAGCAAAAACATTTCAGCCCAGCATCATCACATGAGGTATTACGCTGCTACATGTCAATGGGCTATGGTAGTAATGGGAGTGCTGCTGCCCAAAATTAGATGTCCTCAGGTCTCTCTCCCTGGGAGAAGAGAGACTGCCTACATCTTTGAATCTGTTGCATTTGTGCCACAATATCCAGGGACACAATATACTTATACTACTCTCCAATGTTCAGTATTTGCCACAATTACCAGTAGCTCTGTTTTCAACTACTCACGGGTCCAACCAAGCTGCATAAAATATACAGTTTTCATCCTAGAATTTTTGTTTGTCACTAGGGTCTACCCTGTTCATCTGTTTATTTTGTGGATGTGTCCAAGAAGTGTAAGCAGCCCTCAGAAGGGGACACTCATGTTAGCAGTCTGTCTGCATCCCCATTCTCTCACCACAGCACCTGCTACACTTGCTGAGAAGGATGTCCAAAAAGAGAGACATGATTTTACAGAATAGAAAAGGATTTTTTTTTTATTATTGATAAACAATGAGTCATTCATACTCCCTCTGAGACACAGGCAAATCTCAGCAGCAGCAGAAAGGAACATAAATGGCAATTCGAGGAGGTTGGAGGGAACCATAATATGCATGTTAGAGCCTCCAAACATAACCCTTTGGGGGACAGTTAACTTACTACTAAGGATTTTAGGTCCCAACCCTTAAGTTCATATTCAAATAAAATTAGGAAATGAGCAAGCACAGCCATAAAAACAGAAGAAAGCAGTATGGCACGGAATGCATTTTGTTTGTAGCAATGAAACACAGTTTCACATTATATTGAGATATTATTATTTTCTGGTGTTTTCTGATGCATTTTGTAAGAAAGTGATAAAACTGTTGCAAGAAGATAGCTCACCTTCTTGCTATGTGTTTGCACATTTCTTGGGCTGTGAAATCCCTTTTGGGGGGTATTAGTTGTCACAGGTGGATATAGATAAGTGAGGTATAGACCATTTATTTGTTTGATAGCCCGTAAAAGCGTCAAGTAAAATATTCCTAGTATTTTAATGCTGAGAGATACAAAACACAGAAAACACAAGGAAGAGGGAGGAGGAGCAGTACAAGAAGAGTTTAAGACAGGGAATATAGAAGGCATCTTCTCATCTTTAAACAAATGCAAGCTGGTGAAAACTATGTACAAGTACTTGGGTAAAAAAAATAAAAACCAAAACACAAAAAAAAAACCAAACAAAAAAATTAAATAAAAAACAACAACAAAAACCTCAAAACCAAAACTAAAAAGAGCCCAAACAAACAAACAAAAAAACCCCAACAACAACAAAAAACCTGCTACTACACAGCAGAAACATTTACTTAGTGGTTTCACAGGCAAATCTTTGCTTTGCCTGATGACAGATCTCCTTGTAATAACAGTCTAGAGATTTGCTTGGTTGACTTATTGATTATTGAAAATAGTGCTTTACTGCTGACTTTCCCAGAAGACTGTGCAGCATGTTTGATTTTAACTCTCCCTTGATAATAGCAAGTGCAAATATTCATTTTCACAATTTAAGCTTATTAGGCACATATCTAGAAAAGAATAATGGTTCATGCAAGACTAAAGTAACCGGGGATTTTGTCAGATAAATTCAATAATAAAATTACTATCATGAGGTGTTTGTCTCCATCTGCCATCAAGCAGGATGAGCGTAAAATATTTGTATAGATTAGCCTGGGATCATTTAGGTAATATATTCTCTATGGAATAAGGGCCACTTTCTGCAAAGATAGGCACATATATATGTATATGTGCATGCACACACACATATACTAAATCCATTCAGTTGAATCACTCACATAATGTGCAAATGATCAAGCGTTAAACGTCCCACAGACACACAGAACTGCTTCCATACCAGTGATTAAACTAATGGTTACAAATGTGTTTTTTCTCTTGCTCTCTGACTGAGAATTATTTTTGCAGTGAACAGGGAAACTAAATGAATCGCCAGCTTATTTTTTTATATACGGCTGCTATGAATGTCTCTTCATGCTAGCAGCACCTTAACTACAGGAAGCAAGGGTCAGGATAGAACACTGCCAGAGCAGATGGCAGAGGGACAGAAGGGCAGTTTGGGTCAGGCACCTCTCTCCATGGCCCCATCCCACTGCCTCAGAGGCAAAAGCAGAGATGACCAGTGCCTGCTGTGGCCCCAAGACCAATGGTCATGACCATAGTGTTGTGGCAGATCCAAGGACAAGTTGAGCATCAGACTGCAAAAGACACAGGTAGGTGTGGGCAGAGCTGCAACCGAGCTTCAGCAGGGACCAAGGACAAGGGCTGAAGCTGAAATGTAGCTCAAGTCCATGGAAGAGTTCTTGCCCTAATAAGGTTTCCTGCAGCACTTTCTTGCACAGCCCATCCTCCAAGCCCAGGCAGGCTTACCCTGCTGCCTTTGGCAGAGCTGGCCTTGGGCACACATCTCCAAGCATGTTTGGGGTGTGCAGTTCATTCAGGGCCCTATCAGAAAATTATATCTTATATATTTTAGAAGGCACTTTTTTCCTGGTTTGTTTTGCAAAAAATACATTGATCATAAAAAACATTTTTGACAATAATGAACAATATTTTTCATTTTGTTTTTCTGAACTGAGGAGATGATTTCTGGTGTGCTTTTTGCCTGCTTTGTAGATGACGCCTTTCAAATTTTCAACTCTTGTATTTCTTTTAACTCCAAATAGTTAACAGTTTGAATTGCTGCCATAAAATACAAGTCCCCTAAGGAGACAGACATGATTACAATATTAATATTCCATGTAGCAACAAATACATGAAGTGGTAACTCATTGCTCTGGGAAGAAATACACACTCTGATGATTAAAGAAACACATCTGGGAGCAAGGCTGCTGTTCCCACCTCTGTGAGTGACTTGACATAAGGCATGCAACAAATCACTTGATGGTGGGATTTGCAAAAGCTGTCTGAATGAGTGGAGACCACAAGTGTGAAATTAGGCTACTCCCATCTTACTGGTGTATTCAGTAATAAGGATGACCATAAATGTCCTTCATCTGATATTTGTATTCACACTAGCTATGAAAAGCATAACGTAATACTTCAAGCAGAAATAAATTTTAAAAAATCTTTCTCCTTGAGAACAGGCTTCGTGCATGACTCTATATCCCATTTCATGAAAAGACACAATTTTGTGGACAGGTGTCTTAGACATTTTGTTCTTCTTGGTATTTGCCTATACACTTGCATCAGTTCTTCCCATTCTTTCAACACCTTTGTCCACCTTATGGAAGCATTCAGTAATGCCTAATTGTAGCCTGTTTGCTAACAGCAATGTTGATCCTGCTCTGCCAGATTGCTATCATGCAACCAGTGAAAGCACATCTCCCCTCCCTCACCTCACAGTAGTGTTGCCTAAGCTAACTTTCCCACCCTAGCACTGCATTTTCCCACTCCTTTCACTATGCACCCTGATAGCAGACAAATTCCAACGCTTATCCTCTTGCCACCATGCTCCTCTGAACCAAACCTCTAATCTGTTGATAATGCCATCTGTAGGCAGTATGTCTGACACATTTGGCT
Organism: Coccyzus lansbergi; assembly: GCA_033558105.1. Taxonomy (NCBI): domain Eukaryota; kingdom Metazoa; phylum Chordata; class Aves; order Cuculiformes; family Coccyzidae; genus Coccyzus; species Coccyzus lansbergi. Next base: position 3,028,106 of record JAUMJK010002392.1, read on the forward strand.
TTGTCAGAGCACTGCTGAGGCACCTCTTACTTTTTAGCAGTCTTCTAAAAAGCATATTTCAGAGGGGTTCAGATTCAAAAACCAGAGGCACAAAACACCTGTAGCACCCTCCAGTGACATCCCTCCATCACCTATCTCAATTAGTAGTCTAAATGCAGCCAGGAGTATCTCACATCAGATTTCTAAATTGGGTGGTCACAAAGGGAATTGCTAAACTGAAATCCCTAGAAGCTACTACAAGTGAAGGAATGAATCTTTTCCATGTATGCCCCTTGACATAATTATATGAAATAGATAAATTAAATGTTTTTCAAAATGGATATAAGCCAGCATCAAGGGAGCCTCTGATAAGAGTTTGAGTTGTGTATTCACACAGTTTGAAGAAAGAAGGTCTATCTATGTGTTTTCACCTGCTACATTTCTAGAGTGAGAATTTAAAATCTTGAAGATTAAAGGCACTTGAAAAGGACCACCGTCTCCCAACAAAGTGACATCCTAGCTAACAATACTAACACTTTTCTTCTAAATCTGGGAGTGTTATTCTGCTGACTTCAGAGCTTCCCACCACGTCTGCCACACCATATAACAGTTTGCTTTGTAGCAAAGAGGATGCATTCATCTATTTTCCACAGTCATAGTGCCTAAGGAAAGTGGAATAGGCCTAAATTACAGCAAGAAAGGTTTGGACTGGATAATAATAAGAAAATTGTTCTAACTCTAAGGGTCATACGGTGCTTCAGTGGTAATTCAGGAGGATGTGGCCCCTCTCTTGCCGAAGTTTTTCAAGAATTGGGTAAGCATTTATCAGTGTAAGTATGTCTGGGAGGGAACAGGCTAAGGGCAGCTTCTCAAGGTTCTGGTTGTCTATTTTTCTCTAAGACAAAGTATGTCTTTAAGTATTAGGCCAATATAGAAGAGAAGTTCTCTTTTTGGGCCAATCCCAGAAGAAAAGCAATATTCTTGTGCTACACACTAGCTGCACTGAACTCGGCTGTGAAAGCTGTTATAACAACATTCATCGAACTGTGCATACAAAATGCACACTCAGTTAGTGTAACCATTGTATGACTAAACGTGTGTTTATCTACAGCCATTACTTGCTTATCCTTGCATTTTTCTACAGGCATTGACTGATATGTGCAATTACAGTGGCTCCATGCATAATTCAATGCACAAAGGCTGGGCCAGGTTCCTAATTTTTTTTCCAACAAAGCATCAATCTTCTCTTTAGGAAGAGAAAAACCAGGGAAATGCTGGCTAATAAAAATAGCAAGCAAGCAAGTTAGCACCAATAGCCCAAGTGAGTCAGTTATAATTCATTCCATTTCAGTTGGAACATTCAAACATCATAAGCATCACTCACCGATGTGTATATTCCTACACCAGCTGACATTGGATCATGCAGCAATACAGCAGACACTGCAGTCTCTACTTGAATGTTGAGTCTCTTATTCCTTTCTAAAGACATAACAATTTCACCATATTCTGTAGAGTTATCTAGATTTACTTTGGCAGGAAAGTAAATAAATGTACTGCAGAGATGTCTATTTCTCTCAGAAGTCATTTAGTGGGAAGTTCTCAGGGAGAAATGTTTGGATAAAAGCAACATAGAAATCTAAAGATTAAAAATGCACTTGGAAAAAAACGCCAGCAATTCATCATAAACAAGCAAGAGATTTTCAATGACTAATACCATAACTTGATGGTAGCCATGAATTTACCAGGGAGCTTGGTAGTTTATCTGAACAAGAGGCTTGAATCACAAATAAACCTCTTAAAGCACTGTCGTATTCATAGGCCAAGATGCATAGTCAGAATGTATTCATGCTAAATGCCAGGTAACTGGTGGTTTAAAAAAAGAATAGGCATTTGCTACTGAGCCATCAAAAACAAATCTGCTTAGTGCAAATGGAAACATCCACTATTAATATTTGAATTACAGATTTTTATAGGTTGCTTTTCTTTTTTAAAATTAGGCAGCTGGATTGCCCAATTAAGCCACAACTTGAATGATTGTTTCACTAATTTGCCCCTCCCACAATGCTTCTGAAAAAGTCATTTTTCTACCTTTATTTAAATGGAAAACTTTCTAGAAAATGGGGATTTCACTCTGAAACAATTGTTCCTGGATGGTTTATTGACACGATTGGATCTTACCTGAAAGTTTTGATCAGTCTTTTCCAGAGATGATGCATAATCAGCTTGAAAGAAAAAGAACATAAATAAGACTAAATCACTCTTCTCAATGTTATTTGATTTATTACTTCAGGCAAAAGCAAACCAATTTTTATCTCCTATTTCCCTAAATAAAAAAATCTTCAGAACTATTCATAACTTTGCTGCTCCTTGTGTTTTATATATATACTTTTAACTATCTCTTTGGACTTAAATTTGACGTTGTGCAGGAATATATCATTTCCCATACTGCTTAAGACACACTGGTGCTCATACACCTCTCTGAAAGAAAAATGTACTAAGCAGAAAGGGAGGCGCTCAGCAAAGTGATATTGTGAGCTGAAGACTGAAAGGTCTGACCTTATATAGGCTCAGCCCCACCCAACACCTCAGAGGATTTTTGCTTCCCAACAAAGCTTTAAGCATCAAAGTAGGCTGATAGCAATAGATTGGTGACGCACAGGGTATCACAGGAGGCTTCTGCTCACGTGCTCTGGGTTTGGTGTTGAGTTCATCAATGTGCACTATCATATCTTGACTCTTGACAGAGGGAACAGCAATGATCCTACAGAGCACGCTGTTAGTAATCTCCTTGTTGTTGCTGCAAATGCCAAGAGAAGCTCTGCTGCTTGTACAGTTTGATCCTGAGGCAACCACTCTGTACTTACAGGAGTGATTGGCCAAATGGCTCAGGGTCTATTATCTGGACTCTGGACCCTGGACCCCTGCTTATCCTCTTCATCAGTCTTCATCTAGCTGAACTTCTTGGCTGACTTGGGGAGATAAGGAATGCAGTATCTGAGAGGCCTCCAATTCTACATTTGAACTAACAATTTTATTTTTCCCAGAGCAATAAATACTGTCTAATTGGCAAGATTTACTTTAACAATGTGCATGCATATTCCAGAGGCAGTAAAAATTAAGCTTGCACATGTGCCAGAATAGGATCTATGTATGTGTGCACTTGGGAGAGATGGTGAAAGCATGTATATGTGGGTACCTATGTATTAAGTCTATCATTAACCACATCAGATTGTCAATTTATTGAATGCATTAGAATTCCCAGCCATATTTCAACTGGTTTTCACAAATGATACTTGTGTAGCGAAATTCTTCTCTCTGCAAAGACTTTCTAGTAGGACTCATGTGTTGTAGAGTCTTCAATACAACGCATGTCATTGTCATGTTGCAACAGGAATACGAATCTTACTTGTAGACTTTGGTTTTATCAGTTCTATCAAGAAGCAGCTTTGAAAACGGAAGACAATTATAAGGTGTACAGAGTTTTTTAACTAGTACCCAGGGACAAAGGCACAACAAACACCTGTCAGAAATTTGCATCCAATGGCTGTCCTTCCATCACCAAATCCAGCTAAAAGTAGCCAAGATTCAAGTAATCATTTTTCAGCCCCTAGAGGTGAGACAGGGCAGACCAGATCCTAGCATCAGTTAGCTGAGGCTTATTAAGGACTGAGGGAGCCTAGTGGTCAGAGCCCAGCACACTCACACTATCTTCTCACAGCAGAGTTTAGAACTAGATGTTGCCAACAAGGTAGTGAAGGGGAATGCACGAGGTAGCAAAGTTTGTATATGAAGAGGATCAAACAGAGATACCACATGATTCTGAGGGGCAAATTAAACCTACGGGCCACCCTTTCTTACTGTACAATATAGCATTACAATTCTTTCATAAGCGCACGTGCATATACATAAACACTGTATATGCTTGCCACACACATACTCACAGCTAATCTCAAGATCCATAATCAACTGCTTGTAGGGGAAAAGGGGCAAACAATAGTTCCCAGGTATGACTAAAATGGCTTAAACCCTCAAATAAAAACTCTCATTAGTATACCATACTCCTTAAGTTCCACATAGCTCTATTGAACATTTCAATTCAAAAACTATCCACGAATTATTACATACATCCCTCACAGTGTGAGCCTGGAGCCACCACACGAGACACTTTCCCAAAGCTTGAAAGCTCTTTAATCTTCTTTTCTGGCCCCTCTGAGATAACTTCTGAATGGATTCTCTAAGCTCCTTATACTAAAAAGCAATCAGCGCAAGGCCAGAAGTTTCCAAGTTCCCTTCAGAGGATGGACGCATGCTGGGTTTGACCAGTTATCAGTAAACACCAATAGATTTCAACCTCTTGTACAAAAGGGACTGTGTATACTGAGGCAAAAATATATATAGTAGAAATTTCCTCACAACAACAAGAAATCACTAGGAAATTATCAGGAAGGAGAAAAAAGACCAAGTATTTTTAAATGAATGGTTTCAACCTTTCCCTTTGTGACTGATTAAAATGAGAGTTATGAGGGCTGTATTCAGCCTTTTATTATGAGACACTGGTATATTTTTTTCTTTCTTTAATTTAGATCCCTGAAAAAAATTGGCGTGAAATACAAACAAATGACAAAGCACTGAGAATTAGGCCATTTGTCTGTAAAACCAGATATAATCCCCAAAATAGCAAAACACAGAAAAAGGCATCAAAATGTATTAGAGATGACAAGCCGTATATTACACCGGCTATTTATGCAACTGTAGATAGCATACCAATATCAGTGAGTCACAGAATCCTAACATTAAATGTAAGGACCATCATACAGATTAATATTAATTAAAATAACAATTACTGTAAGGACAGCATTCTGCTATATACAGTGACAGGAAAAAAGACTAGTGAAGTGTTCATAATAATGAACAAATAAACTTCCTCTGTGGAGTATGCATGTATATGCGTAGATGTATATAACTCACTAGTAGGAAAGATCTGTGGAAATACATAAATGTCCACAAATTCATCATCTTAAATGCTGCAATCATCTTCTTCATTTCAAAATCTCTCTACTGGGACTGTATGTTTATTTTAAAACCCAATAGCTATAGCCTTACTCAGACGATATATGTCTCAAGAGCTACTGTTAAGCCTTTGGATTTACCCAATCCATTTGGGGTTTCATTCACTCTGTTTCAATCTAATTTGGCCTGGCTTCAATTACTCCTAAATATCTATTGCCAGGATACAGTGGGGCAATGTGGTGGGACAGTGGGGTAGCCTGGGGCAGGGACCTTCCCCAGCAGCCCCATCTCCCACTCCCAAGTGCAACCAGCACTTTCAACAGCCATGGGGAACGGGCGCCTCTGGGGCCAAGTCAGGGAGGCAAAGGTGCAAATGGCAAGAGAAAGGGAAAGGTACAGCTGCAGCATAGCCCAGTCAGGATCCAGCACAAAGGCTGGAGCTGAAAAGTGGCCTCAAGCCCAGGGATGAGTCTTTCTGCAGCTCCTTCCAACCATGATGCTGTTTTCCCACCAGTGAGACTCCAGATTGTGTGGCGGCTCAGTGTCAGACATGGTCTCATGCACATGGTCTCCAAGTCACCAGGATCAGAGAAGACAAGTCAGAGCGTGTCCATGCCTTTGCGTGGTAAATCTCTAGATCTTCGATTTTACATGGACACATGAAGTGCAGTAAGACAGGACTAATGGCTGTGGCCCCCCTGTCTCAATTTCAGAGGACCACCAAAGAAAGAGGCAGTTTCTCTGTGACAGTCTTTTTTCAATGCCCCTCTGGCATCTCTTCACGAAACACTGATTTTGATGGAGATTTACAACACTGCACCCACTCCACCTTTAAATGTATAGATAGGATGTTGGCACCCTCTGATTCTGCAGAACATTTCTACTAAGGTACCCCAGCACGACAGCTGAGTCAGACCTATTTTTCTGATCACTTTCATCTGGAAAACAGTAAATGTGCTTCTGTGCAAGCCGAAAGCTTGGTTCTTGGTAACTCTGCCATAATGACAGGTAGCCTTTAGAAAACCTGTACAGATAGGAAATGAGGACTTGTTGCATGTGCTGCTTTCACCAACAAGGATGTGAAACGATATTTCCTAACAAGAGTTTAAGGGAATTTTTATATCACTTTGTTTTTGTGATTAATCACCACAGTTTTCATCTGAAGCTATATGCAGGTAGGGCCACAGATCAGACCACAGACCTGGCAGAGAACACACATACCACAAGGCATCTCACAAGGACCTGAACTAAGTCAAGTTGTTGAAACTGAGCTCCATCCGCTGTTACTCAAAGACAGGTCATCCACTTGACCTCTGAAATTTCAGATCAATATAGTAACTATATGAGTAATTATGGTGTTGTTGGGTGAGAGGCCATTCATTTCCCACTGAAGATTTCTATCCTGATAGTTTAGAGGTATTCTGGTCCATCTTGGAGCTTAAAGGATTGTACCCTTTCTGGGTAGGATTTGTAGCTAGAAGAAAAAAAAGGTCATTTGCAATTATTTTTCTAGTATAGTGGCTTAGCTACCCATTTGATTTATCACATGTCCTTTCTGACATAACATGAAATAGTAAAAGAGTTAGATTGTCTTTGGGGAAAATAGGCATCCAAGCTCACGGAATACATCAGTTTCAATAACACACTTCAAAAGAATCCGGTTTCTTTTAATATATTCATGGATTTGTTCACCAGTTCGGGTTGAGCTGCTTGCAAAATAGATAGAAGGAACCTCTTTGTGTGATATAACCAGATGCCATTTGCAGAGCCTGTGACATATGGTCCTTCAGACATGGAGATAATCACAGAGGATAATTCTTGAGAGCCCGTTAGGATTCCAGAGTAGCTGTCTCTGCCATGTGGTGCTTGCTGATGTCTAAATATGATAAATTCGCTCACTTTATTTTCAAAAACACAGCTGAAAGACTTTTAAAAGGAGCAGCATAAAAGCGAGGAAATATCAACCTTAACTACTCAATCAATGTGAGAAATATATTACTGATTCCATCCAACTTCAAGGCAAATTAATGAACTAAGTAGAAATCTGCAGCTGAAATTCACTGATATGAGGATAATCTAATTTTCCACAATGAATGCAATGAAAATTTCAAGGGAACCTACATAAGGTTTTGTTCAATACAGGTCTTGGGTAGACACTGGGTACACCACAGTTGTTAACAAAAACTTCCACCCCACCCTACTCCAAAAACCCCTCAAACCCCATACTCAGGGTAAGAAGCAAAAAACCATAAAGCTTGTAGTGTTATCACAAAAAGTATTTCCAAGCTATCTCTTAACACAGAGGCTCTAAAGCACTGGTTTCCTAGACTGTGCACAGAGCAGGGCAGACTAGTATTTGTTCACCGTTTCCACTCTGGTGCGTTGGCTCTCCAGCATTGATAAATTATCTGGAAGAAGAAATCACAGTAATCAGTTGGGAGCGTTTAAAACACCACTGCTGCCTACACAGCACACCTTTACCCTTCACAAAAGAGGACCAGAGCTTAAGCATTGAACCTTTCCTGGCTCATGCAGATCTTTCCACTAGCTCCTTTTAGCATGTCTGGGAAAGGTCGTGGGCATACATGCACCAAGGACTGGGCTCAAAGGGAATGTGGACAAGACTAGATCAGCATTGGCTTGACACATTCTCAGTAGGCTTTGCACCTATAGAGGCCACCACACACCTTCATGCATTGCGCATGCCATTAGACACATACAGCTACATTTTGCGCCATGAATACTGTTGGTTGACCTTACACAAACCTTACAGAAGAGATTTAATTCAAAATGCCAGACATTTTGAAATTAAGCACATGGAATAACACCAATATTTTAAGAGTAAAGGCTTACCTGAAGACCAGAGGCCCTGCAATGTGATTACAGCCAGTCTGCTCTGCAGAAAACTTGCCTTAATAAACAAATATCTAATGCAGTTTGTGTCCCTTCATCCTGAGGCCAGAATTTGATTCCCTGTCATGTTAGCTGGATAGGCTTCAACTGTAAATCTCTCCACTGGTCAGAGATACCTAATGAAAAGCAGCTCCACAGACCAGGATCCATTGAGCTATAAGTTTCTTAGAACAGCAGACAAATCCTGAAACAATCTAGGAAGATATGAGGGGACGTGGTGTCATCACTTGAAACACTAAGATAAAGATTTTAGTGGTTGTCACCATAGTAGCTGAAGGATATAAAAAAATCTAAAGTCTGTAGGAGGATGTAGCACCTTCTATTAAGTCAGCTGATGAATCTGTATTTCCCATAATATACTTCCAGTCCTATTAGTTAGTCTTTCTTCTGAAGAAAGGAATTTTTCTTGATCTCTTTTCTCAGTGCAATGTAAGAGACACTGGATGAAATAGCATTTTTTACCGTGCAGAGGGTAAAACTCCTTCTGGCCTTATACACCATGAAATTCAGTTTGTGCGTAAGTTGTACCAAAGCCTCACATAGATATTTTTTACCAGATGCAGTTTGAAAACTACTTACTACCTTGATAATGCCCACTTTTGTTGGATAAAGGAGACTAAAATGTCCTTGCTGGAGATAGAATGGGGTCAGCTGTTGGCAAACATGCCTTAACTCTAGGGCACACTCAATTTGTAGCCTGTGGCTACACACACTCTTGCCACAGAGCATAATTGCTCAGCTTAGCTGTGCGGATAGTGTCCAGCAAACCTCTTCATGCCTTTTAGATCCAGCATGTCAGAAATCTCTCTATTCAGTCAAGCAGAAGAGTCCAAGAAAATCTGTTGAGTCTTCAATCTTTTATACATGGATTGCCTGAGAGGACAATCAGTTATTTTGTGTGGATTGTATAAAGCTTTGTGTGCAGGTTCTGGAAATCTGTGCCTGAAGAGATCAGCAGGTAAATGGGGAGCAAAGACTTTCCGATTGACTTGCAAGTTTTCAACTGCTCCATAGCACATCTATGACACAACACAGAAGCAAATTTGCATAATCAGCCAGGGGAATGTGAATTTTGTGCGTTCCAGAATAACAGAATATCCACTGCGTCGAGGAATAAAATAGTATGAGCTGTTAACTTTTTGTATTTGTCATATTTTCCATTTCAAGAAATGAAAGTGTTTCAAGGTCTTTCATGAGACCCATTTAACAACACAGGAACTCAAAGACATGGAATTTCCATACTGCAGAGGATGCTTATCACCTTGAATTTGTCTCCTACAAAAATGATATGGAAAAGTAGAACATTTGAATGGAAGAAAGAGAGGTTTCGCACAACTGTGATTTAGGTGTTTTGGAACTTCTGTATTAAAATCAAACATTTCTTAGAATTCAAAAAACAAACTTTGCCCTTTGATTCACTGGCCTGAAATTAAACTTCTTTTTTTTTTTATCTGAGTCAGCATTGATTTCTGTGTCCACTCTAGCTGCTAAAAAGCTCTTGGGAGTTGTCTAGCCAAACCCTCTTGTTCTCCCAAATGGCCGCTGTTCCCAGTCAGACTGTATTTCCAGAGGGCTAGGAGCATCCTGTGATGTATCACACTGACTCAGCTACAAGGAGGAACAGCTATTGTTTTTCATTTCTCATGGGAACAATTTCATCAAAGTCTTTTTTTTTTCTTGTGGTGAATTTCTATTTGGATGAAACCACCGTTTATCATAGAAAAATATGTGACTTTTTTTATGGGTTATTAAACATCCCTCAGAAAACAGACCTGAAGAAAGAATGAATGAAGATGTACCACTGAAGGCAGCCTTTTCCCTGTGAAGAAAACCACAAAATAGTGTTTGAATTAATTCACTAGCTAATTCTTCAAAACTGATGGAAGTATATCATATACTTATTTGTCTGTGTAATACTCAAAGACAAAATAACACAGACTGAATTTAATAAACCTGCATGTTCACATGGCATCAATGACTTATTTGATTTCATATGACACATCTTGTATTTTTTTAGAATTGGTATATATATTTTTAAGGTAGTATTTTAGGTAAAAAGAACATCATGAATGCCAAATTTTCAAATCAGTTCTGTTATGCTTCTTGTTTCTAAAGGGCAAATCCGATTCAATTCAGACCATTTCCAATTTAGACATATGGGAAGAAAAACACTTATAATATTCATGGCCAAATAAATTATTTAAAACTTCACATCCCTCACGAATTTCAGTTCTGGTTTCATCTAGTAATTATACACTCATGAATCTCAATTATCATAAAATATTGTGTTATTGATAACCTGCTGTCCAAAAAGTCAACAACAATATTCAGAGCTTCTCTTAATTTGCTCATTTCCCCGAGTTATTGATAATCCTGGTGGATAGTAACTGGCTATCTGAGTCAGATGAGATTGATTTTGTTACCATCTGGATGACATCCAATTTGAATAAGAGGAAGAACAGGTAACAAATGATGGAGAATTAGAAATGCCAGATGTATTTATTTTTTATGGTCAGAGACAATTTCAATGAGTCCCTCCAGCCATTCTGATATGAGAACAGATGAGATAATGCGACCTCAGAATTGCAGCTGATTTTGTCAGATCTATACACAGGCATGCCAGGATATTTCTACCTTCAGTTAAGCTTCTGTGCTTAGGCACTGTGTTAGAGGCTGGGAAATGGAGCTTGTATTCCCTGACAGACTGTAGAAAGAAACTCTGGAGATGATATAAACTCCAGTGTAGGTATATACTGTCCCAGAAAAATAAAATTAATTTAGAAATTGATATTTCTTTGGTGCCTCCCTAGAGGTGTCTGATTAAATAAAGACAAGGAAGATAAAGTCTCCTCCTTGCAAGCCATGACAGTTCTCCATCACTGCACTGTCAAAGTGGAGGGAAGGAAGACCTTCTTGCTGGATTTGCAGACACAGAGCTATTGAGTACAATAGCAAGGAGCAGTGACAAAGGGAAAAAATATACTTTAGACTCCCCTTGCCTGTCAGAGCGGATGCCTAGGGACTCTGAACATGTAGTTATGGTAAACTCCGTGGGTCAGAGGCTCGGTTAAAGTGTCTTCCCAGCTGGCATGACTGCTCTGGGGAGCATAAGCACAGAGCAAGGAAGAGCGGACTGCAGTCTGCACCAGCAGCCTGTCCTCAGCACAGCAGGGAATCGCACAAAGTGAAGGAGGAATCTCCTCCCTCCAGCTTTAGCAGCTGAATTCCCTCACCACCACGCTGGGAGCTGGCAAGGAGGACAACCTGCTCAGGGCTGTCGTTACTGATGTAAATTAAACAGTTACCACCGCAGGGTGACTCTCTCCTCTTTTCCCTGAGCAGACAGCTGCTCCAGAAAACACATGCTCAGGCTGCGCAGTCTGAAAGGAAGAACTGCAGAGATTTTATTTATAGATGCAATCGGCAGGTGTTCAGCAGTTAATGTCTGCCCAGTAAGAGCTGGAATTGTCTCTTTGCCTGCAACAACTACGTACTTGATTATTTTCTGTGTACATAATGCATTATATATAGTCTATACTTCTCACTTCCCATTTGGATTCAGTGCATAAGCTCCATACAAGCGTGTTGCCCTTTCCTGCAGCAAAACATTTACTGATGGTATCAAGACAGAAAGAAAAAAGTATCATAGACTGTAGAAAACTAAACTTTAATGGAGGAGTTCGTGCTGCAATGTGCCTGGTGTGTTTCTGGATGGCAGGAGAGTGTCTTGCAATGAAATTGTGTCCGTCACTTCAATATGAAACGTTTCATCAACATTTGGAAAATCATGCATGAAATATTAACTAATTAGTGCTATGTTTCACTATAACATTGTGAAACTGGCACAGTGCAGTTTTTTGCAGCTTGTTTTTAGAAATTGTTGCCTTTTATTTCAGCTACATGATCATGGCACTCTGCATAATTTATACATCTAAGAGCCTTTTGTAGGGCACATTGGTAGAAAAGCTCATAAGTACCACAGAAACTGGGGTATTGTAGAGATTTACAAAAATTTTGGAGGGGGTGGTAAACAAATACAACAAAAGCGGTTCCTTTGCTTGTGCCGTCCGTTATTTTGGTAGCAGCAGGTTTGCTACAATGACTTGTGACAAAGCAGCAAGAAAGCAAAGCTAAGCTCTCCAAAATCCAGAATGAAACAAAATGGACATCTTGCTGTTAATGCAAAATGCCAGCCATACCATGACGCAAATGTAATTTGAAAATATATGAAAATGAACTCTAACATTTGAACTGAGGAAGGTGGATCCTTTTGGGACTGCAGAGTGGTACACCACTCATCAACAATGCGGAACATAGGGACACAGGCAGCTCCACTATAGACTGCCACTGACAAAACTGGGAAACATTTTTTGCACATTTCTTGCTCAGAATAAATATTCTGGCACACCATTCTTACATCAGTGAAATGCATCAGCAGTGATTATAATTTAAAGGCTCTTCCTCTGTTTGGAAATACCTCTTTTCTATTTGGAAAAATTATACATGGGATTGAGTGGAGAGTGCTGGGAGTTTCTCAGGGGCTACTTGAGAGGCCATTAGTGTCAATGAGACTTTAAGTCCATTGCCTAGGGAGCCGGCTTCAGATGAGATACATCAGGAAGCATCATCACAATGAACATCAGTCAAACAGCAGTGATGCACAAGTCTGGCAAGTAGTAGTGATGCATAAGTCAGGCACAGGAGTGTTGCTCCAGATCTATGGGTGCAAGGAGGGTATTAATCCTACCTGGTCCATCTACCTAAAAGCTCAGCCCCTAGCCCAAGGCAGGCATCCAGACTTTCTTGACCCACAGTGCAAAGGGCACCTGGCTCTCTTCTTGGGCTGCAGAGGGAGCCTTAGTGACAAGCTTGGGTTGGGCTTGCCAGGATTTGCATAGATACAGCTGGATGAGAGGGATGCGAGGGATGTGCCAGGACTAAGAATAAAACTCACAATTCTTTGCTTACAAGCCATACAATTAAACTGCTAAAACATGTTGACAGTATCTCTGAATCTTGTTGGAAAATCTATGGCCAAAACCAGCTTATGCCTGAGCTTGGAATTACTTATAATTAGAAAGTGTAATTAGGACGTGGACAAACAGCCAGGCTTAAATGCATAGAGGTCTATCTCTGCAATGGAAAAATTTCCAGAACACTCAAAACAACAATAATCACAATTTGTAGGCTCTAATTTTCATAGCCTAGTGAAGCAGCAAATACAATAACCAGCAAAAGAATTCTGGACTGTTTACTGTTCTGGACTCCAAAAAGGCAGTCCCTAATCAAGATATTTTGACAAAGCCTGTGCATTGTTTCCCTTGCTCAACAAGATCTGTGCAGAGTGGAGCATCACCTTGGTCTGCACTGTGTGCAGGTCTACACTGCTCTGTTCCCCTGTCCTTGAAAACATCGTGGCAACCCAAGTAAGCAATGTCCTCAAGAGCCATAGCACAGATCAAGCAAAAGGGACTTTGACCCATGGTCTTTCATTGGACATTGGTGCAAGGAGGGTTACTGGATGCAGTCTTGTACTGCTGTGGCTGGCTGGGGAAAGAAACATCGCAGCAGAGGTCCACAGGAGCCCAGGGACATTAGCAGAGGACAACCCCTGAGTCATAGAATCATAGAATCATAGAATCATAGAATAACCGGGTTGGAAGAGACTCACTGGATCACTGAGTCCAACCATTCCTATCAAACACTAAACCATGCCCCTCAGCACCTTGTCCACCCATGCCTTAAACACCTCCAGGGAAGGCAAGTCAACCACCTTGCTGGGTAGCCTGTTCCAGTGCCCAATGACCCTTTCTGTGAATTTTTTTTTCCTAATATCCAGCCTAAATCTCCCCTGGCGGAGCTTGAGGCCATTCCCTCTTTTCCTGTCCCCTCTCACTTGGGAGAAGAGCCCAGCTCCCTCCTCAATAAAACCTACTTTCAGGTAGTTATAGAAAGCAATGAGGTCTCCTCTCAGCTTCCTCTTCTCCAGGCTAAACAACCACAGCTCTCTCAGCCGCTCCTCATAAGGCCTGTTCTCCAGCCCCTTCACCAGCTTCGTTGCTCTTCTCTGGACACACTCCAGAGCCTCAACATCCTTCTTGTGATGAGGGGCCCAGAACTGAACACAGGATTCGAGGTGTGGTCTCACCAGTGCGGAGTACAGAGGGAGAATAACCTCCCTGGACCTGCTGGTTATGCCATTTCTGATACAAGTCAAGATACCAAGACGCTGAAGTAGCACAGCATCTCACCATGCCTTTAACTACCCTCCCTTAGTACTCCAGGACCTTGCATGCTGGTGTGTGTGGGCAGAGAGAGATGTTCATATGACCAGAGAAACTGAGAAAGCTGGTCTAGAAAAGCATGTGGAGGACCAAGCTATGTGGAGGAAATGTGCCACAGACTGTGCTGAGACAACCAACCCAGACTCTGCCAGAGTCCTCCACCTTGCTGCCATCTGTGGTCTCCCCTGTGGCGGATGGTGAATCCAAATATTGTCCCCTATTGATATCTATTGGAGATAAGATTTAAATGGAAGTGAGAGGCTTTGCCACTTTCCCTCCTCTATTTTACTGGTGAGGGAGCAGTTCTCCAGAAAATGGAAAGTATCCAAGGATTAACCTGGGAACACAACACTACCACAGCATCTCCCATGTCCCACCAAAGTGGTGATGCTAGGACAAAAACACAGAGCAGGCAACATACAAGGCAACTCTTTTGTCTTAACCCTTACAGCACAGTTGAAGGGCTGAAAAACTGGGGGGTGAGGTTGGAAAATAAATAAGTTAAAAATTTGTCACAATATTAGGAATTCGGTGGATATTTCTGGCTGGTACATGGTGAGGCTGCTTCCCTGTTGCTGATGGCTTTTGCTCTTTGCAAGTTCCCTGCTGAAATGTAGGCGGGTATCAAGCCTGTGCAGCCTACAGGAGAAAAACAACTGGTGTCTAGCAAGTACAGCCAAAGCCTCAGTCAAAAATAATCTGGATCTCAGGACTCACTCCAAAAGGAAGAAGAAACACAGGTCTATCTCTTGCAGGTAAGCTCCTAAGGAACTGGAAATATGTTTCAGAAAGTACTGCTTACCTGAGAGGCAGCATTCAAGAGAGGGAACCCCCAATTTCCTCCAGGCATTCTTCATCAAACTTTTTGCAGTGAGGCTAAAGCAAGGGGACAGGAATAGACAAATCTGGCATGCAAAACCCCCTGCCATACAAAAGATCTGCAGCTGTACAAATATTTTGAATTAAATATCTATAGTGCAGCTCAAATTCTAAATATATGTTCAGAGACACATATCTCCCCTTGATTTTTACTTTTCAGAAGTAAATTTTCAGATGGAGAGTAAAAGTTATTTAAATTCCTGAAGGTATATAAGCACCTTTACATTGACAGGAACACACTGGACAAGGTGATTGGTTTAACTTCCACAGTTTTCAGTCAAAGCACGATACTAAGTAAGGCTGGAGCTGACTTGGTCCAATGCTCTCCAGTTGCAGAGCTGAGGATTTGATCTTACTCTACCTATTTACTTTGCCATAATTAGTTTCTACATCGCAACACACTTGGCCTCTTACCTGCTATTGCAGCATTTCATCAGTGGCTACTCTAGAGTTCACATGTGCCATCTCACCCTTACCTATCATGTCTTCAATTCCCATAAGTAATTTGTAAGAAGACAGAGTTTGCCTGTGGTGATCGTTTAAGCATTGTACATGTTCCTAATTATTTTCCTTTCTAATTTAACTAGTAGTGAGATAAAGTAAAGTTGCTCTTTTTTTTAATAAGGGAACTATGACTTTGGCAGCATTCCAATTCTCCTTTATAGTAGCGAGATTTAATGATAGTTCATGTACTTTTGTTGACAGATGAACCACTCTTAAATTCTTTCAAAACTCCTGGATGAATACCATCTGGCCATAGTGATTAATTACATTTTTAAATTGTTCCTCATCTTTATTATCTAAAAAAAAAAAAAAAGAGCTCTAGAGCAGGTATTTCCCACTTGTCCTCTGCAATGAAGATAAATGTAAGGAATTTGTTTCATTTTTCTGTAATTTCCTTATTCTCCCTAACTGTTCTGTTTTGAAACAGACATTATCTGACACTGGACACAATAGATAGAATGCATTTCTCTCACTGTATAATTTATGCAATTAGTAACTGATTTTATTTTTCCAGTCAGCTCTGTTGTTGATCAGGTATCTTTTGACTGCATAAGCAACAAAGATTACTAGTGAACTAATCATTTGATTCTTCCCCTCATTGATGTTTTTTCACTATTTCCAGTCTGGGAATAGTCTACTGGACTACTAGACTGTTCAAACTGCTGTCCTCTTCACAGACTTATGCTTCTGAGGTACTTGGAAAGTTTTTGGCTTTCCCCAGCCCCCCCTCTTAATTACAACCCTCCATACAGTGCATGTTCCTTCCCGCTGAATTTACATAATCCCAGCATTTTGTTTTTTCTTCCTTTGCTTGCTGAAGAATACTAATCATTCTTTAAAAACATGCAATCTAGCACCCTGTAAATGTTTCAGCACACTTTTATATCAGAATCTCTTTAAACTACTATTCCAGAGAGTTCACACACAAAAAAAATCACTGTTGCCTCTCCTGATGTAAAAGCTGAGCCTGTGGGTCCTAGGCAGTTCACAGTATGCTGCAGAGGCACAGACAAGAAAAGAAAGCCCTGGCCTCAACCAGCAATGAAAATGCAAGTAAACCCTATGCAGCACATTTTCAAGAATTAAACACTTAACAGACTCCATCATCCTTCACGTAGCACAAGCTAATCTAATTTATAATAATACTGTGACAAACTTAACTAATAAGTGTATCTCTAATATCTGCACAGCCACATTTGGAGAAATGTCACTGCGAGCACAGTAGGAGTAATGCATAATAAATGTTTCATTGGCTCCCACAGGTAATATTTTGCCAAGACAGCTGGAGGAACTGTGCAAGTTTACTGGCCCTTATATTCAAGCTCAGCATCTATTTGGGGAAAACAGCTGAGGACTAAGTACAAATTTGCATTAAAAAATAATAAAAATAAAAATAGTAAAAAGCCTCACTCTCAGTAACATACTTAGCTCAGACAGTATTACTTTATTATTTTTGTTATTACTAATAATGACATCAGTATTACAACATCCAAAGCACAGTAAGCTTCAGAGTTATTTATGTATTTTAAAAAGGTTGTTACCCAGAAGCATGACTAGTGATAAGAATTGACTGGAACTGTAAATCCCAGCCTTTGCATCCATTCAAAATTAATTCCAAGAAATTTTTTATGGCAGTTTTTTTTTTCTCCGAGTGCAGATTCCAAGTACATCGGGATGTGCGTATCATTGGAATTAAAGAAGATGGTAAAAGACAGTGTATCCAATAACGGTAGGCATCTAACTGTAATGTTGGTTTCCACGTAACTTGAACTGGCATTTCAGTACTGAAAGCATAATTTCCAATGGCTCTAAGATTGTCCAGGATTCTTGTAAAAGAGGCTTCTTAATTGCCGCTCATTGCTTTCATTCATCTCTGTCCCCATCATCACCTACAAGAGATGTTTGATGGAGAGATAAGCATCCATGACACTACCCTGTCCACGGTCGTGCATTTGCTAAATAGTCTTCCCACTCATGGGAGTAAGGACAAGGCTTTTTTTTCTGGCCTAAGTAGACTAATTACATATGTCTTCAGGGATGTTTATTGTTCATAACATTGTAGGCAGGAAAGATTGCAGAAATTAACTCTTCCAGGAGATCAGCAATATTTCCAGGAGTCTGACTTTGTTGAAGTCTTCCATCCTTATCAAGAAATAGAAACCAGACCTGGAGATGAAACACTAGTGTCTCTGTTGAGGGCTTTTCACAGAATCCAGTGCCAAGCTCTTTCCCAGAGCATCACACTGTCTCTGATAACACACACAGGGAAAAAGTCTGAGGAGCCATGAGACTGTGGAGTATTCTTGCACTTCCATGTGGCAGAAGGACTATGTAGTTGGTAAAATATTTCAGCCCTTTCACTGTAGGCACTTAACTTCAGGCATTTATCTTTAATAAAAGTATTGCCATCGTCTGCCAGCAGCCACAAAAAAGAAAGCTTGCATTGAACAGCATTCATGCCTTTCATCTTCAATGCACATATAAACAAGAATGATATATAACAAGACTCGACTATTTGTGTTTATCTTGTCATTGCACTAAAAATATTAATAACGAAGATATTAAGTTATAGTATCCTTTTTTCCCTATACTGGTAATTCTGAAGGAAAACAATATGGACAATTTATACTGTCCCTGGGCAAATATTAAATAAACAATAGGCTCAAATACAATAAACATTAATATTTCACGAATTTGGGAAGAGCATCAAGAAAGCTTTTCTTGGTCACTTTACCTAGCAGTCTCCCAGTGGGCTTGAAAAGTGCATTAATGAGAAGCAGAAAGAAATACCTCAAGCAGCAAAGGTACACACCAAGTATGAAAATGAACTCCTTTTTGTATCTCTCAGAGGAGCAGGGCTTTGCAAGAGACAATATTTCAGGTGTCTTAGCGGGATGTTTTTAAAAGTCAAGTTCTGGTTTGCTTGTTAGTTGCTGTGGCCTACAGACCTTTCCAAAAGCCTGCTCAGTAAAAACACTTTACGTATACTGTCTGAGAATGGCAACGGCTGCTCAGGGTGGTACCAACTCAGCCATCAGCTAGCTTTAAATGTTGTGGCAACCCGAAATCACTGTGCAGTACCTGCAATGGTTTAACCATGACCTGAAGAGGCCCCTTCCTCTTTCAAGGCAGGTTGGAAGGAGTCCTGAGAACATCAGGAGCTGGATGGAACTTCTCCAGCCAGCACTCTTATGGTCATTGATGCCCATGGGGGTTTGCGTTTTAAATCTACGGAGGAAAGTTAGGAAACCTTGCCACTGATGCTAGTGGATGGGAAGTCCCAGCTGATTATGCAAGTGTATGTGCTAGGAATGCAGAGTAAGAAGCTTTTTGAAGTGTGCCATGGCAAGGGTGCATACAGTGTTAATTTGTGTCACCTCACATGGGATTCATTTTGTTCGATCTTAGACAATTATAGCACAGACATTTTCATCTGATCTAGTTGTCTAGCTCTCTTCATAGTCAGGGAGAAATAGGTGCTCCTGGGGCATAATTCATCTCCTTAGATAGATGTCTGAAATAGAGCAGATGAATCATTCTCTAGAAGCTTCTCCAGATTCTCTCTTGTCTCCACCGTCATAAAGAAGGCCAGACAACCAGTTCGGATGTAGACTTATGCTTTGTGGACACATAAAATTAAGAGAGACAAGTCTCACCTTTTGTGACTGAATTGTGTTAGACTTGCATATGATTCAAAGTGTGTGCAACGAAGGATACAATAACCTTCATCTAAAACAAAGGAAATAAACTACAATTTTCAACAGTCTACTTTTCATTGAGCTGTACCACAAATAGTTCCAAGACCATTTACAATGACAATGCCACATACACATTATTCCCAAACAACCCACAAGATAACATAGAGCTTCTTAGAGTAACATTTTATGAACACTTTTGCATTTGTAGATTCCTACAACATGCATCTGTGTACATTTGTGTTTTTCTAGAGCATGCATTGTTCCTTCTTTGCAGTCTTTCATGCTCCAGCTTGGAGCCCTAATGTTCAGAATGCATGTGCTCTGGCAGCTGGTTTGTTTCTTTTACTTTCTGAAAATCAGTCCATTGACAGATGTGGAGGGTCTATTCTAGCCATGGTCATTTATAATTATAATAAAATCACAGTTTTATAGTGACTTTATCTTCTTTAATTAGACGTACTCCCTGTAGATCTTTCAGATTTCTGGAACAAAAAATGTGCTGCATGCATCTAAACAGTGGTTGATGACTACTGTCCTATTCCAGTGGCATGCCACACCATAGAAATGTCTTCAGTCTGCAGCGCAAATGATATTCTGTAGTGCTATTCTATTTTAATTCAGCTCAGCATTGCACAGTGATTCTGTTCCAGGAAAAAGGAAGAGTTGGCAATCAATATGTTTAGACTATCTGTAGACTTTACCCTGAGTTAATTACCAATTAACTCAATGTACTTAGCACATTTGTAAAGCCTTCAATGGACATGCTACATATTTATTTCTGATTATAAATTTCCATTTCTTACCCAAAGCTGATCTTCTAATCTTTTATGTAAATAACCATTTTTTCATTGTTTTGATGAAATGGGAAAGGGTCCATAGAAGCTTTTATGAAATGTGTTAAATACTTACTGCTTACTGTCTATTAATAACCTAAGTACTGACAGTCTACAGTAGACATATCTGCTCTGTTGTCTCTGGCAAAACCCCTTTTTCATTGATTGTCAAACAATACTGTGGCTTGCTCCAGACTCTGCTCTTCAAACAAAATCATGGCATGTTAGTATAGAGCTCTTGCTCTTGTACATCACGTTTTAAGCCACACAGAGCAGAAGTTGCTCACTGTGCTTCAGCAGTTGAAGTCACATGAGTTCCACATATGGCCAAACTTTCTTGCATTTTCTAGACCTCTCTTTACCAAATAGAAAAAGTGCATTTGAAAACCATTATGAAGCAAACTGGGAAGATTAAAAAAAAAAATTAAATTAAAGATATGCTGACATAACATGGTAATACATAAAGCCTCCAGGTAATTCAGAAAGTGATTGCAAGAATGTGTTTCCCACATGCTACTCACATACATCAGCTCACAGTGAAGACTTTTGTGTTCGTCTCTCACCGTTTTCAAACTAATTCAATTTCCTCTGTATTTTCTACTAGAAATAGAAATTCACTTAGAACAGAGTACTGAATAAGCTTTAATATACACATTATACCATAATGTGGCCTTACCTTGATTTTAGCATTTTAAACTCACATTCTTTTGTAAGAACACTTTACCTGAGGACAGAAAGAAATTTTAGAGAAAATATCTGAAAAGTAAAAAACGAGTTTAATTTAATAGCCATTTGCAAGTCTTCGTGGTTTGTATTTGAGGAGCAGAGTCTCTCCTAAGCACTAGAAGTGCACATTGATACATCAATTTGAATAATAGACATTAGTTATGACAGCCTGCCTGGTAAAGGTTCTGAGTCAGTGTCATTCTATAGATTTATACACCTGGAAATGTGCACTTTAAATGAGAAGCTTACTAGTGTCAAAATTAAATTAAGCTGAATTAAATCATATGCCCAATCACAAAGGCCTGAGATTCTTTTCAGAATCAGGTCCAAATTACAGTCGTAACTCTAGCCCAACTACTGAAGAAAGTTAAAAGGCAATTCCAGTTTCATTATACCCTAGTTGCTGGCTATACAAACACAGCACTAAACCCTTAAAGGGCAAAGTAACTGGTACTGGAGCACTTCTGAGAGAGTTACTTTCCCCCTCACAACCTGAAAAGCTCCCACAACCATAATGTCCAGTCGAGAATGGCTCTGCCAAGGACTCTGATCATGATGTAGACAAGTGCTCATAATGAGATGAACATCTATGAATAAATTTTAGGTTCACTAAGTCCCCACTCCAGACCTGTGGGGGATAGAAGTGCTGAAGAATATCAATGTCAAAGTTGTACCACGTAGCACCAGTTCAGCTATGTTTGTCTTCACTGGTTAGACCAACCACAGTGCTGAGGCAACTGTAGACTTGTGCAGTTGGTGTTGGAAGTTAGTATGAATGAGAAGAGGGCTTACACTTTGATTAAAATTAATCTTACCATGTGTATCTCTGTATTACTGATGAATGTCTCAACTTGGGGCGAGATTTAGAGACATGGGCTGTGGGGACCAGTGTTGGTGGACACACTGTGCTGATGGCAAACCACACTCCGCCAACCCACGGCGAACCTGGGAGTGGGAACAGTGCTCTGCAGCTATTTCAGAGTGTGATTCTGAGAGATAGTCATAACATGCCAGACACCAAACTTGTCCCTAGTTTTCTCCAGCTTCCTAAACCCTGCATAGCTCAGCACTCACAAGAATCAGCCCACTGGTTTTCCACTCCTCTCTCTCGTCTGCAGAGAAAGCAAAGTAACTATTTCCAACAGATATCTGCTACAATCAGGAGCCAGCTTTATTCAGCTGCTGTGCCCAAAGGCGACCTCTTGTCAGCCAGTCTCAAAAGTCTCTTTGAAGGCTGGTTTATTGGCTGTCTATGAGAAGTCTGAGGCAGAGCAAGTTTTTCCTTTTCTTTGTATTTTCTTTTAAAGAATTTCTTTTCTGTATTTTCTTTTAAGGAAAATTTCTTTCAAAGAACTTTTCTTTCTAAGTTATAATCAAAGGAATGCCTACTTCTGCATTCAGTATTCTCTAAGGAAGGAGGAAAATATTACAGTTCAGTGTACTATAGAGAAATGTCAATTAATTTAATAGAATGCAACTTGCACTCTTGTGCTTCCAAAACACATACAACAATTATGTCTACATAAGCCACACCTTTATTTGGAAATGAAGTCTATTGTTCCAGTTTTCCCAGAGGTTGAGGGTTTTCTCACACATTTTAGTGTAAGCAAAGTACGTCAGTATAGCTATTTTGTCTCACTTTCAATTTTCCTTGATAACTTTGAAAACAGTTTTCCTTTGCAGTGCTTCCACACATACCTGCATTCAAAACAAGCACATGTGTGCCCTTCTTCACAGAAGGGACAGGGTGAAGGGAATGAGGGGTGATACAATAGCTGTCCTGCCAGCACGCAGCAGGGTGACACAAACAAAACCAGCAGCCCACTTAGTTCTCTAAAAAGAAGCAGCACATGCTTGTGGCAGAGTGCCATGTAAGTACTATCCAGTAGGAATTTCTCCCATCTGTGCACACTAAAGGACCACAGCTTGAGTAACAGAAGTATTACAATGCTGATTGCATGGTGTAAGCTCTCTACCTGTGCAGTTCAAGGCAGGATTAAGAGGAAGAAATAGCTGCAGTGACTTGTTAAAGTGAACTGGATTGCTTAGGCTATCTTTGGAGATATGGTTTCATCATCTGTTTAGAAAGTATGAGCAGCCTTGAGGGTAGCCATGGGCCCCACACCCTCACGCTAAAGTTCCTTACCTGAGATAAACCCTACACAGTCCAAAGTAAAGCTTTGCTATTGGCACAAGGACACTGGTGAAAAGGTTTACCTCTGCTGTTTCTGCCAACAGTGACAACCATCCCACAAGCTTCCTCAGTCCCTAATGAGCTATCATTAATCACTGGGTATTTTCTAAGCACGGTTTAGAGTTTTAATAAATTCCAAATAAAGAATTAACAAGAACATAATCAAGAAAATGTGTTCCTTGACTCAGCATTACTGCAGCAGAAAGGCTGAGAGCCAGATAAATAGGATGCTGTTGTTTGCAGCCTTTTCCATGCCCCTGCACACTCTACTAGTACTTATGAGGAGCAAGGTAGACTTATTTTCACATCTGTGTTAAAGAATAAATCTTACTTCTCATTGCTCCCTCAGAGGGAGAAGAGGGGGCAGAGGGTCTCATGATCCAATTTTAAGATGGTATGTAAAACATCCTCAGATTACTCATGTAGAACCTTGAGTGTCAGCAAGAGGCCCTTTTTGAAAAGGAAGACATAGCAGTGAGGTAGTTAGGATTAAAGCCACAAAGCACGTATCTTCTCTACCTCAACATGCAGATAGCTCCTTCTCTCTCAGCCACCTCCTGCCTGCTCCAGCTTGAACCAGGATTCCTTGATCTTTGGGGAGAGGGTAGTACACCAAATCCAGCACTACCTTGCTGCCTGTCCTCTCTCTCCCACTATGGCTTCCTGCCCTTGGCTTTGCTTTATGGGCAAAACAGGCTGTAGGTGGAAAAGGAGCACAATTGCAATGATCATGTGCAATGAGAAAAACCCTAAGAAGTGACTGTTTAACTTGAAGCAAAACATAACAACCATGCACACCAAGAAGAAGGTAATGACAGCAACACTGCCCAATCACAACAGTTGGTTGCTGCACAGGTTAGTGGCATTATAAATACATGCTAGAAAAAAACATTAAGCTGAGCTTAAACCATCTGGACGAAGTTAGCTGCAGTCACTGGTTCCTTTCTTGATGGCAGTGCTCTGAAACACTCAATGCCTTCTTCCCTCGAGGAGTCAGTGCCAGCCTGTCATACTCAGAGCAAAGTGTAGTTGAATAAGCAGTCTTTTGCTGTGCAACCTACACCCTGGCTAGGAAATAAGAGAATAAAGACTGGCTCTAACAAATCCGTGGGAGAAGGGGAGCACAAGCAAAAGACACAATGCTGTACCAGGGACAATTACCACCTAAACAATGCCCAAGAAGCGACCCCAGCATAGTGGTGGGTCTTCACAGCTTTGAGTACATACAATCGGCCAGGTCTTTAGTGATCCTGAAAACTAAGAGGAGCAGATGAACTTTCTCCTCAGTGCAGACCTCACTGAACCCAACATGGTTAGGTGCATATGAGCCTGGCTGGAAAGGAACTCAGTTTGTCAGTATCTCTCTGCATATGAGCCTGGTTGGAAAGGAACTCAGTTTGTCAGTTGCTCTCTGCAACTCCCTGAAAGGAGGTTGTGGAGAGGAGGGAGCTGGGCCCTTCTCCCAAGGGACAGGGGACAGGACAAGAGGGAATGGCCTCAAGCTCCACCAGGGGAGATTTAGACCTGGACATTAGGAGGAAGTTTTTCACAGAAAGGGTCATTGGGCAGTGGCAGGGGTTGCCCAGGGGGGTGGTTGAGTCACCTTCCCTGGAGGTGTTAAGGGATGGATGGATGTGGTCCTGAGGGACATAGTTTTGTGATTGATGGGAATGGTTGGACTCGATGATCCGGTGGGTCTCTTCCAACCTTGTGATTCTGTGATTCTGTGATTCTATCTGCTTACACTGCAGAGTTTTTACACTGTTACAGGCAAGTCATTTAGTATGCACTGCATTCTCTGTAATGGTGTTTTTTTCAACTCTTTTTTGCATGTTGTGGTTTAACTCCTGCTGGCAACTACACACCACACAGCCCTCACCTTGTCCAACCAGGACAAGGGAAGAGAACTGGAAGGATGAAAGTGCTGAAGCCTATGTGTTGGGATAACTGAAATATAACAACAATGAGAATCTGTAATGCAAAGGAAAATAATAAAATGAGAGAAACAAAACAAGACAGACAAGTGATGCAAATGAAAACAATTGTTTACCACAAAGTAACCTGTGCTCATCAAGCAGCAGCTACCATGATTAACCTTCCCCAGCTTTATATGCTGAGTATAGAATCACCAGGTTGGAAAAGAGCATTTGGATCACTGAGTCCGACCATTCCTATCTGCCACTAAGCCATGTCCCTGAGCACATAATCTACCTGTCTTTTAAATACCTCCAGGGATGGTGACTCAGCCACTTCCCTGGGCAGCTTGTTCCAGTGCCCAATGACCCTTTCCATGAAAAATTTCTTTCTGATACCTAGTCTGAACTTCCCCGGGCATAGCTTGAGGCCATTCCCCCTTGTTTACCCTATCACTTCGGAGAAGAGGCCAGCTCCCTGCTCTCTACAACCTCCTTTCAAGCAGCTGTAGAAACCAGTAAACTCACCCTCAGCCTCCTCTTCTCCAGGCTAAACAATTCCAGCTCCCTCAGCTGTTTCTCATAAGGCCTGTTCTACAGCCCCTTCACTAGCTTTGTTGCTCTTCTCTGGACATGCTCCAGAGCCGCAACATCCTTCTTGTAGCAAGAGGCCCAGAACTGAACACAGGATTTGAGGTGCCAAGTACAGAGGGAGAATAACCTCCCTGGACCTGCTGGTCACACTGTTTCTAATACAAGCCAAGATGCCATTGACCTTCTTGGCCACCTGGGCACACTGCTGGCTCATGCTCAGTCACTGTCAACCAACACACCCAGGTTCCTCTCCTCCAGGCAGTTTTCTAGCCTAGTCTGTAGTTCTGCACAGCGTAGTTGTCCCCCAAGTACAGGACCTGGCATTTGGCCTTGTTCACCCTCATGCCATAGAACCTCATGCCATGTCAGCATGCAGCTGTCTTTGACCTTGAAAAGCAAAGAAGACACGGGACTGTGTGGGAATCAGGAATAACTCTTATCATGGCTTGACTGACATCCACTTACTCCTGTAGATGCTTTTTGGTCTGATGAGATCACTGCATCATGTTGAACAACTTTGCCTCTGTGTTTCCCCATGCTCCTCCATATGATATTGGCATCAATTGTTTCATGTTGTACATCCCTACCTTGTGGGTTGTAAACAGTTTCTTCCAATTACAGGCTCCTTTTTACGAGTTTGAGCAAAACTTAGCAGAGTAGGTCTTGGCCTATGAATAGCTGTCAGAAGCAGTATTAGTAACTAAAACTCATGGGTTTCCACAGGTTTTCCTACAAGTTAAAATTTAACTAAAATTAACAGACAATTCAATGTTTGCAACAGAAGAACAGTTTAGGAAAAGGAGCAAACACCATGTCACTCTTATATAATCTTCAGATTATATAAAATATCAAAATTACATTGTTTTTAGTATAATTTGATGATTGATAGCAAGCACAGATCTGTAAGTCTTCGAGTTAAACATGGTCTTTTTCATGAGGATATGTCTCTATATGGTATGGAATATCCTCTTGGTCAGTTGATATCAGCTGTCCCAGCTGTGACCTTTCCCATCTTGCGCAGCCCATGCCTCCTCACTGGCAGGGTGCTATGAGAGGCAGAAATAGCCTTACTCTGTGCAAGCAGTGCTCAGCAGTAACTGAAGCATCACTGTGTTATCGACATTGTTTCCAGCACAAATCCAAAACACAGCCACATCTGAGCTACTATCAAGTAAATTAAGTCTGACCGAGCCAAAACAAGCACATGGTGTGACACAGGCCTAACATGCAAATATCCCTGTTGAAGCAAGTGACACTAACCCATGGAGGACATGCTGGCAGCTGGGTGCTTACAACAGTCCTGCATTTTTGACACTGAATTCATGAAGATTTGTGATTTCTTTTCTCCAGCCATGCTCTGACTCCCTCCCTACACGTTAGCCTGCTCCATAATCAGCCGCAGCCATACCAGGATCCCTTGAATCTCAACCTCACTTTCAGTTCTTAGAATTCATCTCCCACGCTTTCCCAGCCCACCTTTCCCATGAGCTGCTGTATCCCTAGGCAGCCCAGGCATGAGAATCTGTCCCCTCCTGAGCCCCACCCAAGCCCTGTGCCCATGCAAATCCTCACCAAAGCCATGTAAGACTGAATCCCCTCTTCTTGCCCAGTGGCTCTTTGCATCCTCTCTCCCTCAAAAGAGATTGCCAGCTCCTGCCCCAGCTCAAGCTTCAACCTTCCATTTTTTTTGATTTTTTTTAAAACTTTCTTTTTCCTGAGTTTCTCTTTTTCTTTCCTTCCATTTTCTTCCCCCTTTTCCGTTCCCAGTCTCTTTCCCTCTCTCCTTGCTGTCTTTCATTGCCTTCAAACTCAAACCAAAAAGAGTTCCTTTTGACCTTCTTGGACAAAGCACTGGGAAGTGTTCCAAACTTATGCCAGGACCCTGTCTATATCCTCCTTTAGGAAAGCTGTGGCTTCACAGCAACCCTACATACCAGACTATGTATTCAAGCTTCCTTTGTTTACTGTACAAAATCTTATCAGCTGATGTGCATGCCCATTTACAAATTATGCAGTCCAGCCCTGTAATTAGTTGCAGTAGAAAATGGAGAAAAGTCCTAGAAGTGTAAAATTGCATTAGCATTTCTTAAACACAAATGTCTGCTTCAGAAAATTTCATGGTCAAACTGAAAGAGTTTCCTCTAATACACGCTGCCAAAACGAAAAATAAATGATTTTTGGGTCAAGCAACAAGAATTTCTCCATTGTTCAGGGGTGGTTATGAAAGAAAAAAAATCCATCAACATTTTTCTGATTAGGTGAATCTTTTCAAGTCATACAAGTATAACATTTGTTTCAGATGCATAGGTAGAAAACTTATTTTTAGATATGATCTAATGTGTGAGTGGCTGCACCTACATTTTATTCCATGTAGTAGTTGAGAAGAAATGAGTTCAAAACTTATCACTTGCTTAGTATGTGTTTATGTTTGACTCCCTCCCACTATCTATCATGCCAAGCCTGCAAAATCTTTAAAATGGATTCTGAAAATGCAGAAGGCTCAGAAAAGAATTGCAAAAATTATTCCATGGATGGAGATAACAGTGCACCACAAGGCATTTTAAAAGCTTGCCAGGATGAAAAGTCAGACGTCACTTGATAACAGTATCTAAGGACCTCTGGGGGAAGCTTTTCCAGGTAGAAGACTATTTAAGCTACCAGAGAAAAGCAGGTCAAGATATAATGGTTGGAAGCTGAGGCTAATCAGGAATTAGGCACATGGGTTTTATAATGAAGATATTAACCACTGGGGCAACATGAGGGCAAGGAAGATTATGCCAGATTCTCCATTTCTAGAGGCTTTTAAATCAAGACTGGGTGTTTTTCTGCAGACATAATTTAGGCAAACACACATTCCTGGGATCACTGTAGGAGTACCGAGGTGAGATACAAAGATCTGTGAGTCCCAGTCATCTTAACAGCTTATGTGAAAGTCCCTTCTAAATATATAACATTCATATATTTCTTCTTTATCAGAAACAGTGAGCAGATTTAGTTTCCCAGGATGCATATAGATATATTGAAATGTGGCAAGGATTACAAGATACTCCACATTTTAGAAAACAAGCCATGGGATTTCTAATATCTACAGATTGTCTGAGCAGCAGCTTTACACCTTGTTCAGCAGCACTGTATCCTGATATCATGCTGAGGGACAAGTATTACTCTGTCTCTGACCAGAATATCATTGACTGAATTCCTATTACGATTTACTGCAGCACCAGAGAAGATCATAGAACAGTTTGATCCAGCAACACACCAGTAATACTGGGCATCTGTCTAACTCATAAGATTTTGATGGAGTCATGGACAAGGTGCCAAGGAAGTCACTTTATCCTTTTTATTACTCAGTCCTTATATGACGAAAAGGAGATATTCCCCTTTTGAGTGGAAGGCAGAAGGAAAAGAGGTACTGAGAGGGAAAATCCAGAGAAAGATCTGCCTTTTTCATCACTCGCAGTATTGTGACAGCATCATGCCCCATCCAGGCTGTCAGATGCAGACTTGGCCAAACACTCAGATACGGCACTTCCACATCAATGCTGTCATTAGGTAAAGACAACAGAGGCCACTTTCTCAGCACGTCTCCATGGCAGCTGGCAAAGACATCTTGATTTGGCCCTCCAGCCCTCTATTTAGAGAGAGCCAGCTAATGTTTCAGAACTTGATAGTAGGAGAGACCCTAACCTCCAGGAGCTTTCCACCCCAAAAAGCCTCTGTTCTAAAAAGTTAATAAAGGATTGATCAAGTTAAAAAATTATATTTGTATGTTTTACACTGCCAGTTCTCCCATATCACTCTTCCTAAATATTTACCCACTTCATTGGGCACATGAGTTAGTACCCAAGCTGGTGGCCCTATTTTTGTCAGCTGTTTTATTTAAGAAAAAAATGCTCATTGTTTTATTAAAGAGCCATTAATTTCTCTGAAAATTTCTACTTGAGATGTTCCCTGTGATTGAATAATATGGAAATAAACACCCAGTAATCGTCCAGAGACAAACTGCCTTCTAGAAATGAACTTCCCCACAACATTTCATTCAGACAGCTGATAGTTTTATACTAAACCAATTAAAAGCAATATACAACTACATGAGCAGGTTATTAATTTCCTCGTCAGAAGTAGAATTGAGTGGGTGCTTTGATTCCCACAGGGAAGGCAACTCCACCAACCAGCAGCATAATCTACAAAGGCTGCAGCACCAAATGAGGGATTCACCACACACAATCGGATCATTACGCTGTGTGGATATTAACGTTACATCCAAAGCCTTATCCATGCTGCAGTAGCCCCAGGTCATATTGAGAAAATAAAGTAGGGTGATCCCCTTAAAAATCAAAAAAAAACCCAAAACCACACCACACTTTTCCACTTGTAGCTTATGAGACTGGTATGAAAGTGAACATAACTGTGCCAAAATATTTCTCGCTTAAATTGTCATTCCAAATCAATTCTGAGCATAAGAATTCCACTGAGCATAAGACTTCCACTGAACTGATCTGTTCAAAGCCTATTTCCTATTGTAGCCAATAGCAAAAAAGAACATTTCATCCATTTGTAACTTCTTTGATTGAGGATTAGCCACAGGAAAGTGAGACGATATTAGTTATTTCTCTATGCACTGGGATGGCACATCATGCTACCCATGATAGTAGCAGAAGCTAATCCAGTTGAAATCAGCTGGAGGTCTGAAGTGGAACTAGACAGACTATGGATGCAAGATAGCAGGGCAGAAGCCCTTTCCTGCCTGCCACTTGTACTCCTGGTATGGTAGTCAAGCCAAGAAGAGAAGGACGGAATAGTGTCATCTCCACATGAGCCCTCCAGCAAACACACTAATAAATATTTCTACATATCAAGAACTAAACTTTCTTTAATTCATAGAATCATAGAATCACCAGGTTGGAAGAGACTCACTGGATCACTGAGTCCAACCATTTCTAACAAACACTAAACCATGCCCCTCAGCACCTTGTCCACCCATGCCTTAAACACCTCCAGGGAAGGCAAGTCAACCACCTTCCTGGGTAGCCTGTTCCAGTGCCCAATGACCCTTTCCGTGAATTTTTTTTTCCTAATATCCAGCCTAAATCTCCCCTGGTGGAGTTTGAGGCTGTTCCCTCTTTTCCTGTCCCCTGTCACTTGGGAGAAGAGGCCAGTTCCCTTCTCTCTACAACCTCCTTTCAGGTTGTTATAGAGCGCAATGAGGTCTCCCCTCAGCCTCCTCTTCTCCAGGCTAAACACCCCCAGCTCTCTCAGACGTTGCTCATAAGGCCTGTTCTCCAGCCCCTTCACCAGCTTAGTTGCTCTTCTCTGGACTCACTCCAGATCCTCAACATCCTTCATTAGAGTGATAAACATATCTAAAATAGATAAAGTGTGAGGAATAACACAGAATAGAAGGTAACAAAGCTAAGAAGCAATAATGCTGATAGGATACTTTGCCAGAGTTTTGTAATTTTAATTGGTACTTTAAATGCTGCACATTCCAGGCAGCCAAGTGTTATATATCAAAATTTAGCAGGACACCCAGAGAGAGGCTTTAATTTACTTTTATGTTGCAATCATCTAGTCCCCATAGAACAATTTTTCATATGCCACCAAATAAATAACATTTCAGGGCAAGTACATTTCTTAAAACCACAACAGCACCTTTCCCAGGTGTTCCTAGATCTCTGCACATAACAGTGAACTTCAATAGGTTCATATAATATGATTTATTATCAACACACACTGACAATTTCAATATGACAACAACTTAGTCTAGCATTAGGCATTCCACCCAAGTAAGAACAGACCAGGTGAGGAGTGCAGGAGATGTGTACAGGAGAAAGAGAGAGATTCCAAAGGGATTTCCAAGCTTCCCCAGACCCGACATTTCCTCCTTTCCCCCAGCACTCACCACCAAACTCAGTTTTGCCAGTGGCGGCAGCACATTACTTTGTTCCTAATGGATTACATACTAACCTCAGTTTTTACTTCAGACACCTTGAGCCACCTCCTTCCTTTTGGTGAAAGCTCACCAGAAGGTGAAAGTAGGGTGAGAAGATGGATACAACAGTTTTTATTTCGACTATAAACCTAAAAATCTCTCCTTTGGCTTCTGGGATGTTCCCTATCTTCATAGGTCTGCCATCTGTTTCTTTCAATACCCACTCAAGCAAAAAGATCATTTATATAACTCAAAGCCAGTTGAACAGCTCATCACGAACATACCTGTCATCTTCTGTTTTCAAACTGTCCAGCAGCATACCACAAGATCTGCAGTGTATCATATTTACAACAGCCTCTGTGGAGAATTTTTACCTCCAGCTGATCAGTGAAATACAACTTGCAAGTTTTGAGCATTTTCAACTGAAAACGTTTTGCTTTAGAGAATAATCAAACAATATGTTTTTGTTCTGTGACTGTGAATGTAATTCATGGCTTTCCTTGAAAGCCCTGCTGCGGATCTGAGAAAAGAAATCTATCATCGTTTGCAGTATTTGCTACACTTTTCAATTTCCACGAGTACTTTTGCCAACAAACCACAAAAACATTTGCATAAGCAAGACAAGGAATAAGCACGAATACAGTCAAAGGAAAGTTAAAAATGCAAATTAATATTCACCTCATCCCCTTGCATTTTCCAGGCTTCTATTGGTTTAGCACTAATCAAAGTACTCTCCTGAAAGCAACTTTCTGACTAGAAATGGATGTTGATTCAAACTAGTGCACCTTCACATTGTCATTTTGCTATATTAGCTGATGAAATCTCACCTGTCTTGATAGGGGAATAAAGGAGAGAAAATCCAAAGCTGATAGATGCATCCTTAAAGGGTTTATCAGTAGGGATTTAACTTCTTCCCCAATATATATACACAGATTTTCTAGAGAAAATTTACATTTTCCCTGTAAGTTTCTACTCCATAGAGCATATCCAGTCCCATCAAAAGCCGTTGTCTGACCACAGCAATGCAGAAGCCTCTGGAGCTGTCAACTGAATTTTTCTCCCTCCACCATCCTGCAATAGTCCACATTGTCACCCATCTGCCTACCACTGAAAATACACGCAGCATCATTTCCCACAACACAGTTGTGAAGACAGACAGGGTCTTGCTCAACTATCTTAATTAATGAAAAGCTGTTAGTTGATTGTAGGTTGGTAATTGTTCTAGCCCTGCAGTAAATGCTGTTAAAATAATTTTTTTACAATACTTTTCTAATAACTAGCTATGCTTGCAGTGCAATTTCTTTAAAATCTCATGAGGCTAGTGTGTAACACATGACTGTTCCAGTTCACAGCTTTCAGCACTCATAGGACATATATCAGTTTTCAAGTTGTTAATTTGTTATGGTAATCCATACCTTATTCTATTTAAACACAGAGACAAATTAATTTGCTCTTTTCAGTTTTATATTGGATTACGAATGATTTATAACTATAGCTACTGTAAATGCACATGACACTTAACAGTATCAGCTAGGGATTTATAACTTCATTTTCAGTGAGGTTTCAACAAAATTCATCTACAAGTTGCCAGATGGCAGAGGTGGCATATCAGTATCTGATAATTCAGGACCATTGTTCAAAGACAATCTCATAGATGTTGATATAATCATTAATATTCACACTAAAAAAAAACAAAAGCCGATATTAAATCAGTCAGTTATTTACATCTTATCAGTTAGCATCCATGCATGCTACAAGAGCAACAACCAGCTGTTTGGAGCTTAGTAGCTGTATTACATCTATTGGCACCTTTCAGTTGTGCAGGAACATAACTAAATTCAATAAACATGCCTGCTAAATAGATTTGTGTCAGCTATAAACAGGCTTTTCAGAGTATAATTTCTTGAAGGTTTTCCCAAGTGTTATTCTAGATTGTAAATTATATGTAACCTAAAGTGTAATCCCAAAGGAAAAGAGGATGTGGAAATTTCAAGGTTCTTCTCCCTGTGGTTGTAGCTTGATTTCACATCATCTTAGGTCCTCCTTAGGACACCAGATCAATGCTTTGAACATCTGAAGAGCATCCTGAAGACAGACATGAAGTCCCATGAGTACAGATTTGTTTTGTATGGTATTTCAGTTATATTAATTTTTTAATACTTTAAAAGGTTAAAATGACATTCCTTGCTTCAGTTATTTCCTCGAGTTTCTCTGTCATTCCTGGAAGTGTAATTCCTTCTTGTGATTCCTCTTTTATATACAGCTTTTAATTGCTTTTTATTTCCTCAGCACCACAGGTTTCCCCACCTATTCTTTTTAAATGATAGTTTATTACCAAATGCCATGGTCACACTTCAATATTTCATCTGGGTGACACTAAGCTGAAGTGGCTTAGTTTATAGGCCATGAAATTTTGATGAGTCTTAGTTAATTTTGCATGAAGATCAAGAAGGCAGGGCAGCAAAAGTCATTCATGGAAAGTACTTTCTATGCGGAAGAACACTTGTAAGATGAACTTGTTCCTTGATTGAAACTCTTTCTAATTACATTAACCGTATTCTCCCTCTAAGCTCCCACAATTACTAAGCTTGTTATTTCATTTCCTGAGGCTCATGTGTTTTCTGACCAATGGATCCCATATGAAAACATTACAGATATATCTAACTCCAGCATATTTCAGCCTGATGTCTTTAAATAGACCATAGATATTGAAAAATATGAACCTTTTATTTTGCTAATAGTCCAAAAGAGAGTGCTTTGGCATAAGATCAGTCAGTACTTCTCTAATTTAAATGGCACTCATAAAGCACTGATCCAGTCATTTATTTTTAAAATTCTCATTGCTCCTTTGTTTGTGATAAGTATTCAGAGCATTTCCAGAGCAACGTGACGTACACCAAAATATGGAAAGTATTTGCAACAGTTCAGTCAGCCTACACCTGAAACATGGAAAACCTCAAGAAGACTGCTTTTGCTTTAAAAGTGAGATTGGAACTGTTAGAGCACTGCAAGAATAGGTTCCTACAATAAAAGCTATAGACCACTGACACTTCAAACCCTGAATCCAAGCCTTCATACCTGAGCTGCGATGTCCTATATCTGATCTGTTAGATTGGGAAAAAGGGAGGGAGGCCTCCTCCACAAACACCAATACTCTAATCATAATCACCATGAAATCTCTACATTGAATTATGTCTTGAAGTTATCTGAAAGGGAGATGACTCTAAGCAGAATCAATACAAAAAGTTACTACCTGACTCATCACTGAACAGAGCTAGGAAGATTTAAAAAACATGATTCATAAGTGTATTTGCACATTTTGCCCTTGAGTCCAGCTAGCTACTGTTTCTACACCTTGTTAAATAGGAGCCTTCTCAAATTCAACAGAAATTCAAAGCCATGTGCAGCTTACTCCTTCACTACTACCCAGTCATATCTTCCTACCACCCAATCCAGGACAGTGGTTTTATTTTCTACTTAGATTTTCTAGTAAAGACCTTCTATGCTTTCTATTGCTGCTAGGGGGGAAAAAAGCCAACAAAGGTACCCATCCTATTCTTCCTTGAAGCCCCTTCTTGCCTGATGTCTATAAAATATGTCAACAGTTGACTTCTTGGTCTGCTGAAATCACTGCATCATGTTGAACAACTTTGCCTCTGTGTTTCCCCGTGTTCCTCCATATGATATGGGCATCAATTGTCTCATGTCGTACATCCCTACCTCATGGGTTGTAAACTGCTTCTTCCAATTACAAGCTCCTTTTCACAAGTTTGTGCAAAACTTAGCAGAGTAGGTCTTGGCCTATGAATAGCTGTCAGAAGCAGTATTAGTAATTAAAACTCATGGGTTTTCACAGGCTTTGCTACAAGTTAAAATTTAACTAAAATTAACAGACGATTCAATGTTTGCAACAGAAGAACAGTTTAGGAAAAGGAGTAAACACCATGTCACTCTTATTTTATATAATCTTCAGATTATATAAAATATCAAAATTACATTGTTTTTAGTATAATTTGATGATTGATAGCAAGCACAGATCTGTAAGTCTTTGAGATAAACTTACATAGTCTTTTCCATAAGGATATAATGACCTCAGATATTGTTAGCAGGTTTCACTGGGCTTTCATTTCATAGGTTTTAAACTAACAAGATCCCAGTAATCCCATGACAGAAATAAAATGTTGTCATATGACCTAAGCACCCAGTGCAATGTTTTTAAATGAAGTGTTCCTAAACAATCTCACAAGTCAAAGTCATTCATTCCAACTAATCCACAAGGAAATGCAGATGCCAAATCTGTTCTGGACCAATCTGAGCACTACTCATATAAGTCTACCACCCACGTCCTGCTTAATCAAATCTTTTAAGCTTTCTTCAGGGCTGCAAATTTTGTCCAGTTTTTTCAGGGTTATTGATGCATAGCTAAATATAGAAAAGACAGCCTGGGGTGAAGGGGAAATGTTGTGACAAAAAGGGGACTTGCAACTACCTCTGACTGTGTCTGAAAACAGCAAACAGTGCCACAGAGAAAAGACAACTGCAAACCACATCATCAGAAAGACCGGAGATCTTTTCTACGTCCCTTACGGCTTCTAGGAATCTATCAACACCCCTAATGACTTGATGAACTTCTGTCTGTTGCAGAGTGTCATAGAGAAACATTCCAAGGTCTGGAAAGGAAAAAAGTACACTTGCCAGACAGAGTGCAGAAAATTTTACTTTCTTTAACAGTCTTCAAATGCATGGGAATGGCAAATAAAAAATTCAGGTCAGAAAAAAACCATCTGTTTCAGAATATTTTTTGTGAGCTTTGAAGGAAGCAATGAAGTACCCACAGCACAGAAATATCTAACCTATCACAGCAACCAGAAACCCAGTATGGATTTGCGGTCCATCATATTTAATATTGTTGAGTGATCTAAATGAATTAGTATTGATTTTTCCATATATTTGTACCTCAACAAGATGTAACTACTTATTAATAATACCAGAACTGCTATTCTAAGAGATATTTTATCTCCAATTTTTTTTTTTTTTTTTACTTTTCATATTTGTCTCATTTTAGCATGTTATTATTAGGATCTGTTTAGCATGTTATTAGTTCTGAGAGCACATGTACTAAACCTCAATATTTTCTGCAGCAAGAAATCATATCCAAACCCATCTAATCAGATAACCTGTCTCTCCACCTTTGCCCAAATCCTGCCCTCAGTAGCCAATGTGTAGAATTATTTCTGACAGAAAACAATTAATTTGTACAGAATGGTCTGAATGGCACATCAGAGACTGTTTCTACCAACAGGTTCATTTCATGACCGATCAGGAACATATACTTTTTCAGCACTTTTCCTCTTACAAGACTAATCTTTCTAAATTAGTTATTTTTTTAAGGAAAACACTACTACAGTTGCAGAGATCTTGCAAAATCTCATGACAGTAAGGTAAAATGAGAACTTGTGCATTGACACCAGCTGTCAACTCAGCATTTAGTGAAATGTTAAGAGGAAGAACTAGGGATGAACTTGAAAGCATAATCTCATATAAATCAGGATGAATCATATCTTGAAACTTCTTACCTTGACTAGCCTGGAAGAGTGATTGTGAGTGAGTTGTATGCAAGACGCCTCTCCCATTTTGGAGAGTGACTACACAGCATGCGGCAGATTTTAGTGCTGGAAGAATCAAAACTTACTAGCAACTCTTAAAGATGATGTGAATATATATTAGTTGGCAAAGTTATAGTGGCGTTGTTGGTAACTTTCTATTTACAGAACTAGGACTATCGTAGAGATATAGTACTGTAGGAAGCCATGTAGACATAGGCAGGAAAAAGAGATAAAAGCTCTACTGGTGATCAGGATTTCTGGTTTAAGTTTAGAACAATATTTTTGTTTCCTGAAAGGTACAGAGTGAAATCTGAAAGATAATTGTTTAGTTATAAATGTCAACAATGCTAGGATAACACCTTAAAATTACTAGGATACAGCATCATCATAAAGCATAAGACTTACCTGCAAGCACCAAATGACATCAAGGCATGTATATATTCAACTGGACTTTAGATTTGAATAGAATGCATGACATAAAATTAACATCTTCAGAGAGGAGTGATTGTTTCATTTCCCATACCCCTTGTGTCTGTGGTATATCTGGTATTCAGTTAAAGGTCAGTAAACCAAATAACAATCTGAACTTTTTTTGAAAAAAAAAATATGACAAGATTTATGGTAAATGCTATGTAATATTTGCACATCTGAATTTAATTGAGGAAGAAATATGAAAAATAAGCACAGCAAAGATTCTCTTTATATCTTAAATGCAGACCAGATTAAGACAAGTAGATCACAAGAAAAAAAAAGAATAGAGGATTGATGGAGATTACAAATTTTAGGAAATTATTTGTCCCCTCACCTGCATTCAGCAGCAGAGGCAAACAATTTTGCCTGCAGTGTAGAGAGAAAGGTTCACAAAGCAGTTTCATTTGAGGTGTAGTTCTGAAACAGGGCTCAGGGTTTCAGGGACAGAAACCTCTTTTTGGATTCCACAAAGAAATCCTGGTGACAGATGGAGGAGTCTGTAGCTGTGAGATATATTTGAAGTTTACATTTTTTTTTTTCATCTTTCTGTATTGTAACTTTGTTACTAGTAAATAATGAAGAACTTAGCTCTTAGACCTAAGCAAAGCAGTCTTCCAGAGAGCTAGAAGACAAAACAACTTTGGAACTTCCAGAAGTTGGCCTGTTTCCTGCTACCTTCCCTTTGCAAGCTGGTATTGTGCAATAGCAGGATGGAAGGAGTGATCTTCCTTAGGTGTACTATCACAAGTCCCCTTGCAAGAAAGTATGTGGCAAGACATGCTTTCAAGAAATTCCAGGTCATCTCTGAGTGTTATAACCATCTCCGGGTATTTTTGTGAGTGAGAGGCTTCCTGTCCTTATCGTATCTTAGTCCATATGTTGTCTCATCAAATCTCTTTAACCTCTTGTCAACAAGCTCGTTAACAGTTCGGTGCTAAACCTAAGTCTTTTCAAGAGTGGTTTATTCTTTAGAAAATGAATAAATGAAATAGATAACAAGCAATTACTCTGTGCATTGCAGGTTAGTGCTGCCAGACACTCCTTTCCTTCAGACTCCCTTGCTTTGGCTAGAACCACAACAGTCTCTGCTCTCCCACCTCTGCTTTCTTATCTCTTTATGAGAAGGTAAGCAACATGATAGGACTGAATGCTTCCACCCCCACAGGTCTGTGCAGCAACTGTAAAGGAGTATGTTTTGTTCTCCATTACAATTCAGGAGAATTCAGTGCAGAGACTATATCTGACTTATCAATAATGTATTTATGAGATACTGAGATGGAAAGCCTTAAAATCTACTGAAACCAACCACGGTTGCAAGTGCATTAAAGGTAGTTAGAATTCCCTATTGTAAACACTGACCATCTATAACTCTCCCTTGTCCCTACAAGCCTAGGACAATTAGCATTAGACTTGATTGCTCCTGTTAGGACAGGAAATTCAGGTCCCAGGCACAATAGAAGTTTATTGCATAAGGGCAAAGACTGACTTTTGTGGGAAATTAAAGATTCTTTCAGTTTGGTTTGACATGCAAGTCCAAAACCTTCAACCCTTGCAGACCTCAGCAAATTAGGCTCCTGCTGCAATGTGCAATTCTGCAACCATTATTTTTCCTTTCCCTAAATAAACACCAAGTGACAGGTACATTTAGAATAAAACAATATAAAACCTACTATAATTTAGATACTGAACAGCTCAAATAATCCTCCCCGTGGGGAGAGAGGATAAGAACATGAACAAACTTCCAGAAACAAGTGTTAGTCCATTGTTAGTAAACAGAGTTTATTGAACATACTTCTGGAAAACAATCCATGATTACATCCTGACACCAGGAAATAGGGTAGGGTAGGTCAGGATAATTTCCTGTTGAGAAAGCAGATAATTATCCTCCCTTCAAAAGTTTTAGGTGATTAACATTATCTGATACTTGGGAAAAGCTATTAGAAAGCTCACTCAAGTTCAAAAAATATGGGATGAGTAATCTGTCTCAACTACACTGAAAGATCTTCCTTGGGCTCACAGAAGAATCAGAGGTCATGTTCATTTAAGAATATTAATTGCACAGCACATTTAGTAGCCACATTATAAAACTGTATTCAAAATGGCTCAGTGTTAAGGGTTAAATTCACAGTTTTCCAACTGAAAGACAACCATGAGGTTTAAAAAGAATACAAATATAATATTAAGTGTTTCTAATTAGAGAGAATTATTTTCAAAAACAAAATTATCAACGGTTGTTAAGTGAACTGTTAAATTAACTAATAAAATTATAAAACATAGCATAACTTTGAAATTTCTGAATCCAGTGGGGTTTTTTTCCTATGGCTAAACCAATTCCTTCTTCTTTGCCTCATCCATCTGGGCCCCTGCTGGGAAATGTCATTAATGTTTCAGACCCCACTGAGTAGCAATAGTGCTACTTGCTGAAAAGAGACAACTGAAACAGGGACAGGTATTTCTAAAAGTATTTTCAGAATTCCTTAGCGACACACATTTAAATCTAGTAGGTATTATTTAGCTTCCTACAGAACCTGCTGCAGTGAGAGGGAAGATACTGGCGCTGCTGCTGCCGCTTTGTTTTTGGAATACAACCTAATATTTTTTTGTTTTCTACCAGGTTTCCAGTCCTTAGTCAAAGGCAAAAGTTTCTCTGGGTTGCATCTTGAAAGACATTCAACCCCCTGAAGGAGGAAAGTGATTTTATAAAAAAAGAAATTTTATTATTTATTCAGCTGCTCTCTCTTTCCAGAGAGAATACCCTTGATCCTGCTGATGTGTACAAGCTCTCTGGTGGCTGGCATCTCTGAAACCAGTAACCCAATGACCAGTGTCTGATAGACAGCAATTTGGGAGAATACTGATGCAGTCATCAGAGCAGCTGGCACAGCTGGGCTCACCACCCATTACCACTGCAAGCTGATCACAGATCCTCACTTCTTCACCAGGGCAAGTGAACATAAACTGCTTCCAGGTAGGCTACAGTGGGAATTTTAAAGCATTTCGAGTGCTTTAGTGTAGCTGCCCATGCAAACACTCTTTCCTTGTCTTGCCACATTAGTGGCAAAGGTGCATATGCCTCCATGTCAAAAAGAGGTAAGTTGGTTTGAAAGGGTAAGAGCACACGTATCATTGACCACATGGGATCCTGCTCACATGACAGTGCCACAAAGGTAATAGGAGTTCTGGTCTACGGAGAAAATACATTCTGTCAAGCATTTATTTAGGTAGCCAGCACTCATCGTTTTCATGAGGTCCTGAAGACCCAGGATAAGCATATGGAAGGGAAGTAGAGCTTTCCAGAGACTGAAGGAAATGCCTATATGCACTGCAGCATCTATTTCTTCTTAGGACCCCACTCCTGTGAAGAACAAACATGCTCAGCTGTGGTCACAGGGCTTTATGGCAGGCACTCTTCAACAGGAGGACACGTCTGAGGTGAAACAATAGGTGCCATCAAGCTTCTGTCTGAGCTCTGACTCGGTCTCCATTGCTTACCAAGGACTATATTCCTATTTTGTGGATACACAGCAGTGTTCCTAGCCCGTGAAGTACTGTAAGCTTCAAGTGACTTGCAAAATATTTGCACACACATGCAGTCCAAACACATAATATAGCAAGGCACAAATAAATTTTAACTGATTGAAATAGATGTTGGCCAAAAGGGCAAGAAAAAACACTACAACATGGAGGAGCAAGGGAACTGTGCTGCCTCAATGTCTCATGACAGCACCAGTGAGAGGTTTGCTGAGAAAGCCCCAGTAGAAAGGATGCTTTTTAACACTGCAGGTGGTTTTCAAATGACTAACTCTAACACTGGGAACAGCTCAGGCGCTGCAGCACAGACCTGTGAAGCCCAGCCTGTCCTGCTTCACAGCAGCTTCCTGCATAAACAAGCTCTTCCTTTCACACATCTTTTTACTCTTTCCAAATCCCATCATATTGCAATGCAAAAGAGGCTGAGTTCTGGATATTTATTTTTACCAAAACTGTTGTCATTTCTCTTTAGGTATTTCCACTGAAAAATAACCCAGCCGGGTGTAGTGACAGCATCAGAAATGTGATAAGATAGCAGAGACATGAAAGAGATCAGAGCTTAGCCTACTTGTAGGGAGTGGAGAGAAAGGGTGGGTTTTTATCTTTTTGCTGACACCATGTTGCTGGGTAAAGTGAGAAGCTTTCTAGATCTGGGATGGAGTGTCACAACTTCCAGGAGCCAGAACTGCAGGCTCTGTGAGCAGCCTTGGGCTCTTTGAGGCTGGGACATATCACCAAGGGCTATGTCTGGGGCTGTGCACCCATGAGCACCAGCCAGGTCACATAAGGCCCTCTGAAAGACATGGTCAGCACCAGCACCAGCATGAAGGCAGAAACTGACCATCACTTCCAAGTCTTCTAGCTTCTCTCTCTTGCAAGGGACTTGAAATGCTATTCCCAAGCAACTCAATCTATAATCAGCCCCTAATCAAGTGGTGTAGGCTTGAGCATTTGGAAGGACATCTGAGTGAAATGTCTTCAGCTAGGCAGTGGAAATGAGTGGATATTGGATCCTTTAAACTTAATTGGGGACCCTGGAGATGTCAAATATTACAATACTTAATTTGTCCAAAAAAGCAACGCACACCCCATGGAAAATGCAAAGCTGCAGAAATGCTTCACTAGATTTCACTTGGATTTAGCCCAAAGCTGACATTACTGTGACTAATTCCTCTCCTTTCTCCCCTCACCACTTCATATGCTCAAACACAGCTAATTTTAGCAAGAAAGTCATGCTCCTTACTCTCAGCAAGTCTCTGAAGTTTCTTTAATGATTATTCCTTCCAAACATTATGTTAGAGTTAGTCCCAAAGAAAAGCACAGGTCTGCAGACCTATATATGTTATGACATGACATGCTCCTGGGGTTCCACTTAAACTGAATGGCTATTTCCCACAGCTGAACCACAGTATTAGTTGATGCCATCACCCTTGACAGATTACTTTACAACCTGAATGACTAAGCTAACTTCACTTAATGTAGACACCACTTCTCTCGGTGAAAAATAGGACAACTACATTTTCACAATAAATTGTTTCTAGATTCTTATCCCATCATGGGAACCATGTTTTAAAAGAATCTCTTTGCTTTTACAGTAACATTAGTAACAGCTTGAGGCTAAGGCAAAGCTATGCAGTTGTCTATTGTGTAGGGATTGGCTAGAAAGAGCTAGTCAAATCTTTACTCAGAATAGATGTTGGCTATCTCCACTTATCTGCCCTTTTCCTTGACTGAATTGGTGAACTTTAAGCAAATCCAAGTAGTGTCTAGAACTAAAGTTCCTATCAAATGATTAAGTGATGTCCTATGTCTTATAATTGCAGCTTCTAAAGAGAGGCCAAGGAAATAGGCTGGCTGCACCAAAATTTCAGATTGCAGCATTTTCTAGTAAAAAATGCCATTGTTTTAAAATTGATATTACATAAAACATATTCATGTTGATTTCTATTCCCCTGCAAGTTTTAAAATCACACATTTCAAATCATAGTTTAAAAGTTTGTTTTACATTTTTTGTCCCACATAATGACCCCTGCACTAAGTTATCCCCAGGTAAAAAGAAAGAACAGAACATTTTGACTATCATATTACAACATACTAACAGGATCGGTGCATACCACTATTGGCAGGTCAGAAAATAGTGAAAATTATCAAAGCAAAATACGAGCGAACATACAAGACAGAAAACAATATTTCTTGGCTTTGAAATAAAAATTTTAGAAAATTTGTCCCTCTAAAATATTTTTGGAAAGCTGGCATTTTTAAAACCCTACATATTGTTCTGAAGCCAAATGAAAATACATTTCAAAATGTACACGTTTTGAAAGGGGATAACAAGGCACTTTCTCTGAAAGCGGTAGCTACATCTACATCATTATTGTGAACTGGCAATGGGATTCAGAGAGCTTGAGGTTTCATAGGCCAATATGAGAAAGTCAAGTTTTAATCAAGATGACTTCTCCAACTTAAAGGGAAATTCTGAGACTTTTTGGCAGATTTCAGAAACTGTCAGATGACAAAAGGTAGGGGAATCCACATTCTTTTTTCAGTGACATGATTCACACTTGCCTCACAAAACTAAGCTGAAACAGCTTTACCTTTTTTGGGAGGAATTACCCACACAGAGAAAAAAAATACATTATCTATGGGAAGAAGAATCTAAGAGCAGAAATAAAGGGAATAGGGATCTCTAGAGGGGCTAGATTCAAGGACATCAAAGACCATGCAGAACTTTTCAAAATGCATTTGAATATAGTCATTGAAATAGAATGGGAGGACATGAAAAGCAATATGAGAACCCCTGATCTACATCACTCTGCTCACTGTCTGTGTAGGGTGCACATCACAGCCCCGAAGTTTTCAAGCCCTAGTGCCTGTCATCTGATTCCCAGAAGGCACCACAATAAATGACCCTGTTTTTAACGGCTCGTGGCAGAGACCAGAAGCTCAGTCACTCTGTTACTTGCACATTTCTCCTCTTACTCCACCATGGCTGTAAATGCTTTAGGCTGGGGTTTATCCTGCCTTCAGGTCTCACTACTGAGGAGAACAAGAGAGTCAAAGTTGATCTGAATGAAAAGAGGAGAAAGTAGAAATTCTGGTGTCTTCTGTTTACTAGCTGTGTCCAATAAATTAATTCCTTTCCAGCGAAAGAAGGATTACCTCATCTATTTTAATCTTTTATCTATTTTTGGCAAAGTTGAGCTTGCCTCTCAACTGTTCACCCAGACTTGAATCAAAAACTTAAAGAACACATGGTGCAACCTGACCACAATAAACTTAGCTCAGCTGTAAGGCTCACAGTGAGATTCACAAGATGGTTCTTCCCTAACTGTTTGTTTGCTTGTTTGTTTTTGATAAGCCGTTATAGGAAACCAAACTAACTCACCAACAGGCCAGATGAGAGTCAGGGCTGGGGCAGGTGAAGCAAGAAGGCTGCCTGTTTGACAAAGGAAAGGACAAAAGAGGTCCTATGTTCCTATATGTTTTACCATTTGCAAACCTTTTCTAAGGTTCAGGTATCAGATCAAATCTTACCCCTAAGAAGAACAATA
Organism: Coccyzus lansbergi; assembly: GCA_033558105.1. Classification (NCBI taxonomy): domain Eukaryota; kingdom Metazoa; phylum Chordata; class Aves; order Cuculiformes; family Coccyzidae; genus Coccyzus; species Coccyzus lansbergi. The sequence continues at coordinate 3,072,724 of JAUMJK010002392.1, forward strand.
CCAAATGCGAGACTAAAGGCATTCCTGCCATTCTTGGTTCTATTTAGCTACCACTGCAAAGAAAGGGTCTTGTGTACCTTTGTTATCCGGGATTGGCTTCTTCAGGGGTGGGGTGGGAGCAGGAACTTACCAGTGGTGCAGACTCTGTGTGACCCATGAAGGTCTTGACCCAGCAGTCTTTTCCAGCTCTGCTCATTCTTGCCATCCACTCTAGCACCAAGCTTACCACCAATTAAGCTGGCCGTAGCACAAGGTTAAAGGCAGAATTGCACCTACTTATATACAATCAAGGGCCAGCCACAATCTAGTCTGCTTGGATAAGTGGTTTATAGGAATGAAAAACCTCTAAAGCACAGAAAACACAGAAAACAAGAAATTGAAATCAAGTGTGGCCCAAAGTTGTTTTGCTTTAGATCAAATGACACATACACAGTTTTTGAACCATAAAATTTATGTGCTTTCTTAGTGATTAATATTTAAAAAGATTGTTTGGCACCGGACATTCAGTACATGTCTTGCAAGGACTTGGCACAGAGTAGAGGTAAGTAATCAGAAATATGCCAAAGACTTGTCAAGGAAAAACTTACGCTCAATACTAATCAAGCTCAACTCTGTGCCAGTCCTCCCACTCATCCTTTCATAGGAGAGCTAAGTCTTTAAGCATGAGTCTGCCCATGCTGCTTCAGAGACAACCAGCACCTTTCACAGTCAGCTGACAAAACTGAAAGTTTGGGAAGATGAAAAAAGCAAATACAACTCACCTTCTACTTTGCAGCAAGGACTGCTGCTGGGTACAGAGTGCAGTCAGTTCTGCTCAGGGGCCTTCCAAGAGCAAAAGACTTAATTTGCAAGTCTGTGGCACTAAGAGATGAATTTCATCATGCCCCCAACCTGGCATGTTTCAGTTCCCAGTGCCAGTGCTGCTGCTGCAGCTCAACATCAGTCACCATCTTTTCCTACTACAGACAAATTCACACAAGAGGTTGTAGCAGGGACACCAAACTTATTAGCATTTTCCCTCTGCAGATGAGAGAGACAGTTGCAGAGCAAAGTCATCTTGTCCCTTGGCACCTCTTGCATGAGGCATGCTAAATGGCTACCCAGGTATGCAGTCTATGCCCAGCAGCAGTGCAGGGCAGGGACCCACACCTGGGTTTTGTCTTGCTTGCTAGGGTAAGGTGGTGTGCCCAAGCTGTTTTTTCCTGCTCATTTTAGAGCAGGCCTTACACTGATCAGCCACAGCCATCACCTCCCAGAATCAAGGTCCTGCTTGCTTGCAGAGAGGCAAGCGCCAGAGCTTATACATGTCCATTCTCCCGCCCATTGCTCATGAATTGTGCTCATCACTTCCCTTAATAGGGAAGAAATCAAGCAGCTGTCTGCTGTAAAAATATTTTGTCTCTTCCACCTTCCTTCCCAGGGAAGATGCATTGGCAATATTAACAAGCATGGCTCATGAAAGCCCAGTACACATGTGGCAGGATGGATACAAGGAGGTTAACTAGCTTGGAAGAGGCGGGGGGGGCGGGGCACGGGAAGTCCTTGTTGGAGCCACTGGTGCTGTTAGTATTCCTGTCATTCATTTACATGGCAACAAGCATTTTCTGGATGACTTGCATCCAGGAATTAAAACAGAGAGGGCTGTTCATACCACCTGTTTTTTTGCACCTAAATTAGGAGACAAGTTCCCCTGAGGGCCTAAATTAGGTAAATGTTTTGAATCATCCCTGGAGTAATATCTCTCTCCAATAACTCTAGTGAGATCCTAAAGACACAAGTTTCTGCCTGAGTATAGGTAATTATCCAGTGTGTATTCCTGTTTCTTGTACGGTTTATGTAGCTTGTTTTCGCTTAGGCTTAAAAATAGGATGTAAAACCAATTTACCAAATTTGAACAGAAAATTTCACTGACTTCAGATACATTTTCTGAAAATATTTTTAAAGATATCAAAATGTTCACTAATGTCATATACACTACACAGAGAGAGGCCGTGCTTCTGTTTAAACTTCTGTAGGGTCAGAACTGCATTTGGCTGGGAACCTGAACTAAATTCACTTTTAAAATTTTGCCATTTAAAAATATATGCAGATTTAACATTTAATTGAGATAAGAGCTTTTCCAAGAAAAATAAAACAAAGGAGAAGCTGGGTTCTCCCAGAAGGCACATGCTCTCCTATCTCCTGCAGTTAAATAGTATTCCAAAGTTGCACACATCGCTCTTAATATTATCAAAGATGCTGCATGCACAGCGACTGCTAAGAAATTGGGCTATGCTGGCTCCTGTGCCACTAAAACACAGGAGAAAAGAGGTACAATTTGTGTCACTCTGGCAAACAGCATTAGAAAAAGCAGATTAATATCCCAGCTTCCAAAGCACATTACAAACATTACAAGAGAAAAATAGATGCATTTTGAGGGTAGTGATTTCCTTTCTTCTTTTTTCTTCCCATTGCAATCCTTTTCCTTTCTCTCTCTAGCCCATATTAGGAAATGCTGAAGAAGTAATACACATCATTTCTAGTATATTCATTGCCTGTCGGGGAAAATCAGTCAGCAAACATGACAGTCACAGCACCAATCATCAGCCCAAAGTCATTTATTTTTCCAAACTGACTAGAACACGTCCCTCATTCCTGCTGTGAGAGATAACATAGAGATTTGTAGCCAGTAGGCACCAAAGGGAGGTGGGTAGGAAGGGACCAGTGCTGCGGACGTGCACATCCTATTTGCTTTAGAGCAGTACAGCTCAGAAACAATAGAGATCTTATGGCTCTACTCTTCATCTTGAAGAATATTAACATTGGGAAAAAAAACTGAAGGAGCAGCTAACATTTAAATATTGCAATTCTTCAGGGGCATTAGCAGGAAAAGGAAATGTAGCCACTGTTTCTGGTATGTCTGGTTTTATCTCTCTCCTCCCTTTTAGAGAGGGTTCACACACATACTAAGAAGTCCTGCACACCAGAGTGGCTCTTGTTTCTTCTTTTGCTGAAGCCTGCAGTACAGAAACAACAACATACTTCAGAAAGTATTTCAAGATCCCTGGATCCCTGGATGGGCAGGTGTGAGATTAGAATGCTGAGCTCTGTTTTGCTTTCTCCATCTACTTGATGGAGAAATCATGGTCAGGCTACTACAAAGAAAAGGACTGCCAGACCCCAGCTTGCAGTGCTGTAGTAGTACTTGGTGGTGTCTTGACATGTAAACTATGACCAGCAACAAACTTTTGTTCAAAGGCAAAGACAGAACTGAATAGAATTAAAAACTTTTTATCATAGATTTAATTTCAGTGGAACTTTCAGCCTTACAATCTGAACAATAGCTTTTATCACTTTTAGATTCTCTTTGCTTTTTCCCTATAAAATAAAAATCTTTGTAAATTATTACTGTTGTTGTTATTAATCACGCTTTCTACAGTGGGACCTGCAGCACCAAGAATTAATGAGCATGTAGCCAGGCATTAATGTAGATAAATGGGGTCTACCTACCTCTGATTTGAACATTTACTTCCTTATAATCCATGCTGGAACACAGAGGTCAGATAATGTATATTTTCTTGTATCTCTATGGCACTGTTACAACCCAAATAAGGGAAACTAGGGATTCATAGCAGTCACTAACCTAAAAGCCAATCCAACCAAATACATACAGAGTACCAGGACATCAGGGAGTTTACATCCTAGGTAGGCAGGACAGAAACAGAAGGGAAGTGATGGGGTACAAGATCAGTGTGTGAAACACAGAGGAAAGGAAATGCATATCAGCTTGGAGAGTGGAACAATTTAGGAGGAAAGAGGAAAACGCTAGAAAGAGAGAAGACACAAAGGTGCTGAATGGGACAGCTTGAAGCAGAAGGTCTGTCAGAGAATGAAGACAGGTAACAACTTCTCAGGCAAGCAAGGAGCCAAGACATCCACACGGGGCAAAAGAACAGTCACAGCTGCACAAAGTCACTGCCAGAGGCTCTTCCCTGGCCCAAGAGCCTCAGTGCCAACCCCTACAGCTGGGCAGTGTACCTCCATGCAGCAAGAGATTTCAGTGACAATGCCTCCTCAGTGCACTGTCAGGCATTGGTGGCACTATGCCTGCAAAGTAATGCTGTAGACATGGGGCAAAATATACCTCTCTAGGCATCCTTCTCCTTAGCTCCTGGATCTCAGGGCCGGAAGAGGTGCTTGGAACTGCTGTACTCAGCCCATTCATAATACAAGCCACAATGCCACCCAATTACCCCTGCACAGAGCCAACCAACCTATTCTTGATTACCATTCAGAAAGGCATTCACACTGGCTATGAAGATATCAAGGGACAGTGAATCCATCATTCCCTTTGGTCATTGATTCATCCAGCTAATCCTCTTTACAGAGGGAAAAAAAAAGGTTCCACATTTGAGTTCCTTATAATCTGTCACCCTCAGATATAAGAAATTACACTCCTAGAAACTAGTCATTCAGGATGGTTCTGTAACAGAGAGTCTTGCAAAAAAGATACATTCTTTTAGACAAGCAGCAAGCATTTTGAGATCTGCTCAACTAGCCACACCATAGAATCAGAGAACCATAGGATTGTTTGGGTTGGAAGTGAGCTTGAAAACCATTTAATTCCAACCACCCTGCCATGGGCAAGGAGAGCTTCTACTAGAATGGGTTGTTTATAGCCTCATACCTCTAGGAATGGGGCATCTACAACTTCTCTGACAACCTGTGCCAGTGCTTCACCTCACTCACAATTTCTTCCCAATATCTAATCTAAATCTCCCTTCTTTCAGCTTAAAACCATTTCCCCTCATCCCCTCACTCCCTGATAAAGAGCCCCTCCCCAGCTTTCCTGTAGGCACCCATACACTCACAGCCTGTCCTAGTATAGGAGCTGCTCCAGCTCTCTGATCATCTTTGTGGCCTCCTCTTGACTCACTCTGACAGATCAATGTCCTTCCCGTGCTGAGGATTCCAGAACTGAACACAGCACTCCAAATTAGGTCTCTCAAGAGCTGAGTAGAGGGGCAGAATCACCTCCCTTGACCTGCTAGCCACACTTCTTTTGATTATCTGGATGAGAACATTAAATTTTAATGATATGGGTATTTTCTTTTGGGCCAATTCTTCTGCCAGCATTGTGCAACCATATTATATACCTCACATTCAAAAAGAGATGGCACTGCTTTATCACGGAACTTTGCAAGGGGAACCAGGATTGCCCAGCCAGAGATGTGTCCACACATAAAAAGGAAAGAGGCTTGTTTCACATCTTTGCTTTGTAGGAATTTCAAGAGAAAAATAAAGGTTTTTTTTCAATGTAGAGCCAAGAACGCCATTTTCTGCCTAGTTGCCTTTTTTCATGGAACATCAAGTAAATCTGCCCATTTAGCAGATATACTCAGGCAATAACAACCAGTACATGAACAGAAAATGACTGCTTATTTTGCTTTAAAGGATCATAAATCAAATTTGTCTTTATGCATAGATGTTGTTCAACAGAGCTTATAAGGGTCTGGGCCAGCAGGAATTTCAAGGAAACAATTGTATTTAAAAAGCCAGCCATGGTGCTTGAACATAGCAGAAATGAAAACTCATGCAAAAATAACTACTCAGATATAAATAAATGTTTTATTTTTAATTACCTAGTAAAGATATCTTGGAGTATCTAATGCCAATGGATTTTTTTAAAATATTAATAATTTCATTTCAAATATTACAAGAAGAATCAGTATGTAATGCTTTGGTAAGACTCCTTGGTCTTTGCCTTTCAGTAGCCTTGAGACCCCAGCAAGGACACTTCATCATTTATTATGAATAGATAGTTGCTTGGCAAAGACATTGGAAAGGCATTTTTTCCATAATTATCTAATAGATTTTCATCCACTTCCAATCAAAATATTCCTCCCACTGAAGCATCTATTTTGCTTAAATTGAACTTTAAAATTCTCTTGTAGCCATTAGTCTCAGCATCTTTAGGAATATCATTAACAGAAACAAAACCAAACAAAAAATTAAAAAAAAAATTTAAAAATTTAAAAAAAACCCACCAAAAAAACCAACAAGATATCATTTATGGCAGCGATCTAACCTTCTAGAAGAGTTTTCTTATGTTCCCTCTTAGTGGAGAAAGGATCAAAATTAAACCGTTAGCCAAATACCACAATTCTGTATGGGAGATGAGAAATGATCTGCAGACCAGAGCATGCAGGATTTGTGGACAGGAAAAATAAGTGCAATGTGTGTTTTTTGTCAAATGCTTTACATTCAAGGGAATTTTTAAAAAGAATTAATGATAGTCACAACTCAAACCTTATCTGTCTAAAGGGCAACAGCTCTTCTACAGAGGAGATGCTTTCAGCTTAATCACAGAGTTAAGTAAATAACTATATTTTTTGCCAGGCAGAAGACCAAAAATTTGCAAGAATTTTAATTATATTTGAAACTACCTTTGACTTTAAATGAAGATGTCTCCAGAAATAATGTTGGGTATTATCTTCCACCTGGAACTGGAAGTGAAATTGGCTTCTTTAAACAGAAGGTTCCCTCCACAGTACAATTAATTGTATTAATCCATTAGCAGAAATGTCAAGCTCAGCTGATAATTATCAACTGGCGTTGTAAAAATACTTGCCATTCCTCATTAAGTTTGTGTAAAAGATCTAACTAGCAAAGTCTATTCTGAGATGTCTGATAATCTTTCACTTAAGATAACAATGTTCTTGCAGTACAAGACTGACTTTGTTGCAAAAACGGACTATAACTTCCAGGCATTTCACAAAAGGCAAAGAAGGCTTGGGGCATCTTATCACGATGGGCAAAACTGCATTGCAGAACCCCAGTGAAGAAGGATGCGCCATGAGCTTACTCCTACCTCAGAATGTCTAGGAGATAAGAAGCAGCTGTAAGCCAGGCAGAGGGTCCCGAGAGCAGGGTCTTGTGGATCACAGGTGACCAACATTATTTGGTGTCAATACAGACACTGCTGGAAGGTAATAGCTTCGCTCACACAACCTGTCTACAGCAACAGTAACAACAGCAGTCAGGCTGGTCCACAGGCAACCCAAAGCTATGGGGTTCCTGGCATGCAGAGCAGTCTACTGAAGTCATCAACCTTTGAGACCTACATCTGGGTTTGATAGTAAAGCTGGAACACAGGAAGGTGGGTCACTCTTTTTTGTTTCTGCCATGCCAGACAATCTGCATCTGCAGAAGTGTGTTCAAAGCACCTGAGGGATGTTGTTCCTGGCTCTGCTAAAAATAGTGGTGGATTCCCCAATCATTCTAGCTGTGCTAGTATTTAGAAAAATATGCAGCAAAGGGCTGTACAAAATGACATTCTTTTGCTCGTGAAAGAGGGATGAGCAAGGAAGACTGTTTTGATTTTCTCTAACCCACTCTGCTTTATTCATAATTGCTAAATTTATGCAAACAACCTAGAGAAATATGTAACAAACAACTCAGATGAAGGGATATTTTTAAAATTAAATGGCATTTAGATAAAATTTTGCCAGTTAGAAAGTCTGTTATAATTCTGCACCATTCTAACGCTGAATTTACCATAAGGACTATGCAGATAACCAGATGCATTTTGAGGGTTTGTACTTCAGGGCAACACTATTTATGGAATGCTCTTGGCGAATACAAGGAGGGAAAAACCTTAATCTGTTCCCCATGGAAACAAGAGCACTGCCCTGATGAGGCAGGACTAGGCAGCCTGTTCTATAGCAGCATGTATAATAGATGAGACTTTCAGGGGCTGAGTGTTCAGGTGCCAAAAAAATGATGCACACAGAATCATTAGTCACTTCTGAAAAGTCTTTGGCAGGATCCCTAACTATATGGAACCAATCCATAGTTATATAGCTCACAAACGGGATGCTACAGACTTGATGGTATGTTCTCAAGCAGATATATGGTTTGTTTTTGTTGAGTTATTGAATTTGTTGATGGATTCTTGGAGCAGAATAGGACTGAATGAAAAAGGGAAGGTGATTCACAGAAAAATGGCTTAGTTGACCAAAATACACCTCCTCCACTCTATGCTACTGGCTGCCACTGCTAGCTCCCGCTACAGACAATTTGGAAAGGTATTTCTTTCCTTTCTTTTTTTCCTCTAACCTCACAAGTGCATGAGTGTGTCCTTCTTCATGATGACCAATGAAGGCCTGAAAGCATTTTAAGTGCAACAAAGTATGAAGAGGGGATGAGGAATAAGTCCGGTCCTAGTTCTGCCAGAGCAATTCAGGGTAAGTACTATTGCAGATACATTACACCAGAAGGGAAGAGGTTACCATACTGCGCCTTTAACTGATTTATTCTCTGTTGGAAGCTGACGCTGGTCACCAGGATGAAATGAATAAGAAATGAATGAAAAGTTTGAAAAGGGCATGGCTAATATTTCCTCCTCAATCACTGGCAAGCTTCTTCACTCTAATCAAGTCAACAGCTTACTAGTAACCAATACAACCTCCTTTGTTTTACATGATTACTACAAAAGATTAAAGAAAGAAGTATCTGTTTTTCTTTTCTGCCACTTACTTTTAGTACCATCCATGAGCCTCAGCTCCAAAAAAAAGAATAAGATGCCCAAATATAACAGGTAGCATAGAGCAAAATGTGTACAAGAACAGCTCCTCCAACCACTCAGTATTTTGGCTCCATTAAACAAGACACCATCCTGGCATTCCGGCCAGAGGGACCATGGCAATAACATTGTCTCAAAACTGAGACACCGTCGTACGTCATGGCAGACACCTCACTGAGCCAAGAGGAGACACTGGAGACATGCTGATACAAAAACATAAAGCAGAATGACAAGCTTGGAGCCAAAGACTTGCAGCAAAGATTTACCCACTGTGAGCAGCTAGCGAGAGAGTGCACCAGGCAAGCTGAAAGCAGCCTGTAGCAGCAGTGATATGCCTCACCTGAACTGACAGCAGTGCCCCCCTGCACACCAAAGAGCAAAGCAGGGGAAGCACTTTGAAGCATTCAAGCCATGCCTGAGCCCCCTAACACCACTCTTTTCAGAGTCAGCCTTTTCAGAATAAATATATCTTCCCTTGAGGTGACTGCAGTGCCTTCATCCATCTCTGAGGTGTCCAGAGCAACCTTAAACAGACCAAGTACCTATTCTCTGCATCTGGGTCTCAGCTCCACAAATCTCCTCTACCACATACTCAGACTCCTTATCCGTGAAGTCTTTGACCCCGTGTTGTGCACTGGTGGATCCGAGCAACAAGGGAAGCTTGACATGCTGCAGACATCAGGGTTGAAGAGACAAGTTGTGGAAATACCCATAAGGAGGGAATGTTATTAAATTCTTGATCTTTGTTTATCATAAGCTTCCCAATGCCATTTAGAAAGCTGTTTCCCTAGGTACAAGCACCATTTTATAGATAAGTAATCCAAAGCGAAGTTTATCATCTCTCTACGTGCATCTAAATATGTATGGATATAGCCATTTCATCACAGCACACAATATGTGCTGTGTTCACATGGCCCAGCTTGCAGTCAACAAGAAAAAATTAATTCAGCCAAACTCTGCCAAAAAGACCAGTCTGTTCACTTGGTTCCCACTTACCACATCTAAAGGAAATCCTAGGGGATCTACAGAAAACAGCCACGTACAGTGCACTGACAGTAAGACACAATGTTGACAAACTAGTGAAGGTCTCTGAACAAACATCCTTAGGGTTCTCTCCTCCCTCACCCCAAGGTCAATTCAGCAATGATGTGATCGACTCTAGGTCCTCTAACAGTGTAGGCCTTGTAGGGCTGTCAGGCTTCACATACCTTTCAAGATTTTTGCATTTGACAGGTGTGTCACCTCTCCACAAGGCTCAGCTATAATCTCAGGCATACACAAGGCAATGAAAACCATTTGGCTGAGCCAGTCAGGAAAACACAACTTTAGTATTTATCACTTCCCCAGACAGTAAAATACCCTCTTGGTATTTTGCAATTTTCAAGTGTTACCACGGGGCTTTTCACACCTGCCTGGGAACAGAAGTCAGGGCTTTTAGCATAGCAGGTCTAAACCTAATGCCCTCTGTCACAATGACTTTCAGAGTGAAAGTATCCAGCCTGTGTTTGGCTCTGCTATACAAAATCAATGCTTCACCCACAGCCTGCTCAACAAATCAAGAGAAATCAGGCCAATAACTAAAGATGTTTTAAAAGTCTAGAACTCACTGGTACAGCAAGTAATAGGTGGATCAGTAGCAGCTACTGCTGCTTATAGGTTATTCATTCCTGGACTGCAAAACATAGCTGTGCTGATGATCCGCTTTTAAGTAGCTCTTACTGAAAGGCTGAATATCCCAGCTTTAGAAACAAAACAAAACACTACCACAACTCAAACCCACATATTTACAACCAGAAGTAACCACTTCTTACATTAGAATGCCATCAATAAGCCAACAAGCTTTTTTAAGTCATCTATTTAAATTCCAGTTCTTTCCAAATAGTGTATGTTTAGAGCTCTAACAGTTTTAGCATCCTGTGTCTGTGCACTTCTTTCCATCAAGACACTTGGCACTGATCAATAACATAGAAGGGTCAAGATATGAGGAAAGAATGGATGGATAAAACATTACCTGGCTTACATGAAGCACAGAAGCCATTGAGACTGGGGCACACCAAGCAGCAGCAACCAGGCTGTATGAAGACATTTAGTGAGGCTGACAGCTTTCTACCTGCACTAAAGCACACAGGTTTTTCACCTGAAATTCACTGATCTGTGCAAATTACTTGCCAAATGTGAGGTAATTCAGCCTGAATTTGCATAATCTGTGACTCCCAGCAGTTGAAGAAATGTTAATATTAGTGCCTACCCTGTAGCCTATAGGTATCTCACTCAGGAGCCAGCTCCAAAACTGCACAAGAGTGAATTTTCTGCATGAGGTGTGTTGCGTGCTCACAACAGACCTGCATGGAGCCTGCAGCCATGCCCCTCACCTTGAAGCTATTGAGCTCAGGTCAAAACAGTATTAAAAATGCAGCCTGACACAGCCATGCACAGTCCAGGGTAAGCATGCAGTGGCTGGAGCCTGCATACCATCTTCCTTCTTTCGTGCCATTGCTGGCAAAGCCCAAATGTAGAAGAGTGCAAACCTAAGCAGAGTGCCACCATCCGGGCCTGCATGATCCTACAACATGGGGCAACCCCCATGATTGCCTACAAGATTCTACTGCCCTTCAGTCAAAATGTACTAAATAAAATGGTTATCTGGCTATTTTCAACTCAAGTCACAGTCACCAAACCTAAGGGAGGCTATCACCTCACCTAAATGCCTGTCAGGTCAAAACAAAGGTAATTTCCATATTTACCTTTATGGTGTCTACTGGAGGATGTTCAATTACTTGATAAGCCTGAGTGTGAAAAATGTTCCCGCTTTCCCCAATTACTCATAAATCTGTCTCCCCACATCAGACATTTTTTTCAAGAACACATTAAGGACCTTATCAATATTTTTACACTGTCCAGAAAACATTTGAGAAGGTTTTGCCCACCTGCCAGGAAAGAACACAGTGGAGAAAATGTCTGCATGAATCCATCAAAACCAGCACTGTGGCAAATGTTTTCTGTTCTGAAATGGAACTGAATTATTTTATAAACTCTTCGTTAAGAGCTATGCTGGGGGGCAAAGGGGTGAAATAGTCTTCATTCCCACATGGCAAAAGGAAAAAATATTTTGCTCCATCGCCATGGGATTGCCCAGTTCTAAGCCATTCTTTTGAGCAGTCCGAGGCCCTAAGATCCTTGATCCCAAAGTGACCCTGCAGGCAGCTGTCTGCACCAGGCTGCACTCACCCCCTTGGGAGGGAGAGATTCCAGAAACAGCAAGGATCCAAGAACAGAGTGAAAATCTATTGCATAGATACAAGTTACCTTGCTGGAGGTAACAACCCAGAAAAGAACTTCAAAAATGACTGTCACTATAAAAAAAAAAAAAAAAGAAATTAAAAGCTTTCCTTACAGTGAAAGGCATCTTTATATGTATAGTTCATCTAAAGAGAAGGTTAAAAGATGGCTTGATCACAATTTCCAAGAGCCTGCACCAAGGCATAGGTGGACCTCATGCCTTTTTTTCTGCTATTAAAGAGCCAATACTAGGAATCTGAAGCTGGATAGAATCAGATTAGAAATGAGGTGTGAATTTTTAGCAGAGCAGGTAATTAATCATTGAAACAGCTTACTCAGGGATACCGAGTATTCTTCATCACTTCTAGTCTTTAAATAGATGCTGGCTTTCTCTTTAAAAGAGGACATGGCAGGTCCCAAATAAGAGTCAAGGTCCCGGTACAGTATTATTGACCAAGCCCTTCTGCTTTGCGGCTACTGCATGACACAGGCTTAATAACCATAATGCACTGTTGAGACTTAAAAATATTTGTAGGATTGGGGGTTGGACTAGCTGAGCATTAAGGGTCCCTTCCAACCCAACGTTCTCTATGAAGTTCGTACTGTCTAACCTTAGACAGCCTCCATTTACAGCCAAAGGAGGCAGCCCTCTCCACAGGGTAACGTACAGCAGGGGCCAAACTTGCATGCTCTGAACAGCCACTTTGCACAGCTAAATTCATTTGTAACCAAGTTTAAACTCCAGCAAACTGAAGATTAGCTCGCAATCAGAAAAATAATAGCAAGCCACCCACACGCCACAGCCTTCCCCTCCCTGCCCCACTCTCACCTTGGAGGGGGAGAGAGGCATATGAGGAAGGCAGCAGCAACAACCCCATACTCACTCTCTCTTCAGATTCATGCTGGCTCACCTAGTACCTGAGAGTCACCAGGCAGGTCTTGAACTTGCCCTCTGCTCCACATGTGGCTTTCGTTCCTCACACCCCATCCCCCTCATCAGTAGGGAAGGACATCTGTTTTAGTGGCCTTGGACTTATAGTTAAACTGTTGTAAGAGAGAGGATTTTATTTCATACCAAGGCTATTCATACCAAGAATATTTGATATTTGAATTGCAAGAATTAATTTGATCCCAAATAAGATTAAAAGGAAGCATAGATGACCTCTTTCAAGAACCACTTGAAAGCAGCTTCATGTGTCTTCAGTGGTCAGATTTTCTACAAATCCCTCACATTTTTTAAAGAACAGTAATTCTTTATACAACTTTACAAATATTTGCCTTTTTCAGTGCTGTTAACACTTGTTGTTGCCAACAATTTCTGTTTGAAATGTAAGTAATGAGCCATCATAATTTCAGACACATTTTTGAAAGGCAAAACCAAAAAATAAATCCCTTTCCAGAAATAAAAATAGACTTAAAATTTTACCAAACCAGAAAAGACTTCATAGTCAAATTCATGGCCATATCTCCATGAAATCTGGTTTGGCAAATCAAATCTTGAACTAAAAGCCAATGTTTCTTAGCAGAAACACAAAACATTTTAGGTATCAAATCTGTCATGCGTAGTTCTTTAACAAAGACCACTGTGACTGGTGTCAGACTAATCGCCTTGCTTGTACTCAAAGATTACAGCAGACTTAAGCTTTATAATTGCATGTGAACTGTTGAATAATTAGGTGCCTGGCAATTACAAGACAGGAAAAAAATACACCTTCTTCTATAGGACCTAACTCCAAGAAGCATCCATGTTCATTTAATGATATGATACTTCACTGTTTCCGCTATGTGGTTTTTTTGAAAATTGCATCACTGGATTACAAACTGTTTGCTTTAACAGACTTTTCAAAATATTTTTGATTTCAGCTTGTTAGCTGCAACATCCACCTTCACCATGAATGTTTAGGATTGATATACCCAACACATCAGTTTATCATAACAGGAAAAAAAAAAAAAAGACACACAAATAAATGTGTGTGTGTGTGTGCATGTGTGTGTCTCTGTGTGTATGTATACACACACAGATACTTTATGCATAGGTACATACATCTAGCTAAAAATATTTCCATCAGCAGTTTCATGGAGGTGCAACTTTCCCCATGAATGAATGCTATTACATTTTGACTACTAATGAGCAGCAGAACCTAGATTTTAACTGACAGAATAGGCAGGCATTACTTATGTACTTCTCATCTGCACTGCCTATTTATGGATCTTGACATTTCACTCAAATTATCCACTTAAGGAAGCAGTTATGGCCACTTGGAGGGCTTAGAAAAATGTGGCCTAACCTAACAAAAATCAAACAAATTTTTGATGACTCACTGTCTGAAACACTAGTGGTAGCCAAGACAAGATCAGTGGGGAAGGAAGATTTACCTACCTCTTCATCTACCACATACATACATGAACTGGAATCACAGCAATGTTAATGTAATGTATTTGAAGATAAAGTGGCTGTAGAAGAAAACCCAAGAAAATAATAACACACAACACAACATTTGATGACACTTTCCAGTCCATTTGGCAGCATGATGCTCAAGAAACACAAACAGTCAACATTGAACCATGCCTTTTAAGCAGTTTGCCTGTAGAGACGATGCATGACTCACAAAGCAGGATATTCTCAACTGAGACACTAGCTTCTGAGTCAGCAGCAAGCAGTCAAATGCCTGCTAGTAAAGGTGATAAAAAGGTCAGACTGATAACTTAAAGTGAAGGAGGAGCAGTTAAGCTGGTAATCTTGGGCAGCACACTTTGGTTGGAGATGCTACAAGATGTCGTCTTTGTGTTGCAACCAAGCAGTAAAGCATTAGATGCATTTTGGACTGATTTATCAATCCTTGTGGATACACATTTCCAAAACAAGCTGTTCTCTGTAAGAAGAGAATGACACACGGGACACTGCCACTCAGAAACTCTCCTGTTTCTAAAAGAACAGATATTAAATTCAGAACTGTTCTTGCCATGTATGGACTTAAAGCAAAACAAGTCCCTGTTAACACCAATCTATCCTTTCTCAATAAATTACACTTGCAAGTCAAGTATATGTCAGCATAAAAGTAAATTCTTGAGTCAGGCGTTGAATCAACCCCTCAAATCTAGTGGAGAAGGGGCCACACAGAGCCCCAGTGCCTGTCACCACAGAAGGACAAATACCTTGCAGAGACAGAGACAGTGTGACGCAGAAGTAGCTTGCAGACAAGGTCCTGGGGTTGCATATGTTTCTTTATACTACTGCTAGCAAAAGAGGACAAAAGTTGCATACACAAACATAGTCATTGAGAAAGGTCCCCTTTTTCTTGCTTTGCCCTGTAAGCCAGGAATATGACAATAGGAAATGAAGACTGTAAATATTAAGCTACACCTAAGGCAACCACTCTCAAGAGGCTATTTATATTTTTTAATTCTCCTGTACTTGGTGAGGAGTTCAGACTGTGACATGCACGTCTTTGAAAAAAAAGCAGCCACAAAAATTCATCACCACTTTATGTGCTGTGCTTATGTTCTACAAAGGTAATTTACTTACCTGTTACCTGTAATAGCATTAGAAAGAAGACCCCAAGAGTATCATCAGTGTGAATGGGAGAAAAGTATTACACACACAGAGTGAGGAGTGCTGCAAGACTACCATGAATTGTACAACAGTTTGAGTTTCCTTTTCTTCACCTAAGTTATAGATTTAGTAAGGGCTACTGTGCTTACTTGGCACTGGAAGGGGGAAAAGTGTTGTGTTAGTTTCAGTAAAGGTGGAGTGAAAGCTCTCGAGGATGGAAAGACTCAAGTATGAGAGGACTACCATACATCAGTTCAAAATTGCTCCACTTGTTGCAGTCTCTAAACATAGGTGTGTAAGACAGCAAACAACTCAATGGGATCATCATGATTCTAGGAACAGAGAAGGTTCAGATGTACTGCAATGAGAAGATACAAGCCAGAGCAGAACACAGAACAAATGGTGCATAACCTGTGGGTATAATTTTGTGTGAAATCAGAGTGCTTCTCCTATGCCATGAAGCCGAAAGTTCTCCTTGCATGCCTGGAGGACAATACAAGGGCATAGCAGAATGTCTGAAGGTGCAAAGCTCTTTGGAACAGCAGTGAAGGGCTGCTTACAGTGCAGAGAGACAACTTCAGTGCAATCACAACCCTGCGGCTTTTGGGGCATGGCCACTGCTACCAGCTGCCTCACAAACTGACTGGGCAGCATCCGGGAGAACACTTACTGGCACAGGCCAAACAAGTCATGTAATGTGCTGGTATTAAGTAGGATGGGCAATCAAACAGTTAGCACTCAAGGATGTTGTGCATTGTTCTGCAGTATATTTCCAGCCTACATAGACATGTCTGCACTGTCCTTTGAGGAATCACACCTCACGCCAAAACTCAGCCTGTCTAAGAGTGGAAAATAGAAGGTCTCAACTCCCCTCTCCTCTTAACTCTTCACATTTGGGTTCTACCCATCATCATAGAAAGCTACCTCTTCTTCTAAAGTAGTTTCTTCTCAAAGTCGTCACTCTCTTTCCTTTCCCATCTGCAAAAATTAAGGGTGCTACAGAAAATCAGAGCAGATGCTGCGGAGCTATCAGATGGCAGTAATCCCCAGCTGATTGCAATACAAACCTTTTCATTCCTTGAGGTGGGCTACAGAGATCTGGGAAGAAGGGAGTTCCCTGCAGCACAGGATATTGTCATTATGCAGCACAATCAGGAGCTGTGATGAGTTCCTTTTTTCTCACTAGAGGGTTCCCACAAATCTCTGAGAGAACACAGAGACTTGCAGCTCTCTGTGAGACAGATCTGGGCTTGGATACCTCTTGGATGAGGTATCCTGATCCTGTGAATAAATTTCATGGTGCAAATGGCAAATTGATGGTATTCGCTACCTCAGCCAGATGTCCTCTCCTGGCCTACAGGGAAGGGTCTTCTCTCTGTCAACAAGGAGGTCTATGATTGATCCTCCTTGCTAGGGCAGGGGGTATGCAGAGTTTGAACTGAGACACCCACAACCCACCCCACATGACACAGCCAGAGTAAAAGAGGGAAAGGAGAGGAAGCATTTTGCTGCTCAGAGACCCATTAGGTTTCTGAACACCACAAGAAGCAAGCAGAGTTGAAAGGAGAAATCTGACTGTAAGTCTGAACACCATGGTTTCCATTGTTTTTTTCTGATCTTTAACAGCGTTTGATCATACAGGAGGCTATTTCACAGTTTCTCCATTACATTACTCTGGGGGGGGGGGGGGGTGTAACCTGCCATCATCAAGAGTAATACACCCACTTGTCCACACAGCAGGACTATTCATAAAAGCAAAGTGAATTTGATTCTTAAGTATTGGGTCCAGATGCTGCAACTGACATTGACTCTCGCTCCCCCTTCTGATACACGGCACAAGAGAGGACTGTTTTCTGCAAATCAACATCAGCATGTCAAGTAAAATCAATGAAAGCAAGGGGGAAAAAATGCCTCCAGATCTGTAGAGCTTTTAAAGCATAGCTGCACTTCAGAGCTTGTTAAAGTAAGTGCAATATTGGAGAAAGCCCCAGGAATCATAGAATCACCAGGTTGGAAGAGACCCACTGGATCACTGAGTCCAACCATTCCTGCCAGTCTCTAAACCATGCCCCTCAATACCTCATCCACCTAAACCTTAAACACCTCCAGGGAAGGTGACTCAACCACTTCCCTGGGCAGCCCATTCCATTGCCTAATGACTCTTTCAGCAAAGAACTTTTTCCTTATGTCGAGCCTGAACCTCCTCTGGCAGAGCTTGAGGCCATTCCCTCTTGTCCTGTCAACTGTCACTTGGGAAAAGAGGCCAGCTCCCTCCTTTCGACAACCTCCCTCTCTAGTTGTAGAGAGCAATGAGGTCTCCTCTCAGCCTCCTCTTCTCCAGGATAAACAACCCCAACTCCCTCAGTCGCTCCTCGTAAGACTTGTTCTCCATCCCCTTCACCAGCTTTGTTGCTCTTCTCTGGACTCACTCCAGAGCCTCAACATCCTTCTTGTGGTGAGGGGCCCAGAACTGAACACAGGATTCAAGGAGCAGCCTCACCAGTGCTGAGTAAAGAGGGAGAATAACCTCCCTGGACCTGCTGATACAGGCCAAGATGCCATTGGCCTTCTTGGCCACCTGGGCACACTGCTGGCTCATGTTCAGTCAGCTGTCAACCAGTACCCCATGTCCTTCTCCTCCTGGCAGCTTTCCAGCCAGGCAACACCCAGTCTGTAGCACTGCATAGGGTTGTTGTGCTCCAAGTGCAGGACCCGGCATCTGGCCATGTTAAACCTCATGCCATTGGACTCAGCCCAGTGGTCCAGCCTGTTCAGATCCCTTTGCAGAGCCTCCCTACCCTCCAGCAGATCGATACTTCCACCCACCTTAGTGTCATCTGCACACTTGCTAAGGGTACACTCAATGCCTTCATCAAGGTGATTGATGAAGACATTGAACAGGACTGGACCTAGCACTGAGCCCTGGGGAACCCCACTTGTCGCTGGCCTCCAGCTGGACTTAACACCATTTCCCACCACTCTCTGGGCCCAGCCAGCCAACCAGTTTTCTACCCAGGAGAGTGTGCACCTGTCCAGGCCAGAGGCTGACAGTTTCCGTAGCAGAATGCTGTGAGAAACTGTGTCAAATTCTTTACTGAAGTCCAGGAAGACAACATCCACAGCCTTTCCCTCATCCAAGAGTCTAGTCATCTTGGTCATAGAAGGAGATCAGGTTAGTTTGGCAAGACCTGCCTTTTGTGAAGCCAATTTCATGAATGCAGAGAGAATAGAATCTAGCAGACACCTTTTGAGAGGTCTCAGCTCTCCCTCTCTCACCATTTTTGCTGACTTTATCACAAGCAGGTCAAGCCATGTGTTTCAGTGGGATGAAGATCCCACAATTAATAGTGCAAACTGTAGCACTATGCATGCTTGTCTGTGCCTAACTATGAGAGGTGCAGTAAAATGACAGGTATTGCACCAGAAATCATCTTTTGTATCTGCTTATTAGTGCATTAAAGTGTTTTTGCATGGCCAACCAGTAGAAGTCTAAAATTTTTGTCTCACACATCTGGAACTCAGGCTTCAGAATGACATCAAGCGGTTAATGATGTCCTTCAGAAGCTGGTAACATGGCACTTACATGGACTATGTTCTAAACAGGTTTAAAAATGTAAATGCCATCCCACTGGGCCAAAGTCTTGGAGCTTTAATGTCTTAGGATGATGAATTCTTTGCAAATCCATGTCAGGGTTCCCACCTAGGAGGTGGACATCCTCAGGAGAGGAGAAGTATTGCTTTCCAGGTTCTCTTGCTCTGGAATAAATAGACAGATCAGCTTATCAGGCCTTTCGTTGTAGATTCAAGAGCCCCAGAGCCCAGAAAGACAAGCTCTAAGTAGAGTCTCAGGCGGATGTTGGGTGACAGCAATAAACCCAAAAAGGATAACACCTACTCTGAGCAGCTGACAGCATGACTGAATTTCACTCATTTTGAAGTACTTGGTTTCTGAAATATTCATTTCTGAGCATTTCTGGTGTACAGGGCATTTTGAAGCTGTCCTAGCACAACCTAGATCCTACTGCAACTATTCTTCAGAGACATGATCCAGAAATCATAATCTTCACTTAGACCAGCTCCATATTCCTCATCCAACAGCTTTGTCCAAGAAATCCCAAAATGGCTCCTTCTTAGCCAGCACAGCCTTCAAAGCCCACACTCTATGGACATGTCTATTAGGTGTAAAAAAACAGTTTAGAAAACTATTTGCCCATAAACATTGTTTTCTTTTTTCCTTATCCATATTCTCCCCTATACACTTTGTCCCCTGAACTCCATCCAACAAATCTCATCTAACCCTGAGCTTTGCAAAATTTTAAAATACGATATGATTTAATGGGAAGTCTACTCTTTTAATAGTTCAACAAGCAAACTCCTCAAGTCATAAACATTATGTGATGATATTTAGAGTCTTATACTACAGATCTTTAAAAGTCTTAATAATAGACTATTTCACCTAAGCTGAAAGCTGTTAGGAGTTTTAACCTTTTTTGACCAAATCTTTTGGTCACTCACACCGACTAAGTGATTACATTTAGCTATCTATCAATTTCAAAGGATGTATAAGTCCATGCTCTTTGATGTAGTTGACTGCCATCATCAGCACACCTCTGGTTATCATTTTCTGTTTCTTTTCCTCCAGTTTATGCTCTTTGGGCTTGCTTTTCTCTAATTTGTTGAATCTTTTGCTCAGCCCACAAATTCATAGAATATCTATTCACATGGGTAAGAGTGAAAAAATTCTGTTGTTCAATATATTGCACCAATAGAAAAAACAATTATTCTCACTCTTCTTCCTCAAATACCTTTCTCTACTCTTTCTCACAGCTGGGCAAACTTAAGACTCAAAGGGATCCTTCTGTCAATATCTCTATTGCAGGGAATCAGTACAAGAGGAGAATACTCAAAGGCACTGATACAATAAGAAAGCTACTATGCAAGCCCTGAGCCACAAAGACAGTGCACGGTATTTGCATTACTGTTTCAAGAAGATTTTTCAAATCATAGACCTTGAAATCTACTATTTGCAAATCAAATTGTTTTTCACCACCCTGGGAATAGGGGTCAAGAAAAAAGCTAATGATGGTCTTACAAATTATATGCACAAAAGTAAGCATCCCTCATATGCAAAGCTGCTCTCAAGAGATAATTTCATTAACAGCTGCAGAGTCTGAATTTTTTGGTCCTGATATGCAGACGGGAACCCAAACAGCCACCATGAGTCATTCAGATGTCTCAGGCTTACGTTATCCTCAGTCAATCCCAGCTGCCCTAGGGGACTATCCTCATTGAGATACTCTGCATGTTGTCCCTGACATTTCCAATAACCATTTCATTGTGCTTCTCCTTCAAAGGCCAGATGAACAGGGAGTCTGTTCAGTGTTACAGAGCTTCAGATTCAGACAGAAGGAGAAAGAGAGTGCTGAAAGGAAACCCCTAGTGTAATTCACTGAGAATTATGCTCAGCTTTAGGGTCCTGGTCTGAAAGGACCTTCACAACCACCTCATATAAGCCATTGCACCAAAACACATCAGACCCCATTACTCAGGCATGACATGGGTATTTGTGGGTCTGTATTGCCAGCACAGCAAGACAAGCACTACTACACCCAAAACCTATGATTGGAGTACCAAACCCAAAGCCTCTAAAAGGCTTTAAAATGTTCTGCTGGGCTTAAAAATGGCTCTGCCATGGATATGGATCACCAGAAGCATCTTAAGAAAAAGTGTTTAGTAGAAAAGAAGTTTTCTCAATTTAAATCAAAACCAATTGCCCATCAAAACAACTCATACACCCTAAAACACGCTTCACTGCTTTACCACCAGCCTCACCTTGTATGCCAGCAGCTCTACTGGCATCCTTTCCTCCAGTTCAAGCTAACTCTGAAAAGAGTAAAACTGCAGTTAGACTATTGTAATGAGAGACTAGAAAAGGCAGTCATTTCATTGTGCCACAGGTGTTAATAGCCCATTTTGTAGATAAAGGTATACCTCTCTGTGGAGCAATAAACTCTGTAGCTTACTAGTCGTTAGCAGAACTTGGTTGCTCAGCAAAACCACTGTCATCCATACACATATCCTCCTCACTGGCACAAAAGCTAGGCCAGGGAGCCTTTCACTCCCCTTTCTCCAGTTCCCAGAAGCCACACGAGCAAAACAAGCAGATACCCAGTTCCCACTTCAAGCAGCTTCACACCATTCACCTCAAACAAGACAGGCCTATATTTCCCTTCTGAGAAGGAAGGTATCAAGCCTACAATTTTCCTATCATACAGCCTGGTTTTCTGACCTTTTTGGATTAGCTCCTCCACAGTTCATCTTAACCATGCGGGGAAGCAATTTAGCCAGGCAAGGGCCTCTCATTCACAGCCACTTTCCACCCACACAGTGGTAAAGCCTGGGATTGGAAGGTCAGGCTGATAAGGAGGAACACAGTGGGAACCATTCTGGGACGTACTGCCTTGCCATCCTCTCTGTCCATCCAGCCACCAGGTCTTCTGCTGCACAATCAGGTGAGTGATATTATGGACAAAAACACTGCAACTGGCACAACTGAAATATCCTTCTCTCTCTTAGAGGTGAGGAAAGAGTTTGATATTTGGGTTTCTGCCAGTCACTACTTAAAGCTATCTCAGAAAGAGTCACTATCCAGCAGATGACCAGGTGCTGTTTGTACCTGTAGTGTTGATGTATCAAATCTTGACAATATCCACATTCATGAACAAACCCTAGCAGAGCAATTATAAAAACTCAACCAGGCACTACAAGGTCTCTATTTTTCTGCATCTAGTGTTCAGGGAAGTAGCTCCTAATTTTACACAAGGATTCCAGAGGCAAGCCAGCTCCTGCCACTCAACTTGTCATTGCAGTTGGTGGCAATAAATCACGGTAAGTAGATAGAAAAGTAAGAGCTGAAGGAGGAAAAGGCAGAGAACATGCTAGGAAGTGACAGCATGTTTTCACTCATGGGAACCTCATGGCTGTAAAACTTCAAGGTCACTAAATATAAAGGTGCCTGTTACCTTCTCCATGAGAGTTTGCTCATGACAAACCTGCAGCTTTTGCTGATGTGAATTATCTCCATGACACCCCATCATTTCCTGGAAGACAGAATCAGGCCCACAGGCTGCACCTGTCAGTGCTCAAGCTTCATTACACAGAATAGGATCTAAATAGGCATCTCAATTAATCACATTCATGTATTAGTGAAGTAATTCATTAACTCAATAAATTGCTCCAGGCCATAGCATAATCAGTCATGTCAGAGATTATGACAAAAATCACAAACCAAAGTATTAAACATGGGCCCATCATTGCTGATTCATCATCTGTAGTGATCATTCATGGCAGAACAGGTATACTTTATATACTTTAAGACAGGTGACATGGAAAATTAATCATCATAATTGCACAGATTTCCTCTATCAGATTTGATGATTGAGCAATATAAGACCTAACCTGCAGGAAACTCAGAAGCAGGCCACCTCAGAAAAAATAAACAATTTTGCCATCTGCTCACTGATAGCCAGAAAATGATTTGCTTAATATATAGGGACTTAGCCATACAGTAACATTGTAGTTCCTCATCCCTGAACCTTTGGGCACAGGGGTGAGAGGATGCTGTAGAGACCAAGAGAAGACACAGTCACAGCCACCGCAAGAGCCATGAGAGCACACACGAAGCAAATTCCTCTTGCAACATCAACAGGCTTCCCAGTGTGTCTCCATCATCCTAGTTTCCATTGTCTGACCCCAGAAAGACCCCAAAGGAAAGTCTGATCAACCAGTTTCAGTCATGTGATAAAGCACATGCATGACAGAGAGGTGTTTCAAGACAGCCTGCATGGCTTCACCAATGGCAAGTCCTGCTTGACCAACCTAGTGGCTTTCTATGATGGGATGGCCACATCAGTGGACATGGGAAAAACAGTGGATTTAATCTATCTGAACCTCTGCAAAGCCTCTAACACTGTCCCCCACATCCTTCTCTCTGAATTGGAGAGACATGTATTTAATGGGTGGACTGTTCAGTAAATAAGGCATTGGTTGAATGGTTGCATTCAGAGAGTAGTGGTCAATGGTTCAATGTCCAAATGGAGGTCCATGACAAGTGATGTCCCTCAGGGATCTATACTGGGACCACTGTTGTTTAATATTTTCATTATTTATACAGACAGCAAGATAGAGTGTAACCTCAGTGAGTTTGCAGATGGAGTATTGTGTCCAGTTTTGGAATCCCCAACATAAGAAGGATATGGAACTGTTGGAATGGGTCCAGAGGAGGGCAACAAAGATGATCAGAGGGCCAGAGCACTTCTGCTATGAGGACAGGCTGAGAGAGTCGAGATGGGGAAGGGAAGGCTCCCGGGAGACCTTGTAGGTACTTTCCAGTACCTGAAGTGGTCCTACAAGAAGGCTAGGGAGGGACTTTCATGAGGGCATGTAGTGATAGGATGAGAGGGAATGGCTTTAAATTGGAAGTGGGAAGATTTATATTAGGCATTAGAAAGCAGTGGAGAAGCACTGGAACAGACTCCTCAGGGAAGTTGTGGACGCCCCATCCCTGGAAGCATTCAAAGGCAGGTTGGATGGGAACTTGAGCAGCCTGGTGCCCTTGCTGAGGTTGGAGCTGGATGATCTTGAACATCCCTTCCAACCGAAACCATACTATGACTCTATGATTCTGTGATTTGGCCCTATGCATCTAATAATGATTTTGTGGCAAGGAAGAGTTTTTACATTAGAGAGCCCAAGGAACAGAGCTGGAAAGAACCCCAGCCACCAATGTTCAATTAACCATCCCCATGCCACTGTTAACCGATAGCCATATAATTTCTTCTCACAGATCTCCAACAATATCATCCTCAATGTACCCCAGTTTTCCACTTTGTGATTAGAAATGTTTCTTAACATCTTCTGGCAAGCTAAGGTCATTATTTCCTGTCTTGTCTACCACACACTTGGAAAAGAAACTGCTCCCTTGTTTTCTACAGTAGCCTTTTGTGCCTCTGAAGTTTGTTGCCCTCTTCCCCATCCAGTTTCTCTTTTATATTCATGACTCAAATGGTGCTATATTTTTGGCTGCATTTCCCTTACCTATGCAGGGAAAAAAAGCAGACTTAAATAGAACGAGATTTTATGTAGATTAATAGTGATGTCATTAAGCTGGTTAAGATCAGCAAAATTAAGTTAAAGCTAGAAGGGAAAGAGATAGAGAAAGAGAGAAAGCTCTTAAAAATTGCCCTAAATACAAGAGAAGAAAAGAACTCTTTCCTAGTGACAGACCACTCACTTTTGTATTAAGGCAAGAAGAGAGAGGTCAAGCTATAATGCAAGGAAGAAAATGAGTTGATTTCTCCTCTTTCTGCAAATGAATTAAGTTATAAGTTTCATGGCATAGTTATAAAAAGCTAGAAGAAGTTAGATTTGTGAGTGGAAATTGAAAGATCTTGCTGAAAAAAAGCAGAATTCTCCTCTTCACACACAAAAAAGGAACCCATTTTCACCACAAAACATTTTCCTCTACTTTGACCAGTTGTAATTAATTAACAGGGGGTTGGTATTCTTGCCCCAACTTGCAGAAGGCACTTAGAGGTCATGTTATTTAGCTTCATCAATGTGTATTAGTATTTTACTCTTCTGAATTCAAAGAACACACATGCCTTCCAACAGGGAAAATGCAAGACATATAAATAATGACGAGTGCATTGTAATAGGACTCACATTACACAGGGTACATTCACAGCATAAATTCCTCACTGCGGTTTGTATAATCTGCCTATAACTGGATATGCAGTTCTTTACATATCCAAAGTTGCTAGGTTTCCAGATTAAATAATTACACCTCTAGTGAGCTGAGTCCCACATGGTTAGGATTAACATTTAATCAGCTAGTTTACAGCCATAACAATAGGCTTTGCTCTCAGAAGTGTGCTTACATGCTCTGCTTGCTCATATATCAACTCCACACTTTCCTGGCCCTTCATTGCAAGAACTGCCTTGAGCTATCAGAAGGAGCAAGAGATCACCGAAGTCCTAATCCTGGAAATTGTTGGATACTCCCCAATCAGCTGCATGCAAACCTAAACTGCTGCTGAAAGCACTCAGCAACTGGGAAAAGTCATCTCTCTGCAGAAACAAGTCCTTCTCAATACACGAAAAGGTTGTGAATATAATTATTTTTATGTGTTAGGTTGTGGATGAGCCCAGTAGATATTAGACACATTCCTGCTCCCACCTGCCATATCGCTGTTTTCTTCCAGCTGCGATCCAGTGTACTGATGGTGAGATTCATCACACAAAGCTGTCTAAGAATCTAGTCTAAACTCAGCAGGTTTTGTTCCTATGTGGTCAGCTGAGATAGAAGGGTGCACTTCAGAGGGTAACATCCTTTCCTGAAACAGATGATGGAAATACATGTATACAAATACCTGGTTTAGACTACACATCTAGCTTGGCAATGGTTTAGATTCAGCAATAAAAATTACCCATAAAAAAAATTTAAATTATTTTTGAAGCTAAGACCAGGCTTTATTTGAATCTTCACAATCAGCGCTTTGAGCAGGGGTTAAAGTAACTGAGTAGCACCATGAGCCACAACAGGTTAGGGTGATTCTAATGTCAGAGATGTAAGGTGGTCACACACTGACACAGCCCATGAGATACCACTGCTTGGACCAAGACTATATCCAGACAGTATTCTGATTATGGTACACTGTTTCACTGATGACCAGGTAGACATGAACTTCCTGACCTATGAAAAAAAAATTCACTTCTGATTTTCTTTGTCAGCACAACCATAGAATGACTCAGGACTTTTTCTTCACAGTTCAGAAACTGAGCAATGCAGGTTTTCTCCTTTGGGGAGCCAGTCCAAATGACCTATCACTGAAATGCAATACATCAGATTTTTGTCTGTCCTCTAGTTGCCCAGTCAGGTAGAAAAGGGACCTAACTCCCATCTCTTCCACCTCAAATGCGTCCATGCTATGAATTTCCCTGACACCTACACCAGCTTTATAAGGGCAAATTTAATGAAAAACTGCTGCCTACCTTTTGTATTCTCTATGACTACTAAGTGCTAGAGCTGTCCCTGTATAAACGCTAGAGATCCTCTTGTATTCTCCATTGTTCTTGCTGCACCACAGCCCATGTCATCAGCCATAGCTGACTATCCGGACAGATGGAATCCAGTAAATTATAGGGGTATTTCAAACATTAATTCTGAAGTTGGGAAAGCAGAACTATGCTTTTGTGGGATCATTCTATTGATCAAAAGAGCTGTTGAATCCGCAGTCACCTGAGAACAACATGCAAACATCCCTCCTAAATCACTGCACTCCGATTTCAAGTTAGAAACCCTCATCTCCACTCCCACAGAGGTTAGACTTGTCAAAGAGAACAGACCAAGTACAGGACTGATGAAAAGATACCCTAAGCACAGTGAGAAAAAACATATTTGGCCTTCCCTTTCTCAGTTCCAATGTTTTTCACTGGTGTGGTTATGCAGTTACTGATCAGCACCTGTGGATGCAGACTGCCCTACTGCCACAGGACAAATAAGCAGAGGCTCCTTGCGTTTTGCTATCAAAGTTTTCTTTCTTTTCCTTTTGTAATCCTGCTTATTCAGCACTTTGTCCAGATCACATGTGGCTGACACCTGTACATTGAAAAAAGCACAGAAAGAACCACTTTTGCAAATTCTATTATCACTGAAGCAGTGACAAATGACTCAGGGCTTGCAGAAAATTTTACTGTCAGAAAACACCATTCTACAGAGAGGCTAATGGCTTCCAATAAAACCCTGCACTTCTAAGATTCAGAACGGATAATAAATAGTATTCAAGACAAATGTGTAATAAATGTTCTCAGTATAATTACCTACAAGAAATTTTACTGACAATATTTACAGCTATGAAGAATATTGAGACAAAGTGTTTCCACAAGTGATTCTAAAGCATCATTTTTTAATAGGTATCATATATGTATATTATAGCTGAAGAATTTAGTAATTCTAAATCCAGCTCAGGAAAAATGGTTTGGAAGGAGCAGATAAGTTGCAAACATCAATATTACAATGTAGAGTTTGAAAAAAAAAAAATCAGAATTGTTTTCACTGTCTTCAGAATGAGTCTCCCTGGGCCTAAAGCTATTTGATGTCAATGGGAAGGCTCCCATAAGTAGTCTTTTGGAGGCTTAGATACTCTTTACAGTCATTAGAATCAAAGAAAAAGTCTTGCCTTTGGACAGAAATATCTTGGTAGAATACAAAAATGTGTAATAAATATCAAAAGCAAGACAGTCTTTTCTGAACAGCAAGAATTCCCTTTTAACTTGTGTAGCCTTCGATTGGTGAGGAGAGGTTGAGTTTGTGTCCAGCAGCACAGTTTTGGACTGGATGCAAATAAGCAAAACAAGAACCTTCAGGTACACATCACTGAGCTACAGGAATCCTTGGCTTTGTGGATGTTAGTTTGGCTACCAGTATTTGGTTTAAATACAGGCAATTTGTGGCAACTCTAAATACATTTAGAAAAAAATAACATACAGAGTAGTATTAAAAGTTGCACAAAATTGTTGCAATTCCCACAAATGGTTCACTGAACCTAAACCAATGAGGTTTGCACAGCTCTAGGTAAATGCTACAGTTGTGTTGCTGAACTATCAGGTTTACAAAAGAGCAAATTTCTCAACAACCCAAATAGTTTCCTCCCAAATAAACTGCTTCTAGGTAATTAAAAGGACAGAAGAAAAAAAAAAAACCTAACTTTCCTAATGTAATTAGAGTTGCTCAAGCTAATGGTCCAAGGAATTCCTGAATATTCAGATGCCCTCTTAATTGCAGCTGAGCAGCTAGAATGGTAAAAAGTAGTTTCAGCTAACTAGAGGCTGGAGGGTAGACAAGTTGTAAGATTCGTTCTTGCTGGAAAACTTGCCAAGGCCAACCACTGAGGGTGACAGCTGCCGTCAACACTATTTCCCCATTCTACAATAAAGTTGACAAATTAAATGACATCTAAAACAAGAAATCTTGCCTGAATATTTGAGCAAAAATATGCCATAATTTACTTCTGGAAGGAAATATCTCGCTGACTGGGAAAATGGCCATGTCAAGGAACAAGAAGTTCAAATATTTTCAAAGCAAAGGGCTGTATTCTCCATACATGTCCCTATTCACATTAAATTTGAAGGATAAGGGCCGGTTCTTCTCAGAACACAAACACACTCTTGACTAAGTAGATGGCTTCAGTAGGATACTTTCTTCATTAGGCATATATGTAAGCACCTCTGTAAGTTAAAGACTGATTTTTCAAATAATAATTTAACATAGAATCA
The DNA here is from genome assembly GCA_033558105.1 of Coccyzus lansbergi. Lineage (NCBI taxonomy): Eukaryota > Metazoa > Chordata > Aves > Cuculiformes > Coccyzidae > Coccyzus > Coccyzus lansbergi. The sequence goes on from JAUMJK010002392.1 coordinate 3,101,454, forward strand.
AAGAACAATAAAAGGGATTTGATAAATAAATATTCAAAGAAAGCCCTGATTAGTTTCTTATTTTGGGGCTAAAAAACAGATTGTCTCCCAAAATAGGATGTGAAAGAGGACTAGTGTTTCAAAAGGGCTTAGAAGCCAGCTCCTTACTGCAACACTTAAAGCAGAAAGTTCTGAAAAGATGGCCACATGGATGGTAAACTGGTTTGCAAATATGCCACACCTGTGCATACTTTTTGACTATTACCTTTAGATGAGCAGATGTTCTTTCCATAATATTTACATATTCTAGTGTTTAAAGTATAATCACAAAACTTTCAGCTGCTTCATAAGTGCTAAAAATTGCACTTATGACAAAGTAGATGGGTCACACATTTCAAGGCTTGCTACTGTAGATTGGTACGCGGTAAACTTGACATGAAACACCTATTTCTACTTATCTGGAAGTTTTCATGCCTAGTGGCTTTGTAGGTGGGGAAGCGGGGAGAGGGTGTAGTTTACAGTGGAAGAAATAGCCTAACATACCAAATAGTGTCCAGTGGAGGGCCACCAGGGTGTCAGAGCATAAGGTGTTTGAGTGGATGCTGGGAAAGCTGGGCTTGTTCAGCCTGGGAAGGCTCAAACAGGATATGTTTATTGTCCACCCCTGGTTGTTAGAGAGAAGATAGAGCCAGGCTTTTCTTAGTGGTGCACAGCAAAAGGACAAGAGGCAATGGTACAATTTACAGCAATTAGATGCATGGAGAACACTCTCCATCAGAGTGGTCAGACACTGGAACCAGTGCCCAGAAAGTTCGGAAATATTCAAAACTAATCTGGACAGGATCATAAGCAACCTAGTCCTAACTTTGAATTTGGTCCTTTTTGAGCAGAGGGGGTGTGATCAGCCAGTCTCCAAGAATCCCTTTCAGCCTACATAATTCTATGATTGTATAATTCTCTCTATACAAGGATTTAAATGCACATACATTCTTGGCAGATTTTATCAAGACATTTTCTTGTGACTTTTGCATATGGATGTTCTCATTCACATATACAGAAATTCCTGGGTCTGATGCAGTATGCAGGTTCTAAAATTTCTTTTTCTATTTTAACTGTGTTCTCTATCATCACAATGATAAATAATAGCAGGCAAAACCCATTTCCTTTCATTGATACAAAATGGTATTTTCCCTTAAAATAATTATATCTTTTCCTATAAAACCACTAAGTCAGAATATATTTTTGTACCTTACTATACAACTAAAATTATAGAAGATAAAAATATAAGCAAGCATTATGCTGTATGATTCAAAAAAGCAATTAAAAATAATATTTTCTTTTCCACCGATGGTTTATAATAAACCTGTAACTCAGTTTCGTGTATTTTGACCTAAGGATGTATTAACTTCTTCAGAAAGTGGTACTTTTCTAAGTATCACAAGTTCAATATAACTCATATATCTTTTTCTCTAAACACACATGAAGAAAATCCCTTAAATATTTTGGATTTAGGGAATACGTTTAGAGATTTTTTTTTTCTGTTTCCTATGAACACTTTGTCCAAACTAAGAAGTATTTCTCAGTGGCTCAGACAGTAAATGCTATAAAGCAAGAGATTTTTAAAAGCCTAAGACTTTCTCTAGTCCCCTTTCTTCTCTCTAGTCCCATTAAAAAAAAGCATCCCATGTACTTCCTTCCAAATCACAGAAAACAAGAAGTCCTGCAAGAGAGGCTTTACACCACAGCTGGTATATCTCTGTGTTCCTCTGGAATGCTGAGGTGAATATAATCTCTTCCCAGTGACTTGCTCATGTTCATTTTGTCTCTTTGTTCCAAAACAATGGCCAGTATTGATCTAAATTCCACTTGCACTGAAGACAGTATGAGTTTTAATAGTGATGCTAAGAAGATTAGAGTTAGATCAGTATTTTTTCTGTACAGATTTTTGCATATTTCCCTTATTTCATTCTAATCCATTTTTTTAAATCAGTCATATGCATTTGGTGACTCAAAAGTTCAAAGTTGAGCCACGTGCAAAGCATATTATATTCTAAAGTTGTTTAAATGTCTCACCCTTATTTGTAAGAAAGAGAACAGTTATGAACGTTGATGTCTTTAAATGAAATACATAATCTCTGTAGGCATAAACATTTCCTAAATAAAATTCTCCATTCAAGCACACCTGTTGCTATACACACACTCCACATTTAAACAGCAAAATCCCAGCTGCATAATTCTACTCTTGTTTTAAGGCAGCCAGTTATGTGCAGTCCTACATGCATTTAGGATTGTTCAGTCAATGTGATATAACCAAATGCCCCAACAGAACAGAAATGCTGGTGTGGGTGAATACCAGTGAATTACAGCTCAGACAGTACTGTCATCCTCTCTAAGTGTTTACCACAAAAGCACAGGGAAAAAAAAATAGAATGTTTCATCCATTGGTGCAATCTTCTCTCACAGTTAGCACATTGTAGTTGGCACTCAGTAACTTATAGTGTCATAGTAACATGTTCATGGATTCACTTTAGAGGAGCTCAGCTACAGACCATGGAACAGTTACCAATAGACCAGTACGATCCTGATCTATATTTTTCAAAGTGGGGAAAAAAACAGCTTTGCTGTTTCAAAGACTGACAAGTTTTGTGCAGCAAGTGAAAATTAAGGTTGATCCATTATATATCTCTACAGATTTAGAGAGGATGCACTTTCTTGCCTCTTGAATAAATATTATGGAATCACAGAATCATAGAATGGTTTATGTTGAAAGAGACCTTAAAGATCATCCAGTTCCAACACCCCTGCGATAGGCAGGAACATCTCCCCACCAGACCAGACTGCCCAAGGTCCCATCCAACCTGGCCTTGAACACCTCCAGGGATGGGCAGACACAATTTCCCTGGGCAACCTGTGCCAGCGTGTCACCACTCTCATGGTGAAGAAAATCTTCCTAATGTCTAGTATAAATCTGCCTTTCTCCAGTTTATACCCATTGCAAACATTCCTTCCTCCAGCTTTCTTGTAGGCCCCCTTCAGGTACTGGAAGGTTGCTATAAGATCTCCCCAGAGCCTTTTCTTCTCCAAGGCTGAACAACCTTGACAAAGAAATAGAGTTTCATCACTGTTAGACCTTCTTCTATCTCAAGATAAAGATTAGGAATTGTAAACTTTTTTCCCGTTGTAAACTAACAGGCATTATAATCCTATCAGCATTTGTACTTTTCCACTGGTGAGTGTTTTCATGAGCACTACCTTAGACAATACACCAAAACCCAGCATGCAGCCAGTGTATCTCTGCAGGGACCTGCCTGTGCCTCTGCCCAGCTGCAGCAGTCCCTATTGATCTACCCTTGCAGATCATCACTTCATCCAAACCCACACCCTCACCTCATACCACCTCCAACATCCCTCCCAGATGCAAATCCTTCCCACTACTCATCAAAAAGCCTCGCTTCAGATTTTTCAGAAGCTTTTCTGCGTAGGAGCGGAGGAGCCCTTGATATCAGTAAGGTGGGGGTACCGTATTTATTGCTTTTGCAGGGCAAAGGGGAAACTGAGATTATTGAAGTTCAATTTTCACTGTTAATCAGGAGGGAGAAAAAGTAGGACTAAGAGAAATGGCTTTACAAAACATTTAAGCTGCCCACCCACATGTACTCAGCATGTGTATTCAGGTCAGCATACTATTTCCTATGAGTCACGTTCAGCTGTGCCTTCACTGCATGTTTTAGTCAGAGTAATCTTAGTTGAATTCTGCTGTGAGGAGGCTGGCGGTGTCCAAATTTGTTCTGGTATCCTGGAATTTGCTCTTTTGAGTGTTGTGAACCAGTACAATCCTACAGAATTAAATTGTTTCTGTGTACCATTCCCACTGAGCTAATGAAACAGTTAAAATCCCCATCTGTGGCACAGAATAGCAACACAATTGTTACAGAATTAATAATACAATATCGAGGAGGGTGGCACAGCTCAGATTCAGCTACACCAGCATTAATTAACTAAGTATTTTGCTGAGGAAAAAAAAGCCAAGGCTTCTTTGTCTAATGCAGTTCTCTTGCTTGATTCAAGTTCCTTATGTTTATTCAGCTAGCAGCATTTTCACTATTTACAAATGTTGCACAGCTGTCTAACTAGGCAAATAGTCACAGAGCCACTCACAGGAGAGACCACCCTGCCCACAGAAGCTCTGATGCCATTAGCATCTCTCAGCTGTTGTTGTTCACTGAGGGTAGTGGCTTGGGTGCCATCTGAGCCCAGGTGGCCAAGAAGGCCAATGGCATCCTGGCTTGTATCAGAAATGGTGTGACGGGCAGGTCCAGGGAGGTGATTCTCCCTCTGTATTCAGCACTGGTGAGGCCGCTCCTTGAATATAGTGTCCAGTTCTGGGCCCCTCACCACAAGAAGGATGTTGAGGCTCTGGAGCAAGTCCAGAGAAGAGCAACGAGGCTGGTGAAGGGGCTGGAGAACAGACCCTATGAGGAGCGGCTGAGAGAGCTGGGGTTGTTTAGCCTGGAGAAGAGGAAGCTGAGAGGAGACCTCATTACTCTCTACAAGTACCTGAAAGGAGGTTGTAGAGAGGAGGGAGCTGGCCTCTTCTCCCAAGTGACAGGGGACAGGACTAGAGGGAATGGCCTCAAGCTCCGCCAGGGGAGGTTTAGGCTGGAGATTAGGAGGAGGTTTTTCACACAGAGGGTCATTGGGCATTGGAATAGGCTGGCCAGGGAGGTGGTTGATTCACCTTCCCTGGAGGTGTTTAAGGCACGGGTGGATGAGGTATTGAGGGACTTGGCTTAGTGTTAGTGGATAGGAATGGTTGGACTAGAAGATCCGATGGGTCCCTTCCAACCTGGTTGTTCTGTGATTCTGTGAGACCTCCTGGTCTCCTTCAGCAGGGTAACTAATATCTACATTGTTCTATCTTCAAGACAAACAGAGTCTTCCCCTCCAAAATCACTCATTGACAGCCCCACATTCCTGCTCCCCTCTCTAGGCTAGCTTGTCATGGATTCAGGAGCACTATAAAGTATGCCTTGCTGAAAATTTGCTGCTTACATGAGCTTTTGGGGTCTTTAAGGCTTTCCCAGCTTTTTGTTAACCCTTGCCTAAGGTCTCCAGTACTTCTGGCATCGCGGCAGCAAGTTTGATTAACACCTGCCTATCATAGTATTTGCTTATCACAGTTCATAAGCGCAGTCTGTATTGTGTGTCAGGGTGATGGGTGCCACAGCCCCAGAGGATGAGGAAGTGCAGAAGTTTTTTTCCACAATAAGTGGAGGAGGGGAAGAGCCAAGAACAGTAAAGCAGACCCAGTGGGAAGACCAGGGAGCTTACAAAGTAGAAGGGTTTTTTTCCCTTGTGCCTAGAAAGATTCGGCCAGCCGCTGCAGGGCCAAGACCCTCAACCATCTTTAACTGCATAGAGACAGGAGCAGCAGAACAACTCCCCACACCCAACAACCACTTCACCAGAGGCAGAAAGCATTACTGAGCTTGTATTAAATTGATAGGCTCATCGCTTGAGATTACAATTAATGTTGGAAGGAGATCCAAGAAGTTGTAAAAGTTTAAAGGGATGCCTGTCATGTAATATTCTCTTCAACTTAAATTATATCAAAAATCTGGAGCATATGCTTAATAAGTAACAGCAAAATTAATCCCTTAGCTGTCAGCACAACTGCTCTGAAATGGTGACTTACATCTAATTACATTTCTTTTTAAAGCTTGGTTGCAATCAGTTAGCTTCTGCCCTGACTCACGCTGAGAGGAACTACGGCTGTGATGTGAGATTACATGTACAGCACTACAGGGGTATTTACATCAGCTAACTCAACTACCTAAAATGGGAGGCTAGTCTCCTTATATGGAGTTGTAAGCTCCCCTAGAGGGTAATTTAGAGTTTAATTTGTGCATGCTGGACTGTCCACTGAAGGAGCCTGTCCTCAGTAGGGAGTCTGACCCCATCAGTTGCCTTAGACCAGTTAAAGCTGGATGGAATCAATACCTCCAATTTCACAGAGAGCAGTGCAAAAGGATAGCCCACAAACAACATCCACCAGCCCTTTGTGCCTGAGAAAAGACTTATGAAAGTTTCTGTCTTTAATGCAATTCTGTTTCCTATAACATAGTTCAGATATGTTTCCCTTTGATAGTCACTCCCAGCACCCCAGCTGCAACCAGTAAGGTGATACAGCAGCAATTACAGTTAGGTAAAAGACTTCCCAAGCTTAGTTTGGGTTTTTTTCAGGGAACCCCTAATACCTCCTAATTGGGGAGGTTATGCTAGGAGGAGCTACAAAAAAAGCATAAGCTCATATCTTTGTACAGAATATTTCATTATTTTGTGTTTCCTATGATATTACAAGACCTAGGCAATTTAACCATCTAAGAAGTCCTCATTTTTCTTGCCTTTTTCTTCAAGATGAAAAGAATGCTTTTTTTTTTGTTTGTTTCATGTGTATTCCCACTCCGATGCCAGTGAGATATAAGTGTATGAGTTTTATTAGCCCTGTTTCCTCAAATGCAGGTCAGTAGCAAAAGACCATATCCTTTCATTTGCTTGAGTTAATACTGCAGTAAAGTAAGTGAATTTTAACCCAGGAAATAATTAATTCTCACATCAAGCTAGTAAAACATTTTAGGCCTGCAATTTCAGACTTGTTAGCACCAATCCTCAAAATGGAACTGATGAAAAACTGGTGACAATTTGTCTTTATATTAAGGTGCATCAACTCAATTTCTTCTTCATACCTAGTATTGTAAAACCACACCTTGTGGCTGGATTGTCCCACTCTCTTCACCTCATACTCAGATTATCCCAGTGAAATGTGTTTTTTCCAATAAGGTCTGCTGAAGTTCACAGTAATTTTTCCTAGTGTGTGAAGCAAAGCAGGTGGGGGCAGCCTCTCTCCCTCCCAGTCATGCCAGAATGCACTAGATATAAAGCCTGCATGGGGGACCCCCTCAAGTGATTCATATTGAAAAATCTATCTCATCATTTTTGTCAAATAAGCTTTTTATTAACCCTCTTCCCCAGACAGAGCTGATTGGTACTTTTAATAATGTATTCAGGTTCTCTCCCATCAATCATTAACCAAATTACTCTTTTTTCATTATTATTAAAAGATCAGCTCCACCATGCAGCACTAATTATGGAGGAGGACTGATTGAAAAGGCAGTGTTTCATTGAACAGTTAGGATACTCAGGATTTGCCAGGTTAAGGCAGACTTCTGCCATTATTTTTACATAACATAGCCCTTAGAGATAGAAGCAACATCCTGCAGAGAACAGAAACTACTTGCTTAGGAATACATCTATAAACCTGACAAGAATCAGCACCCAGAGACTGCTCCAACTCCTGTCTGCAGTCTTTAAAGTTTTCAGCTGAACTGTAGTGAAAATGAGGTTCTGCAGTGCTGGATCCTAACCAGAGAGAAGAGTGGGTACTGCGGGTTTTCAGTCAGGAATCTTAAACACAAAAACAGCTACAGAAACAACACCTCTGGCTTTTATTTGGAAATAGAGCTTGTAGAAACTGTCTGCATGAGCAAGGCAAGAAATGTTATTTTTCCTGGCATTGGGAGCAAAAATGAAAACTTCCAATGAGTACGTTTGCTGATAGGAACTGTTTTCATTTTAGAAATGGAATTTGTGCCATGTGGGAATGCTAGTTGAGGAGGAGTCACCCACTGCAGCTGACCCTGCACCTAACTCCAGTGAGTGCCAAAAGGGTAAGCTGTGGGGCTCAGAGTAGGCACAGACACCTAAACACTTCCCTCTCCTTCAAAAGTGAAAAAGCTGAAGTTTAAATTTGGACATCTGGCCAAAAATCACACAGAGGCAGTATTTCTTAGCAGATTGAAGTAACCCTTGAAGAGACTTGCCTGCTCCTTGGTATATGCCATTCTGCTTATATTAGAAATGGACCCAAGATGCAAATTCTTGATACCAATTTGGCTTTCCCACTGGGTCAGGACCTAGATGCACCACTAGCATCAGATGAGAAAGTTAGACCAAATAAATTCCTAGGTAGGATTTGTGTTGCTTTGAAGACCACTGGACTTTGAGCTGCTTGAGAAGAGAGCTGAAGTGTGAAGGAGTAATTTCCCTATGAAATGGCTCCTACCAAACATAGAAGTGGCCAGAGGACCTGCACCAGCTACAGAAGCATCCAGCAGCCTCTTCTGAAGTGGAGGTAGACTGAAGGAGCAAGCAAAAAATAAAAGAGATCTTTCTTGGAAATAACTTAAATTCATAAAGACTTCTTACACTATTTCACAAAGACCAAGGAGCTGAAGGGGTAGCCAGTTTGGACCCCTAGTTCCTATTCTTCTTCCAAGCTGCACTCTGAAAACCCACTCAAAGATCTCCCTCTATGAGTCAGTGGGTCTTCGCAGAGCAAGGGGAACGCCTGGATACTTCTGGTAGCTTTATTCCAAGTTTTACTCTAGGTGCAACTGCACTGCAGCTTATTATTTGTTCAACAGCACAGCAGGAAATTCTTTCTTTCAGAAAACATGTAGCTGGGATCCAGGCGAGAACCAGAGACATTCTAATTGCATAGGAAAAAGGGAAATAGAAGGACCAGAAAGATGTGGCTGAAACTAGCAGTTAAAAGAAGCAGGTATGCTGTCCTCTGTGTGTCTCCACTGCTAAAAAGAACAGAACCCCAATATCCAACAGAGTTTGCAGAACACTACCTCAATACTTAACTATTAATAGAAGCAATTTGTATCTGGATTGATGGGAAAATACCACAGCACACATGATTTCATTGATCTTGAAAAACAGTGTGAAAATTAATTTAATCGGGGTCAAGGAAGAGCAGCCTTTCAAGCCTCTCCTCATTTCTCCACTTCCTAAAAGCATGTCCCCTCCATTGACTCTACCTCCTATATGCGCCTTCTTCCCATCTCAAATCATCCAAACCACACTGAACTCTTGCTGGATCAGGACACCAGTGGACAGCACAGGAGCGGAGGCACAAAGGTCCCAGTGTTCCTACGTCCCTTAGGATGAGCTCTGAGTCTGTCTGTAAGTGCTAAGGAAGACAGAAAGCTTTGTTCAGTCTTCTACTTTTGGAAGAATTTAAAAACCTGCTGGGACCACAGTTGACATTGCTCCCACTGTTTTCAGTGCACTCTGGTTCAGGCCTCTCGTGATTTACAGATCCTGTGGCATTTCTCTCCAAAACTCAACATCTTACCTCTGAGGCAGGTAGTACTCTCCAGGGCCGTTGTTTTCTCTTTCTCAAGGAATCTCAGCACATTAGTTCCACCACTCTGCAAAGCTCCTGAAGAAAATTCTTTTGTATAAAGCATTGGTCCCGATAACTGCAAATGAAATACAAATTCACCAGATAAATGAGCTGAATATTATTTTATTTTAATTTAAACAATCATTTTTTAAGTGTGTAAGACTATATAGAACCTGTAATCAGAGCCAGAAGATGTCACTGAATAATACATGACATGCTATAAATTAAGGAAAGAATGATTATGTGTAATAAAAAGAATAAGAAATTTCTTCTTTCAGGAAGGATAGGAACCACATTATTACTGAGCAGAGAGCGATAAAAATCACTACTTTATGAATAAGGCAATGGAAAAAGGAAATGCCAAGAGAGAGTAGAAACAACCAAGGAAAGCTTGGCCAGGGCTTAGTAAGCAAAGCCAGGGAGTTGTAACTCTTCCACATGGAGCAGTGTAGTGATGGTCACAATTTATTCAACAACTGACATATAAACTATTGATGAATATCTTTTGGTTTTCAAAGGGTTTTACTTCCTATAACTTCTTGATAAAAAAAAAAAATGGCATAATGATGAGCCTAGTCCTGAACAGAAATAGGACTGTTAGCCAGCAAGAGAGAAACTTCTCTGTGATAGTGTTATTAAACCTGCCTAAGAGATCCTGGAACCATCCACAAGCCATTTAGTGAGAGCAGAGTGACTCATCAAGCTTGATGCTCTGCTCCCAGACACCATTGCTGTACTGGCAAAGTTATCTCAGAAATTCTGAGTTTGCTAATAGAGGTAAAAGTGCATTTATTCATTGGAAATTCTGACCTCCATTATCTCCTATATTGAACTGCTGTATAATAAGAAATTGTTTGTATCCAACCACTCAAGATATGCAAATCACTCACAATATGATAACCAGTCGCTGAGGTATGATAATACCAAGCACTTTAAGAAGATGAATGTAGCAGCCCAGTAGCAACAACACTCTGAATCTTCTCATTTGTAACAATAGTCAAATCTCTTTATCAGCACCCATCACTAATAAGCTTGCACCCCCCCCAAAAGAAAGCATGAGAGACTTCATCATGTGCCCCCTAAACCAGACTTGGTGATAGTTGAATAGAATTTCACACAGAGTTGAACCACTTTACACCCAACTTAGAGGAAAAAGATGAAAAACAGCACCACATGCCACACTGAGGACAGAGCAGCAGAATGAAAAACAAGGTGGTCCCGTTGTCACTTCATCTACTGAGCTAGAAAAGATTCACTTGAAATCACACAAAATTAATCTCCTGATAGAGATGTGCTTCCAGAACAGATGTAGCTTAAGAATCTGCAAACTGAAAAAAAATGACTCTCACATGAGTTTAATTTTCTTCTGATATATATGCACTGCTATGACCCTACTATCCCATAATATGCCAGCCCTTCCCTAGTATTTCAGCCAAGGTATGACACTCTTTCAATTGCCTCCTTTCTTTGAAGACATCAGAAGAAAAAAGTCTTATAAGTTTGCAACTCAGGATGGGAGTAGGAGGCAAAAGGGCTTCAGTGCTCAGTGAAGAAAAGCTAAGTAAGCAGCTCAAGCCTGGTATAAAGCTGGGTTCCTGGCTATTCTACCCAGTGGAGAAACAAGTTCTCCAAATCCTAGAATATACATTGAAATATGCAAAATAATGAATTTTTTTTCCCAGTCCTGTGAAAAAAATTACCAAGGAAAAATGCCCTGGTAATCAGGAAAGAAATGTTGTTATCACAGCTATTTAGCATGCAAGATTGATTTCTAAATGAAGTAATATGCAGTCTTAACATCATCTCTTGAGTCATTTTATGTACAATACTTATATGAAAACATTTCTTTATTTTAAAATATTAGCTCCTTCAACTTCTATGGCTAACTTCCCTGATGGTTGCATATCCATTTGTCCTTCCTCATTATCTGCCTCCAGTGTAACATGCCCAACAAGCCATCTGCAAAGTGCTCTATTCTTTTTCTCCTCACTAATGCCAACGAACTCTTCCCGTAAACTGAAAAAATGGCATTTACACCTGCACCTTGCTTCAGATTGTTGTCATGGCTCCAGTTTCTGTTGTGCTTTCCCTTAGCACCTGTAAGTTTGGGGTTAGTTTCCCAGCTGTTCTCATTTCCTCTGGTGTAAACCTCGAAGCAGCCATTGCAAAACCCTTTCAGTTTGTGCAGGTGTAAGGAAGGCAAAGGATAGTCTCCAATGGATGAAACTTCAAAGAGAGTTTATAGGCTGTTTTGTTTGGTTTTTTTTTATAGAGTACTAGAGACAGCATTTTTTCTGACCAAAACTAATGAACTTCATTAGAAAATTTGATTCTATGATTTTCTACATCCAACAAAAATTCTGGGAAAAAAAAAGTTTTTCTGCCTACTTCAAGTGCAAACTTCAGTCTTAAACTTTACAGTCACAGAGAGGCATGGGCTCAGACAAGAACCTGGCAAATTCTGCTTCTTTCTGAGGTGACTGAAACTTTCATTTAAAAGATAAGAAAACCCCCGGAAATTGTCTTTTCTGACTTGCTTTATTTACAGATCTTTTAAAAAAAACTTTCTGCTTTTTCATGGTTGACTTGCAGGGTAAAAACATTGACAATACTTTGCTGAGTAATTTGTATTAATTTATTTAAGCTTGTTTGAAAGACTCAGTGTCATGTCATGCCTAAAGAGACCCATTAAACACTTCTTGAAATTTTTCATCGTTTTAAATATCCATCATCTTGATAATTCTCTCCTGGTTTTCTCCGTATCTATTTACTAAATACTTGATACCAAATTTTGTTGATAAAAACTAGTAAATTGAAGTATCTGCAAACCAAGTGTAATAGGTGAATTATTCTTCTAAATACTATTCTGCACTTACCTGGTCTCTTTCAGCAGAGATTTCAAAATATTTTATAAGAATGCATTGAATGATTGATAAATTCAGCCTAATAACACCCCGGGAGGTAGTAAAGTTCAATAAACAGAAACAAGAAAGGTTAACTGTCCAAGGTCACATAGCAAGTGATTTGCAAATCCAGGACAAGCATCTAAGGAGTCCTAACTATGTTTTCTGCAATTTGCTCTGTGAAATACGTCAAGCCTGATTTGCAGTTGTCTTCATCTTTGTGTAATTATTTACTGCAGTGTAAGACAAGTGTGAAACAGGAGTAAAATTGGTGCCAAATCAAAATAACACAGGTATGAAAGGATGAACAACAGAGAAGGCAATGCAGAATCCTTGTATTTCTTGTCCATCATGACCATCTTGTCTCTGGTTCATTAACTCTCTTGTTTACCTACCAACTTAAATGATAAATTTAATAGTGTTCCATCGACAAAAAGGTTGGCTACTTATTGTTTTGCTGATGGATGGTTCTGCATCAAATTAAATCATTACAGGTGTACTCTAGGTGTCATATCACTTTTACATTCTGTTTTTTCAGCAATGACATGTAGGTAGAATTACAATTTGGGGGTGTGGTGGGTAGTTTGTTATATCATATCAGGTGGGTAAATCTAGGTCTTAACAGAATTCTCTTGACTATAGGGGCATATCACATACATATGTATCTGAACTCTCAAGTCTTGTCATACATGCCTAACTTGACAGCTGTATCAAGCCAAATATTAAACCTAACTCAGTTTGAACAAATTACAGGAAAAATATAGAAAAGCTGTAATTCAGAAACTGGTTTATTTGTCCATTTCATTGTTTCCCAATCAGAACTTATTTTTAATAACTTTTATAACCCAATGTTCTTTTTCTGGGCTGGTCAAACTAATTTTTTTTTAAAAAAGAGCCAGCAGCCAAAACAAAGCAGGCATTTCTTAAGTCTCAAAACCAGAAAAGACATTGCAAGTTGCTTTTAACTTAAAAGAAACACTTCAAAAAAAAAAATCTGTTTTAAAACATAAATGGCAAAATACCAGGCTAAGTGGTTTTATGATGATTCTTTGACTACAGTGTTTTTCATGGTACTGTCCATCCAAAGACTTCAGAGCAATTTTCCAGCACTGATGCACTGACTCCCATGACATTGACAAATACACTTGTTCTGTTTAGCAGTTATGGAAGCTGAGTCACAGAAAACACAGTCTCTCACAGGAGGCTTTACAAGAAGACAAAGTTTTCTAAGTGTTTCTTTTGCAAGCCAACAAGCAGGCAATTTCCTCCACCCTCTGGATGCCAAGTTCAAACTTCCCAGCTGTACCTTCAGCTGTGTGGGTCCCACTCATCACTTCCTTGTACCTCTGTGACATGGACTTTTTCTGCAGACCATCACCACCGCTTCATCAAAAGCTCCAACCTAAATAGCTTAAATAAATTAGGCCTAGCCACAATCCTGGAAACTTCTGGATTGAGGATTGTATGTGCTTTACTTGAAAGTCACCTCCAGCTGCCAATCAACACCAGGATCTCCGTTTGTTCACGTCCCTACACCTAGCACCTCTTCACAAGCTCTTCTGTTTTACTCTACATGCTTCTTTATATTCCTTTCAGTCCCCAAGTTTCTCTCTCACCTCACTCCAATTCCCATGCAAGCTGTTTGGAGATGGGGATGGAGGGTAAAGACTGGGAGGAGGAAAGGCTGAAGTTAAATGGACCCTGAGATACATGCACGTTACAGTGAGAAATGGTGTGATCCTTGCTTTCTCCACCACTCTTTCTCTCCTCCTTTGCTTCTGTTTGCCAGCTTATGATTTTTATTTCTCTCAAAACATTTAGATAACACTTTCTTGGGGCAGATAGAGGGACCATATTTGGCAGGCATTAATAGTGCAGCAGCTTGCAGTCCTCTTCCCAGGTCTGGGAAGAGGAATGACTGCTCACCTTGTGCCCTCTCCAGGGATATTCCCAAGCAGGGGCTGCACCTTTGCTTCTGTACATCAGGTGCCTTCTGTGTTTGGGAGCATATGGAAAAATGCAAAATAAAAAGGAAGCAAGTCCTTCAGCTTGGCCAAGATAGGACTGCTATGACAGAAGCTTTAAGACCTCAAATGCTGTTTTCAAAGTTTAACCTTTTAAACTGGAATCAGCATTGCACTACAATTAGTTTTCTACTTATCACTGCCTAAATCTGTGTGTCTTTGTCCCAGGCATTATCTTTGCTATAGAATATGTCTTATGAACCCTTGCTACATTCCAGAACATATTTATCTAACATCATAAAATATCAAGATGCCAAGCAATTTGCACCTTTCCATCAATGGTGTGTGTATACAAGCTTGGGAGTGCATACACCTCATCTGAGGTGACACCAGTTTTCATAAATCACAATTAGGCATTAATCACAGGGAACAACCAGAGTTCACAGTACACCACTACATTAATCTTAGGGAAGATGAGAGTGACCAGGGCAACAAAAAGACACTAAGGTCAAAAAAACTTTGCTTGCACTGGCAGCAAAGGTTGGCAGATGTAGAATACAATGAACTCAAAAGGTAAAAGTAACTAAATTTACAGTTAGTTTTTGCAAGCAACGTATGGACAGTAAAACCCCAACAGAGAGATAACTGGAGCATGCAAGGCAACGGGGAGAGGGAGAGCCTAGTTCACCTAATTCACATTAGATAAATCTTCCTGGGCCATACCATATTTTCCACAAAGGCATCTAGAAGTGTTGGGAATGAGTGTGGAAGGTCAGGTCCTCATCCAGAAAAAAAAAAAACAGATAGCAAAACAATATTTCTTCCCTTCTTATTGGGAAAAAAAAAAAAAAAAAAAAAAAAAAAACAAAGCACAAGACAGGGTTCCTCCTCAAGGCTTCATATTAGGGTAGAGGGAGGTCCTCTTCTCCTGTTCAGTTTAGCAAAGCCATGCAGAAAAGGGAGGTGATAATACCCTGGTGACATTTCACTTAACACTTCTCTGGTAGGCAATAATTCCAGCATGCCATAGGAACCAGCATAAATAGAAGAAGGGTCTGTCACAGAAAAGTGTGTTAATGTATTTTCAGCACACGAAGGCCATTGTTACAAGCTTAAGTTTCAATGAAAACAATATAAAGCTCTTACAAGGCCTCCAAATAGACTCCAAACAGACTCCTGGGGTCCAGATGTGCAGAAGGATTTCTGCACCCTGCAGGTAGATGACTCAAGTCCTCCTTCCCTTCCATGCAAGGTGGGGACAACAGCTGTGACTTGAGTAAATAAGTAAATGTAAGCACATACACACAAACACAAAAGTAATAAACACTCAAACTGGAGCTATTCTAAATAAGGTTCATACAATGAGTTCAGGTGTTAATTCTCAACAAAAGGCTGGGAGCACAAAAACTGGGAACTGTCCCCCACCGCATCCCCTTTTTTTGGCAACTTATTCCCTCCTAACATCCCCCAGCAGTTCGCATACTCATTCACCTTGTATGCACACGTTGTCTTGAGTTTCTTTGTACAGCGCACACCAAGTTTTCTTATAAGAATTTTTCTCTTCACAGTCAGTAACAGTAGTGCTTACTGCAACCAACACACTAACGTATTCTTACACATTTCTAAGAGTTGCTGTGGACTAAGATGTGTTTCATGAAGAGACAGACAAAAGAAGAAAGGGCAGGAAAATGTGGCTAACCAGGGTGGGAAGTGTTAGAATATCAATATGATACTGTATCTGTAAATGATGACCTTTGCTATTTTTAGCCATAATTACAGAAACAAAAGCAATCATGGATGCCACCGTACTACTTCAACTCCTTAATGGCAGCTGTATCCCTTGTCCTTGTGGCTTTACCACTGCTGCATAAGCAAAGGATCCTCCTAAGCAGACAAGGAAAGCAGAGCAGTGTGGCATGGGATTGTACCCAGTGATTTAGCTGCAGAGCTGCCACTCATTTTGCCGTGTTGCTGTACAGAAGCTAATTAGCCCCATTGAGAGTCAAGCTTTATTAGCCTGAGTGCACGTTTGTTAACCTTGTCTTCCCATCTGGGGACACCACTCAGCCAGCACAGGACCAAAGGTCTTTGCACCAGACACCTGCACAAAGCCATGCGGCATGTTCTGGGGCTGTTCCTGATGCAGTGTGCTGCCCCAGTTCTCCCAGTGCAGTGGTCAGCTAGAGGAAGCAAGAGTAAGGAAGGATTCACTCTACTCCCCTGTTTCTTTCACCTCTAAGTATGGGAAAGAGCATGCAACAGCTCAGCAGAAACAATATTCCTCCCTATAGCTGCTGTTCACGTAAGAATAACCATACACACTCCTATTACAGTATTGGTGCTACTTCAGTTTCATGACTAAGCACAGCCTTACACACAGTCAATACTGCCACTAGGTATTTTGAACCCATATTTCTGTTACTCCAATTGCAGTTTAGACTGTTACTACAAACTGGACATAGGATACCTGTCAGTGGACAGTGCTTTGAGGCACCCTGCCTGGAGCTTGCCTCTCCAAAAGGGATGCAGGAGACTACATGCCCATGGCAAAGCAGCAAAGGTGCTCAAGCTTGCTGACTTGCTCAGGGGCTGCAATAGATCTGTTCTGGAGCAAATATGAAAGTGGCTTGACAGTGTGTATATGCGTGAGGATTAGAATCATAGAATCATAGAATCACCAGGTTGGAAGAGACCCACCGGATCATCGAGTCAAACCATTCCTACCAATCTCTAAACCATGCCCCTTAGCACCTCATCCACCTGCACCTTATACACCTCCAGGGAAGGTGAGTCAACCACCTCCCTGGGCAGACCATTCCAGTGCCTAATGACCCTTTCTGTGAAGAATTTTTTCCTAATGTCTAGCCTAAATCTCCCCTGGCAGAGCTTGGGGTCATTCCCTCTTGTCCTGTACCCTGTCACCTGGGAGAAGAGGCCAGCTCCCTCCTCTCCACAAGCTCCCTTCAGGTAGTTATAGAAAGCAATGAGGTCTCCCCTCAGCCTCCTCTTCTCCAGGTTAAACAACCCCAACTCGTAAGACTTGTTCTCGAGCCCCTTCACTTGCTTCAAACATTAGGTTCGATGATGGCAATAGGCTGCCACTTAGCCTGCAAAGGGGAAAAAGAAAATAGTACCCATGTTCTCAAGAGAAGAAATGAAGGAAGATTATTTGGTCAGGACCACACAGTAACACTGGGTCAGAGGGAGAAATCAAGGCTGACTTGAGACCTTGTTTTGTTCCTGTATTACAAGCCCAGTCTTCCTGCTCTATGCACCATTTTGGTTATTACTGAGAATATGAAATAATGCTGTGCATCATCTTTAACAGAAATAGTGTTAGGTCATGGTTCAGATAACTGAGGACATTAGGAATTAGTTCTTTAAGCCTTTTGGCTGCACTTCATGAGCTCATTTCATCTTCTGAGGATTCCTGGTGCCTGTTGCCCTTCTGTACTGAAACAGCCACCCAGATCAGGACCTGGCCACAAAATCCACTGCCCTCTAAGCCTACAGGTCTGTCAGTGGTCTGCCTTCTCCAGACAAGCCTGGATTTGAGTGAGCGCATCTCTGCAGTGTCTCTAATAGGCACACGCTGTCTCTATGGCAATGAGAGGCAGGAAGCGCCTGAGAAAGATGCTGCAGAAAGGACTGTGTCTGGCACCAGGAGGAGACAGTTGAATGTGCAGAAGCCCAGAGGGAAATGTTCTCTGCAGGCTTAAGTAAGTGATGTGGCCACAGGATGACTTAAAGTGACCCAGAGGAAGACAGAAATATGTGTCTGTGTTCTTCAGGTCATGTTTTTCCACTCATTAATGTTTGCATTCCCTTTTATTTATAATGGATTAAATTTTAACCATGCAGTACAATAAAAAGTGCTTACTGCACATCACTCAGTTCAGTCTTCATCAGACTCTGGTAAATTAGGAAATGCAATCTTTCCAGCTTTCTAGTGCAGAATTGCATCGCGTGTTATGTACTTTGTTGTAGTACTTGAAGGGGTGTTACAAAATAACAAGTACTGCATAAGAGTACTTTCAGGTGCTCTCTATGCTTGTGTCAGGCTTTTCCCACTCTGGAAAAAAACTGCACTTAAAAGGCATCATATTAGCATAAAAACCACACGTAACTAAGAATCATACCCACTCTTCTTTGTATGACTGATTATTCAGGAAAGGAGAGAAAATAAAAACCTTCCAATTCACTTTCCCCTACCTATTGTTTGTTTCCTTTTTAACACTTCATTCAGACAAGAACAACGAAATAGCCTTGTGAGGCTCAACCTCTATTTATGGCTCACTTACAGTACCCAGGTACCAGTGCCATCTCGCTTAATACACAGGAATAAGGGAAGCATGTTTAAAAATTTACATGGATTAATTTTGTGGGGATTTGACATGCCGCTACAAAAAGTGCTGTACAAGTTTCCAAGCTTCTGCTATAAACTAAACTACTGATCATGATCAAGACAATACGACAAGTATTATTAGTCATATTGTTACAATTAGTGTGCACAAATTAATTTTGATCCTGCTAGTACTTATTTGCTTTCAAAAAAAACTATAAAGAACGCAAAGGCCGCTTTTAAATTTAAATACCTAAATAGAGACTATCTACAAAAGCCACTGCAGTTCACCTCTATAATTTCAGGGAGCAGATTAAAGAATAGCACAAATTTTTACTCACAACAGTTAAAGTTCATTCACCTGTGCTATATTCCTATTGTGTGATCTTTCACAGCCACCTATTCTCTACGAGTAGGGAGGAGTGAGGGGGAAAGTGGGAAGGATGAAATACTGAGATGAGAAAGAAGTATATAATCCTGAATTTGCTGGAGAAATCAATATATAGGCAATACATTCAAGTTCTATGAGGTGTTCAAAAGACAGTGGATGAGGTGCTGAGGGGCATGGTTTAGTGACTGATAGGAATGGGTGGACTCGATGATCTTGTGGGTCTTTTCCAACCTAGTGTTTCTGTGATTCCGTATAAAGACAAGATCAGGACTTAGCTATAAATTTGCATATCATATATGGAACTTTTTTTCTGAAATGACTCCCTGAGAACATATACTGCTGCCCTACTACTGTGGTTTTCAAAACCCGCATCTCTTTTAAAAGGGAAAATGTCTGCGCCTAGCAGATTCTAGCTCTGTGTGGGTGTGTAACCGACTTGGTTACCAAAGAAACTAGTTCGTGTTCTACACCACTTAAAACTAATATTAATATTAGGATAAATAATTTGAGGGAGAGGAAGGGAGGGGAAGGGAGGGTAAAAAAAAAAAAATAAAAAAAAAAATAAAAAAAACACAAAACAAAACAAACAACACCATGACTGCACTGCAGATTTGTAACAACCAATTAATGGTCAGAGAGAGAAATGCCACAGCCTCTGTCACAAATTTTTTCAGTCTCCCTACACCAACCAAACAAGCCTTTGCTTTCAGTGCCAGTATTTCCAAGCGAAGCCTCCACCGCTGCGTTCACGCACCACTGCGCTGCCTACATGACGTGTTTTCTGCATAAGTGAAGGAAAGTTGCAGACATCTTGTACTGTTGCCAAGACGCTCTGACACTTGCTCAGAGACGCTCGCCGCTCAGAAAAGCTTTGACTTCCCACGCTTTGGTGCCACACCAGGGCTGTCCCTAGCCGCTTACACCTTCGCTTTTCCAATGGAATCTGGTTTTCCAATGGACGTGCGGCAGAACCCACCTGTCCTGGAAGGTGAAAAAAAACCAAGAAACGGGCAGAACAGAGCCTGAGGATTTCTTTGGGGCACGAATATCGTATTGCTCCCTATCTGATACGCTGTCTGGCTAGCATCCTGGCCTTATCGCAGCCCCACGCCGGCCACACCGGGAGACTGGGGGGACTGTTCCCAGGTTTGTGACAAGTTCCCCCCAGGCCTGAGCCCCGCGCCCCCCGCCCCACCTCACGCTGCGCGACAGCGCCGCCCCGCGGCCACCGAGGGAGGGGAGCAGAGGGGGAGCCCAAGGAGGAGAGGAAAACTCGGGATCTGCCGTGGGAACGGAGTGCGACACCGCCCTGTGCGCTGTCCCGGAGGGGACAGCACTCGGCCCCGCTCAGCGCCAGAGAGGTCCTTTGCGGGCTCTTTCCAAGAACCAGAGGCAAGGGGAAATCTACAGCGTCACAGCGTGAGTGCAAGGCGCTGTTTTCTTTACAAGAGCTAATCGCTTCATTTTCTTTTTTCTGTTTATTCCAGGTAATCCTCTGTTTGCAGGCTGCGGCGGCTGATGCATCAGAGGCTGGTGGCATCCCCAGTGCCTGCTGAAAGCAGCAGAGCATCAGCGATGGCAAATGGAAAAAAATTACTAAGCTTTACTAAGAGACAGTGGAGTTAGAATCATAGAATCACTAGGCTGGAAAGGTCCCATTGGATTATCGACTCCAATCATTCCCATCAGTCACTAAACTATGCTCCTCAGCTCCTCGTCCACCCATCTTTTAAACACTTCCAGGGAAGGTGACTCAACCACCTCCCTGGGCAGCCTGTTCCAGTACCCAATGACCCTTTCTGTGAATTTTTTTTTCCTAATGTCCAGCCTGAACCTCCCCTGGTGGAGCTTGAGGCCATTCCCTCTTGTCCTGTCCCCTGTCACTTGGGAGAAGAGGTCAGCACCCTCTCTCTACAACCTTCTTTCAGGCAGTTGTAGGGAGCAATGAGGTCTCCCCTCAGCCTCCTCTTCTCCAGGCTAAACAACCCCAGTTCTCTCAGCCACTCCTCGTAAGACCTGAGCAGTCTCTCTTGAGCCTGAACTCCACCTTACTGGATGTATCCTTTTCTCATGACCCTTTTTCTCACATCTGCAAGTTTGATTGTGCCTGAACCTGACCATTCCTTGTATTCCACTCCCTTTTCTCCTCTCTTGAGCTGCAGCCAGCTTCACCTCTGTCCAGACCACTCTAAGCCACCTGGACTCCTGGCTACAGATCAGTGACCCGGGAATTATTGTCACTTATCTTGATTTTCTCTTTTGCTCAGAGGATGTCCCGGCCCTGACAAGGAGACAGATAACAAATTCCAGATGCTAAGGCTGAGTTCACCCACCTTACTGCAGCTCCTCCCCACTCAAGCCCTTTCCTACCGTACCTTTACTGAGACAAAATCATGCTTCCCAGACCTCAAGTATCAGAGTTCTGAGTCAGTCAGACATAGGAATGAGAAACAAGGACAACATCCAATTGGCAAGGGGGTATAAAGCTACGTAACTCATGTATCTACAGACTTTTCCTCTTTCCTCTTCTTTCTAGTCACAGCTTCCCTCCAGCTTCTACAGCAAATATGCGGGGTCTGGCCTCCAGGGAATAAACTCATCCTATATGCAGCTCTAACTCCTTCCCTAATTGATCCTGGACACCTAAAAAGGGAGGACTTACTCCTAAAAAAATCTAATATGCTACCATGTAAGTAAAATGTGTGTGCACAGCGGGGCCAGATTAAGATCATATTTGCCACACAAACATTCTGAACATTTCAATGTTTGACTCTGCAATCTGAATGTTGTTTAAATATATGAAGTATATGAATTCTGGTATAGGGCAGGAGAAGTGATTTTAAAGCAAATGCCTTCCTCTCTCCCATATGAATTCCTGCATGCAGTATTGTCTCAGAGGACCCACTGGCAGAGCTGAACCCTTAATATACAGACTTTGACCTCACAAGCCGAGTGGAAAACTTTCCAAGGGAGGATGAGACACTCCCTTTACTGTGATTGTTGCTACTCTTTTCTGGCAACAGGAGAAGACACCTAGGAATACAAAGAGGGGGATGTATGGTGGTGGTTACATATGCATCTTCCTGTCCATTCTCCATTCCTCTAAGTACTGCATTTCCCAAGCCTGGAATTCACTGTTTTACTGTTGTATCCCATTTGCTGGTCCCAGCTTTCCTCTGAACAGTTATTGCCCATCTGTTTCCTAAGATTTCTGTATCTCCATGCACCTCTGTTCCTCTCCATTCTACTCAGACTAATTCACCTTCCGTAGTATCAGAGGAGGATGCATCAGGAAAAAAAAAAAAAAAATTAAAAAAAAAAAGGAAAGCAATCTCCCTGAACTTAGCAGAATTGCCAGGGACCAGAGCAGCCTCTGGCTTCCAAAAAAGGCAACTGCAAAGCCCCAAACTAAGCATGCTAAATACAGTGTGGTTTAAGCAGCCATCTCTTAGGAGCCATCTGCTAAGCATGAGCAAATAGTGACTTTTGAGATTATTACGATTTAGTGAATTTGGGAAGAATTTTACAGGACAGCAAAAAGAGGCTCTAAGTACTACTCTGACATAAATACTACAGAATTATGAAATACTGTTTCTAGTCTTAGGAACAGCGTCTAACTCACATGAACTAAAATGTAAGCTTACAGCAGCCTTGATTTAAAAAAGACTCTTAATGATTTCCTGAAATGTACAGTAAATTGCATTGAAATACAAAGCAGTCTTTCCTTGTATGATATTCCCATGCAGTCAAAATAAAGTGTGTGCTTTCAGGTGCAAAGCCAAACCCAATTAGCATTACACACAAACCAGAATATACCCTGAATTTTGATCAGAGGCAAGCTGATGATTCATACTGCCGTGGTCTGCACATTCGTATTTGCTAGGAAAGCCAGCTTGACAAGGGGTTTTGATCCAAAAATAGGCACACATGCGATTTTAAACATTTGCCTTAGAAAATTAGGTTTCGACACTCCGCTTTAATTGTGTGCCATCTAATGCTGATGGGCACTTACCCGAGTAGAACACCAGCTCCTCGATTAAGATGTAAAATAACATGTTACATTTACAGTATTAATATAATTCTATATTCATGAGCATAAAACGCTGTTTGGAATGCTGTTTTCATAGAAAGCAAACCCAAGAACCCTATAAAGGTATAAAGTATGTTCTACAATACGATAATTCCCTGCTTCTGTTTTTATCTCAGGAACATCAGGAACAATTGGAAAACCAAGCCACTTCTATGAAAAGCATGTGAGAGGAAAAGTAACCTGATGTTTTCTTACTCTGGATATGCATCTGCTTAAATACTTCTGAATGCTTCTGAACTGAAAAAGTATGCCTTAAGAATAAGTGCTCTCTATCAAATGCTGTATGCATTTCACCTGCTCACAAAATGTACACCTGTGACTTAACTGCAATGGGTTTCTTCCAGCATTGTACATTCCATGCTTTGTCATAGGAGGTTTTTAGTCCTTAAAAATAAAACCAGGCAGACTGTTGTCTTACCCTAAAGACTATCCTTAAAGAAATCTCAGCTACCGTCCTGCACGTTCTTTACATGGCACCATGGGCTAAGTGAGTAACAGGACATTTTTAAGGGTTATATACGACTGTGATATATATTTAGTGATCACATGTAACATAAGGGATGTACGAATAGCCAATACCCTGATTTAAAATAATGTAGCTATTTCAGTTTATTTGTTTTGGTACTTAAAGGTCCTAAGTGGTCCTCTTATGCTATTTTCTCCTGAATATAGCCAGTCCTTGACTTCATTCAGGGGTACTTAGAGCAATGCAGGGGAAAGATGCATTCAGGACAGACAGGAAGGACAGGAGCAGTTCAAGACACAGCAGAGAAACGGCATGAAGGTACATGCAAACTCTTGGCAAGAACATACCTCATGCAACTGCCTGGTGTACATTGAGAAAGCACTGGGACAGGGTTGTGACAACAGCCATATGGGATCCATATTTTTGTGGGAAGCTGGCAATGGGCTGGTTAAAGAGCAATAAAAACTCACTTCCCTTTTACTTTTCATTGTATTACTTGGCTTATTTTGACATTTAATAACAAATGACAAAACATAACAAAGCATAATGTGAAGAATGATCTGGCCTGAATGCAACTTCACACTGGTATATCATCCTGTATTTCCTACATGCTGTTAAATTACTCATTCCACTCCCTGTGAGAGGCAGGCAACCTTGCTCACCCTGGTTTTAAAGGTGAGGAAACTGAGGCAAGAAGAGATTAAGAGCAAATTGACTGTGACCATACAGCAGTAGTAGAACCTGGTTCCTGTAGTTTTTTAGTCCTTGGTCCATCATCTATGATGTATCCCGTAAATGATGCAAAACCTAGTCAGTTTGACACCAGTTCAAACACACATTCTGAAAGACTGGAGAAAACTTGTGTTTTTTTAAAAAAAAATGTCCTTTACAGAAGGTCTTTTACTTTATAGCCAACTACACTGTCAATATGACTCAATGTGCACTGTAGATGCAGGTGGAAGAACGTGACAGAGCAGTACGAAGACGATTCTGAGTCAGAGTGTGCTGTCCCAAAGCTGTACATCTGTAATTTATATTTAGATAATTGTCTTCACTAACAGCTTTAGAGACACAAAGCCTATCCAAAGGCTATAAAGAAGACATAAGTCAGAACATGAAGCAGTCAGGTAGGGGAGAAAGAGGCTGATCAGCCTTGTCTATACAGTTTGGCTGCTGCACCAGGAACTACCACCAAGCTCATGTTTTCTGTTCTTGCATATCAAGGGAGGAGCTGTCCTTTGTACGCAGTAATAAGCGTTTCTGCATTTGCAAATCACAGGCTTTTTTTTTTTATATATAGTGCTGGCTGACAGCCCTCAAGAGGACCTAGCCCATTTTTCTACCCCAATGTGGGATTAGCAATATTTATACCCCACCTTATACATTAATCCAAGTTGCTTTTAATATCCTCTAGTACTGGAAAGCCTACACTCTTTCCAGGTGACCCTAGGATTCCACATTTATATTAGAAAGATGTTACTGTTTGTTAGAAAGCCTTGCTAGTAACTGACTCAACTGTCCCTTTCTTTCATGTAAGCCTGTTTATGTAAATGTGTATATAAGCATTTACACATGTGCTATATATGCATATAGTGTACATACGTGTGTGCATTCACACATATATGTGTACATATGTGTGCATATGTACGCATTCATTCCTAAACTTCACATGAGGCGCTAACTTATTTCAATATCTTCATGCATTTTCTTCTGCTTTCACTTGCAAGTAACTTGTTTTGCCCAGTTTTGCACAAAGACACATAAATGGGAAAAAAACCCATTCATACTATTCTAAGAGTTACACTCTGCCAAAATCCCAGTGGCTCTAGACAAATTTACTAAACTTCTAGTTAACAGGATTTTTTTACTAACACTAGTTTGTCTCTTGAAGCAGCGCTTTACCCTTAAAGCAAAGAAGCTATGCATTTTATACATTTAACGATGACAGATTATAAATTCCTATATTTCTCAAGGAATTTACCCACAAATTATACCTCTTTCATTTGCTCCCTTTAATCCTGAGTAATGTAATTGTTTTTCTAGTATCATCAGGGTTATTCTAATATGAACTTTGTATTGTGTATGCAGGATAGCAGATCCACAATTATGCTTCTTCATTGACTCACAGACTTTTTTCACTAAGAATATACAGTTTAAGTGCACCCTGTACTTATTTGGACAAATTAATGATCTTGACAAAATTTGTGCATTTCCTGTTTTTTTAGGAAGCTGTATCATCGTGTTATCTGATACAACTGAATTCAACTAATAACAAGACGGAGACACCAGGCAGATTTATTGTGCTGTCTTGTCTGCTTGTTTTGTTTTTTAAAATGTAGTATGAAAGCTGTAAATTGACTCGTCTGCTTATACTAGCTGTAACATTTCAGTACATTGGGACCATTTAGACTGCATTTCAAAATAAAAACTTAATCCACCTTTCTGCAAAGAAGGAGGTTTTTTTCAGGTCATTATTTCTTAAGGCAAAGGGAAGAACCTCCCCTAAAGCCGAGACAGAAGTGTCAGCAGTCGCTGTTTTAAAACAAACAGGTGAGAGGACATGACTGATAATCTGGCCAATCACAAATAGCAGATGGCCTAGCCAAAAATATACCCAGAGGCTGATGTTTCAAAGGCTTCAGTTTAAAAAGTAAACCTAGATCTAATATGATGTGGGAGAACTCTAATAAAAGCAGAGCTGGGGGTTTTTGTGCATCCTATGCCAATATGCAAGGGAATAGAACCAACCTTCCACTCTGCTGATCTTCCATTCAAGCACAGAAAAAAAGGCATCCGCTCCCTGTTACATTCCAGCTTGTTTTTTCAATCTGTTCATGTTAATGGTACAATCGGGGATCTCCAATTTTTGTGTCATCACTGCCAGCAGCAGGCTAATGGAGCATCTCAGAGACAGACCACAGAACTGCAGTTCCAGCCACACAGGGCACTTCCCTCTTTTTACTATGCTCTATAAAAGATAAGTCACTCACGCTTTCTCTTAGCAGTCCTCATGAATCAGCAAAGAGCTGCAGAAGAGTGACCACCAGGCACTCAGGAAAGAATAAGGTGCCAGCTGTCAAAGTATTTTGTGGTGATTTACATTCTTTTTATATATCTCTGTTTCCAGAAGGCAGAACAGGCCAGCAAGGAGCATTTACGTATTTGCATTTTACATGACAGGCTGCAAAAAAAAAAAAAAAAAAAGAGATGTTGTCATGCAGGAGCAGGAGGGAGGAGATCTTTCTTTTTACTTGATGCAAAAAGATATTCCAGTTCCTGTGACTTTTCCAAGATCTACATTAGCAAGTCCAATAAGACTATGCATGTCCTGTCACGGGTGACAGGACGTCAGGACACTGGGGAGTGAGTGAAATGCTGAAGCGCATGCACAGCCACAGCTTTTCTTCATCTTTACTTCTCTCTTCCATTCTGTTTGGTGAACACTAGGGGCTTACACATGCTGAAGGAAAAATTTCAACACATCTGACTTTCTCAGTAGCCTGTTCCTGGAGGTAGGAAAACAGCCATCTTGAATTCTGGCAGTGAAATTTGTAGATATAGATTGCAAAGTGTGTGGCCATTGGCCATCCCTTGGCCAGGTATTGCTTCATGGTTTGTACTGTGGGTTAAGAAGGCAGCCACTGCTCAGATAGACCCACCCTTCACGCCCCAAACAACTTGTTCTGAGAGAGATCACACATGCTAAAATTTCTGGTCGGATCCTCTGTTTCATTTCTGTTTTCTGTAGCTGAAGAGTTTAAAAAGTCACTTTAGTTTTAGGATTCTCAAACTATTCTCATGCTGTTCCTGCGCATGATTCCTCACTCTTTGGTGCCAGCTAAGATGAGGTGGGACTTGAGGACACAGAAAGAGAAAAGTGAACAGTTTCATTGATTAACTATAAATCATTAACTGCACTGAGACAGGCTTACAATTTCCCACAGTTACTTCTAGAAAATCCTTTTCAGTATAAGCAAATCATCATCCTTGTGGAAGAAGTTCTGCTTATACCCATTAGAAGAGTGATACTTTTGAGTAATCTTCCTACTGTGATGCGGCCCAGGCTGGAAATAAGGAGCAGGCCTCCCTCTGTTTTGCTTTTCTGTTAACTGCAAATGGACAAAAGCTACAAGTTATGAGGTTCCCTCACAAACCAGCAATGGGAGATTAACTTTATCATTAACCTTGTCTGTGCCCTCACCAATTCAATTGGCATTGGCCCAGGTCCCAGACCTAAAGCCAAGTAATACAAAGCAGAACTTGGTCTGGTGATACAATGAGAGCCACTGCTCTCCCCAGCCATCCTGGGCTGGCTTCTTGTGGTTTTGATCTCTCGGCACGAAGCACAATGGCTTTTCACATCACTAGCCAGACTTTCAGCATGTGTAAATCAGCATAATACAGAGAACTTCAATGAAAAGGGATTTTCATCCCTTAAGAATTTAGCCATAATTATTAAACTCTCCTCAAAATTTTTCTTTTTAGTTCCCTTTAAAAAAAAAAAAAAGTCTTCATAACCCATCTCCTCCCTGTGGGTAACCTCATTCTCTCCAAGCTCCAGCTGGAACCTGCATCACACATTGCTCAGTGCTCTGTTGCAAAAATCATTCCCCATTCGCAGCACTAAATCCCCTGCACACCTAAAATATCTTCTCTGGTTCTTCATGCCTAACTAAATAATGCAAAATCCTCATTCTCTGCATACCTCCCACAGCCATCCCAGCTGCTCCTGCCACCTTTCCTTTCCCGTAGGCCCTCTTCACTCATCTGAAGTTACTCATCAGAAATCCTCTCCTCCAACACTCCTCTCACTTTTTTTCTTTCATTGGACCCCTTTGGGGGAGGTAGGAGGACAAGGCTGTTTGGGTTTTTAAAATAAAACCTTGTCCACTTCTTCCTCTCACATAAGTTTTAAGACTTTTCATCATAACAAGATTTGAGCAGGTGCCTAGAGATGCTCATTTCTGGATGTTCAAAGCATCCTACTCGTGCTTGCAAAGAGTTAAAGCCACGTGGCTTGGGCTGTAGGGTGCTCGACCCATCCAGGTCTTGCAGACCCTGGGAAGAAAAGCATGGTCTCACACTAAGCCACTGGACCTGTTTGGCCTTGATATAGCTCCTGAGCATGGGTCCAGGCAACTTCTCTGCACAGATCTGAGAATCAACAAATGTTTCACGATGGAAAGACCTGCTCTCGAGAGCAGACTTGAACCCTGTGCAGATGCTGTCTTTGTGAGTCATGTCTTCCCCATCTCCCTTCTCACTCTGTCCCCAAAAGTAGCTGCCCGGAGGCATTTGCTTTGAAAGGACATAATCATATTGTCCTCCTCCTCATTATCCCTCTTTCCAGCATCTGCACCTTATTGTATGGTCATCTCTTCCCATCGTTCTCTTCTTAATTTAGTTTGGAAACTCTCTAGAGCAATGAGACATCATTATCTATTTCGCAAAGCGCCATTCAGAGATGTAGCAGAGTACCACGTATACGTGATAGAAATTCTACCCTTCTATTTCCTCCAAAAGAAAGGCAGAGCAGGTTAATGCTTAGCAGGTTAAGGCACACTGCCCAGCATGTGCTGCCAACAAGAGCTCCAGTTACTGGAGCTTTCCCCTACAACAGAGACAAGAGCTCAACCGTGCTTTGCTGCTCACAGAGTACCGTGGGAGGCCTCCAGCTGCTCTGTTCCTGACAACCACATTACCACAGAACATATGTTGATGGCATTTTTTGGAGTGCCAAAGCAGCAACGGTCAGTAACAAGTCGATTTTACTGCCTACAGAGTCAGGAGTACACAAGTTTCCGCTCTGGTTTGGGGGGGACAATATACTGGTGGCATTGCAGCATTCTCACTCAGCAGTTACACCACACACAGCTGAGATGCGCATCCAGCAGCATGTCAAGCTGCTTCACATCCGTCCCTGTACATCACTCCCCTTTGGGAGTCAAAGGCAGGGCAATTCCCTGGACCACAGGGAGGCAGGATTTTGTGGGGTGAAAACCCATGGCTGCCTTCGGAAAGATATTTCCACCACAGCTGACAGAGCCACCTGATACTGGTTACAACAGGCAGACAGCGGTCTGGGAAGACAGAGGAACACCCAGCAGAAATGCTGATACATGGAGTTTCCCCTCTGCCCCCACAAAACGTATCTGTTCTTCCCAGGGTCACCTGCAGCTTAATGTTAATGTGCTGAGAACTGGGCTGGATGTCAGGTCCTCAAACTAGTTTATCTGAGGCACTCTGGAAAACTGCAGATCGGTCACTGGATTATTAATAATCCTTTTCGCTTTTAATAATGATAAAGCATTTTTAATGGAGACCAAAAGAAAACCTATCGACACAGGTGATGCTGTCAGCAGCTATGACAAAAGCTCTTTGCCTGTTGCTAATGACATAAAGTGCTAGACACATCCTGGTGTTTCCCCCTAACATACAATGAAGCCTGAGCCATGAGCTTGCTGCATATGGAGAGGAATGGGCAGCAAGGGGAGAGCGCTGGACGGGGAGACAAGATAACAAACTCCACCTAGACTTGGGTCCAGTCCTGTCCCATGTCTGTGCTCCTGCTTCTATTTCCATCTTTAAGGTTTTCTTCAAATTATATCCAAGTTATTTTTGTTTTCTTAAACTGCTCTAAGACCGATGGAAGCAGTGGGGACCCACGTCCATGGGAGCAGAAGCAAGCAGGGAAGAAGATAGTGTTACAAGCCCCAGCTTCCCTGGACCGGGCAGTTCAGATGCAGGCAGCAGGCAAAGTACTCCCTGGAATATTCCCTGGAATCAGGTGGAAACCCCAGGAGAACCAGGGGACCTTACTGGCCATAACTCGGCACTGCTCAATCAAGCTCACTCGCCGCATTAGAAGCGATGAAACACGGCCAGAGTTTAGCATTCGAGCCGTGTGACCCAGCCGTGAGTGATGAGACTGGAATGATGTCAAGGAGGTTTTGTGCACAAAGCGTCCGCGGAAAAACATTAGCTTAGGTCAGACACTGCCGAAATGTAAAGGGAAGGATGACTGTCAGCCTATCAATAACCCAAACAGGGAGCCGCCGCCGCCGCCGCCGCTTCACGCAGCAACAGGTGCAGCGGCCGTCAAACAGAAACAACTTTTCCTCCCCTTTGTAAAACCACCAGCCCGGGTGGCAACCGGACTCCTAATCCCGACACCTTCGGCTGGAGGAGCAGCAGCCGGGGCAGCCGGCAGCGGCAGCAGCCCCGCTGCGCCCGCACCCGGCGCCCCCACGCCCGACAGGAGCCTTTGTACCCGCGTCTGTCACCCCGTTTCCATCCCCGCGGATCGGCGAGGCCCCTCCCCGCCGCCGGCAGGACGGGGCGCCCGCACCTGCGCGCAGGTGAGCGGGGGCGCCGGGTGGCGGCCAGGGGCGCGACACCCCGGGCACGGTCCCGCCTCAAGGGCGATGCCGGGGGACGGCGGAGCGGACGGGGGCGGCTCTTCCCGCTCGGGCGGCGCGGGGGGCGGTGAAGGGGGTGGGGGGGGGGGGGGAGCGGGGGGGCGCCTAGCCCCTCGCGTGTCCGCGTCCCCGAGCCGAGCCCCCGCGACGCCGCAGGGGCAGGGTGCGCGGGGGCGGTGTCCCGCTCGGGGCGGAGCCGGGCGGGGCGGGGCGGCCCGAGCGCGGCTGCCGCGGGGCGGCCCCGGCGGGAGGCGCGGCGCTGCGCCCGCCGCCCCGTGGTAGGCGCCGCCCGGCGTGGCCCCCGCGCCCCTTGGGCGGCGGGGGGCGCCGAGGAAGGGCTTTCCGCGCCCGCCCCTCCTCGCCTCGCCTCGCCCGCCGCGGCGAGCGGGGGATTAGTCAGCAGTCTGCGCGCGGCTTCGCGGCGGGGAGCGGCCCCTGCCCTTCCCCGCGGCCGCGGGGCTGCCCCCCGCGGCGGGTTGGGCGAGCGAGGCGACGGGGAGCTGGGGAGAACTCCTCTCGGGCACGGCGGCGTTGCGAGGGGAGGAGGAGGAAGAGGAGGAGGAGGAGGAGGAGGGGGACGGGCGCCCGAGCCGCCCGGCGCACGGCCGGGGGCGGGCGGGCTCGCACACGCACCCCCGGGCTCCGCAGCCGCAGCCGCGCCCGGCGGGGCTGCCCCATGGTCTTGCGGGGGCCGTGGGGGAGCCGCGGGGGCCCCGGCGCGGCGCTCGCTCTCCTGCGCGCCCTCCGCACTAGGATGTTGCGGCAGGTCTTGCACAGGGGGCTGGGGACGTCCTTCTCCCGGCTCGGCCACTTCGTCGCCAGCCACCCGGTGTTCTTCGCCTCGGCGCCCGTGCTCATCTCCATCCTGCTGGGCGCCAGCTTCAGCCGCTACCAGGTGGAGGAGAGCGTGGAGCACCTCCTGGCTCCCACGCACAGCCTGGCCAAGATCGAGAGGAACCTGGTGGACAGCCTCTTCCCGGTCAACCGCTCCAAGCACCGGCTCTACTCCGACCTGCAGACGCCGGGCCGGTACGGCAGGGTGATCATCACCTCCTTCCGCAAGGCCAACATGCTGGACCAGCACCACACCGAGCTCATCCTCAAGGTAACCGCGCGCCGCGGCTCCCCGGGAGGCGGCGGGAGGGAAAGGGGGGGGGGGGGGGGGGGCGACGAACGACACGCGGCGTCCCGCCCCGAGACACCGCTCCCCGCACCTGCCCGCCCGCCCGGACCCGCCGCGGCTCCCGCTCCCCTCCCCGCAACAGTTGGGATGCGTGGCCGCCGCGGGCGCCGCCGCCTCCTCACCCCCGCACAGCCTCTTTTCTCATTGTTTTAGGCTTTTTTTTTTTTTTTTTCTTTCTTTCTTTCTTTCTTTCTTCCCTCTGTTGGTTTTTCTTTGCTTGGGGTGAGCGGGGAGGACGGGCTGCTGGCTTCAACCCTTTTTTGGTAGCTCTGAGCTCGCCCGGCAGCCGCGCGCCCGAGTGAGGGCGAGGCGGGCTTGGGAAAACTCAAACTTCAAAAGCAGTTGGGTACCAATCTGCTGACCCGCCGAGGATGCTTTAGGGGGCTGCTGCCGCGCCTGGGACTGCACCCCTGCCCGCACCCTCTGGGACTGTACCCCTGCACCCTCCTTCTCGTGGCTCACGAAGGCAAATGACATAACTCATCCAGTTATTTTTAGCGGGGAGGTGTTTTGTTGTTTTTTTTTTTTTTGCCTCCCCCCCCCTCTCTCCCAACCCACCATCGTAGAAAATGCTGGTTTCATAGATGAAGGAAATTGAAAAAATGCATCTCGGCTGGATGCTGCAGGCACCGTGTAGTTCAAGTTAGAGCGGGCAGCATCTTTCTCTGTCACTTGAGCGGCACGGAGCGTGCGAGTCACAATCTGACAGGACATCTCTCCGTATTATATGTCATAACATGTCGGAAACCTGCATTTGTTGGAGCTGGGACTCCAGTTTACACCCCAGTAGTTTCAAACAGTCTTGGAAGGAAACACAGGGAGGAAAAAAATTATGTACGTTAGGAGGGTCAAGTTCACCAAAGGAAAAGGAAAGGAACATTTACAAATAACTAGAGGTGTGGCTAGCTCTATCCTGCACGTTTTCACTGTTGCCTTGTGGAAACCTTGGAGACTCAGCATTGCCTTTTTCCCCCCTCCCCCCCCGAATGTCAAACTATCAGCCCCGTACAAAAGCAAATGATAATTTTTTTTTTAATAGCTTCAGGGAGTGTTTCTTCTAAAATGAGAAAATAAATGCAGATACCTATTGTAAGAGGCTTTGGGGAGACCTCACTCTTCCCTAAACAAGGAGATAACTGTTTATAGTGGATTCATTTATATTTCGTTTCCACTGTAGCCACATAGAGAACCATAGTACAGAACCACACAGTATTTTGTGGTTTTCTTTTTTTTGGTGTTGGCATATTACCCAACGGTAATCAGCAAACAGATTTAATGAGCATCGACTCACTTAGTACAGTAATAGGAATGTTACTGGCAAACGAGTAAACTCCAGAGAGATGATTTTCAATCCTTCATTTTCTTTTACCAGGAATTGCATTCACATCCAGTATGTGCACATTTACTCAGTCATAGGACAATAACGGTAATGGATTTTTTTTTTTGATCTGTACTGCTTTCTCTAGAGATCTGTAGTTTTATCAATAGCATAGTGACACACAAATAAATGGTACTCAGAATCTTTACACAAGCAAACTTCTGCATAAGATTTATCACATCAGCAAAAGAGCTATAACTTAGAAAGTTCTGCCAGTGTTTAACGCTGCCTCATTTTTAATAGACAGAATTTGTCAACAAAATTATTATTTTTCATTTACTGAGACAATGAACGCTGTTGCCGTTTAACTATTTACTCACAGTTAATCTGACATTGTCATGCACATTTGATGCATTGTTTCCAACTCTACTTGCCTAATTAATTCCAGTATGTCTTATGCAGAATAGATTATGTCCTTTGTCCTAATTATTCCTCTGTTTGTGGGCGGAGCCAGGCTCAGGCGGCTGCCTATGCAACCCTGTGGATGGCCCAGTGGGTCAAAGTACAGCAGAACAAGAAGGAGGGCTCCTGAGCTCCCAATATGCTTATATCCTTGGTGTTGTAGAGCTGCATCATTTTCTGTCAACTGGGCTCACCGAAGGAAGGAAGGAGAAGAGTGGCCATCAAGGTTTTCCTGTATATAGCCAGTCATATGGAAGGGAGAAAAGAGCAAAGGCATCTGAAGTTACCCTCCCAGCCCTAATCCAGAGCCAACCCAACACAAAATGCTGTGCTTGTAAATAAGTGTCCTGGGTCAAACTGTGGATTAATCCCACCTGCAATCCTGAAAAGGGTGCTGTGAAGGCACAGTCAGGGCAGAGAACCTGGATGGCAGCGTTTGCTTACCTCTCCATTTCTGGAGAAGGATGACATCCCTGAGGGAGAGATTTTGCTTTAGAAAGAGGCATCATGTTGGTCGTTGGACCTTCCTGCATGGTTGTTGCTGCATTTCTACCCATTAGCAGGTGGATGGGAGGCCCAGGAGGATTATTGCCCCCGGCAGGCACCAGCTGCTCTTGCAGCACGAATGTGTCCTTACCTGCCTCACCAGCCAAGGAGGGAAGGGCATGAGCCTGCAACTGCTACAGCTGCTCTGATCACATGGCAAGGAAAGAAGATTTTCTCTGGTTTCAGCAGAGGAAGAAATCAAGTTCCATTATTGTCCCCTTAGTAAAGGGACACAAAGTTTTTAGGGGCTGAGCAGTTGAAATTGAAACATAGCTGATACTGCCAAAAGTTAATCACTCTATGTCCTAATCAATTAATTAGATAATGAAATAACTGCTTTACTGGCACCCCTAAAGTACTCTGGTTGGCTTAGTGCAATTCCTAGTGGGCACATTAACAACCCGAGAAACTCGCCATCCCCTCTACTGCATTATGCCCTGTTGGCTGGGCAGAGACTTCGGGAAGGGCTTAGCCTCAGAACTGTCTCTGGCACAGATCTCGAGCGGCACTCCCAGAGCAGGAGCTGCCGTAGGACTCCCCGCTGACAGCGTGCATCTGCCAGCACAACACTGGCTGTTCACATGACGGTGGCAGGTCTTGCTGAAAGTACAAGCTGCTCCACACAAGGTCTCCCTGCTTATTAGTGGGGAGGCGTGTGGCTGCCTTATATAATAGTTTTGACTTGAAGATAATGCCAAGTACTCATTTCTTTTTTATTTTTGTATAAATCTCTATTCGTAGTTTTCACGACTCCCCATAAATGCTTAAACTGTTCTAGGCCTGACATCCTAAAGTTGCATTTCCAGCTAGCCTAGTTGTTTGCTGAAGAAAGGGAGAAACCTAAACATAGCCTGAATCTCTGGCCTTTAATAGCTGATTCTACAGAAAGCCTTGGTAGAGTCTCGAATGTACAAGAGATGCATCCTTGGGCTGAGATACTCTGGGAGGGCAATAATGAAGTTCCGCTCACTGCTGTACCTACCCTATGGCTGAGGACAGGACAACTGGCATCCTTTGCTGACAGTCTGCAGGACCTTTCTTCCTCAAGATTTCATGAGAAAGGGAGGGAGGAAGTAAAAACACCTAACTGAAGTGTGCTTTTATCCCTGTGTTTCCAAGAAGTACTTGGAGAAACAAAGATAATTAGGGTATTTAGTGTGGACCATCATGCATAACTTCTGATGATTATGTAAAGTCTGTACAAATAGTTTAAGCCTAGCATCCCACCTAAAAATAGTGTTAGAGCAGCCCCCTACCATTTCATGGTGGTATTTCCACTTGCAGCTAGAAGCTTGGTAGGTTGAATGCATACAGACTCACTGGAAACACAGACCTACCCAGATTTTTGAACACTAGAAAATATATTCTAATTTAGCCAGACTTGGCGACAATCACCCTTCTGAGCCTGTTCATTCCTCTGTACTTACAGTGAGTTAACTGCATTATACTATAAAAGGCCATCTTTTTTTTTTCCAAAGGTTTCTTGGGTTTTTTTTTTTTTTGCAGAAGGATATCCTTTCTTCCACATAAGTTATCATGTTTATAACAATAACACAGTACTAATTTGTTGTTGTTGTTAGCAAAAACTCTACTTAAGGTGTTAAAATGCAAAGATTAAGAGGGAATGAAATGTAACATGCCTTGCTCAGGCCAAGGGGACTGCATTTGCAGTTTGCCTCTATGAAAATCTGTAGGTGACAGCTTATTTTTTTAAAGAAGCCTCTCCTGACTACATGTTTTCAGATAGTCCTTATACGTTGCCCCTGTCATATAAATTGGCCACCAAAAGTTTTAGATAACTGGATAAACATCTATTTGAAAATGCAAGCAAATAGTAAAATTAGGTCTTTCTGTTTAAGGACACGTTTGTTTAAGAGCTGCATAACTTCTGATTACAGCAGAACAAGGTAGTTTAACTCGGTGGGGTTTTATTTTTCTGACTCTGCTGCTTAATTGTATTATGTTCCTATTAACGTGTGTGCCTGCACGCACTGTCTACGGTCTTCCCAGATTTCCTCACTTATTTTCTACGTATTGGGAAACTAGTGGAGGAAATAACCATATTTATGTCCCCATATCTGTGATGTTTCCACATATTCTGTACAGACACAGCACTCTTAAGCCATTATTTTCAAAACTGGTGGAAGTAGGTTCTAGTTGTTCAGCACAACCAAAAACTGTGTCTGTCATGATCCTGGCTAATGCAAAGGTACCCTTTGTTTTAAAACTTCAAGTACTTCTGAATGCCTGGACACAGGCAGTCAACTGTGGATCTAGAAATGGATATAGTAGGTCTCCACTTTTTCTAGATAGCTCTGACACTAAAAACACATTTTGGGAAACAGTCAACAGAACAAATAGTGAACCCTTCTAAAAAAACTAGTGGATGAAGTCACGTCTTTAGAGCAGGGCTGTAAGATGAGAGGGAGAGTCCTAATACAAGAAAAACAAGGGTGTGAAAGCAGCAGAAGTGCAAGCCTGTTGTCATAGCAGCACAATGCTGCAGGGCTAAAATGTATCTTATGCGAAAACAGATGAGCATTAAGATACGCAGGTAAGATCTGGGCACAGACAGGGAAGAGGGAAGATAAACAGTATGCTGCAAGGACCGCACAGAAGCACGTGTAGAAGCCCCCTTAAGCTCCCAGTGTCAGCAGCAACAGCTCCTTAGCGTAGTTCTTGCAGGTGAGTTTGATCTCTTGTGCAGCACCAGCCAGAGACTGGAGCAGAAGTCCTGAAGTTGGCCGTGCCTGCAAGGACTACCACGTCCAGCTGATCTCCACTACCCTCCTGCCCTGCTTCAGCAGTGCCAGCCAATCCTACTGGGACGGGGTCCCTCCACTCTCCCTCCCACCGTGGGACAACACTCCCTTACAACCCTGCATCCTAGGCTGCTGCCAGCTGGACAGCCCATGCTAGGGACACCCAGCACCCCATGCTGCACCACCTTTCCTGGCTTGGAAGGTCAGACCTCATGTCCCATCTAACACAGTGTGCAGAGGACAAATTTGTTCAACACAAGGCTAGATGTGTGTGACGGGGGATGTAACCCCTCTAGTTAAGCCTCCAGGAAAGGACAGCAAGTGGCAGGGCAGGTGTCAGAGGTCAGAGACCTTCATGTGTGATGGCCACTGAGGCCGGGCCACCAGTACCCCAGCCAGTGCTGCACATCTTGGGGAGAGCTGCCAGGGCTCCCTAGCAACCACAATTTGGCTTCCCAAAAGCTAGGGTTGGACCTTGTCTTTAAGTTGGGGGTTACAGCAGGAGGACCTCCTCTCTCCTGTCGAAAGGAGAATGAGGAGCTGAGTCATTAATTAATGTGGTGGGCTTACAGATACTGAGATTTCCCTGCAGTGTGTGCTGTGTCTTCAACCCCCTGAGAAGCGCTGTAAGAATGGAGGGGTGTTGATGGAGAGGTCTGGGGCACATGGAGAAGGCCAACAGTGGTAGAGATGATGAAAGATCAGCCACAGGGGAGAAGTTTTCATCTTTTTTAACTCGTCATGAAAAACTGATCTCAGAGCCACGCACCAGGCTACCCAGAAGGGATTTTGCTGCTTAGGCACCCTTCCTTCCAGCAGTAGTCAGCCCAAAAACTGGAGTGGGCTTCTTCGGTGGGACAGATTCAGGCAGAATTACCAGGGCAATGGTCTGAATTAAGACAGTGTTGGTTAGAAAAGCTTCTCCACTTCATATTAGAGAAGAAAAAAAAATCGAATCTAGCACTTTTCTGTAGCTACCAAGAAGGCAGATGGAAATATAAATGCACACACATCTGCCACTTTGAGCACTAATAGTTGTCCCTCAGTTGATGACTTGTAGTTTGAACAATTTTTAGAATTTATTTGCATGAACACTGTTTGGAGAAAATATAATTCACCGTTGCAAAAATACACAGCCTGCATAATTAGTATCTTAGTGTCTCTTCAGGAAACCTGATTGTAGGACTGAGAGAAAAATAGCCTAACTACCCGTAGCAGTCCTCACTGCACGCTCTCCAGCTGCAACTTCTAATGTTTATCCTGAGCCACTAGGATCTGTTGGCTTCCTTCATCACCTGTGTGCATGGTCTCCATTCCTCGACCATACTGGTTTGGTCAGAAGGCTGCTGCCCAGCAGCCCCCTTTGAACCATGGTCTCAGACTGACAGCAGGGGACAGCCCCATTCGGGACCTCTTATGCCTTCTCTCTCTGCACCTTCTTCTGATGAAAATACACTCTTAATAGTTTAATTCTGCCCATGTCTGCAAAGCTTGGAGTGTTTTCTTTTGGGAATTAAGCTGGGAGCTGTGCAAGTCTTGTCCCTCTCGTAACCCTTTTACGTTTTGACTGAGGCCATCTCTTGAAGTGAATAAAAAAAAGCACTCTGCAAAGATACAGAATGCCAGAGATTACTAAGATCATAGAAGAAATGGGGAAATTTATAGCTATCCGTGAAAGGCTTTTTCTCCTCTTAGTTTTCCTTGGCACAAGTTGCCTGTAAAAATTACTGAAAGAGTAAACCAGCTTCTAATGACAGTGAAGCCTATATTTAAAATCATTGTCTTAATCCTGACTTCTGGTTTTTCAGTCTTGGACCCCAAACAGTAATGAGATTTTAAGTAGTAATAGGTAATGAGTTCATTCTTGACTTTATTTTTTAGCCTTTTCAGTCTTTCCTCCTGAACCTTGAAATTAGACTTTTTTTTAGTAAAAGCTGAGATTTTAAATAAATAAATAAATAAATAGAAAATCAGTATTTCTGGCTCCAGGGCTCAGACTAAAAGCAAACCTAGTGAAAATGACAATAAAAAATTCAAAGAGTTGGTAATACAGATTAGGATGAAGCTCATTTTTAGTTTGAATCATCAGATGTGGACTGAAAGAGTAGATAGTCAAATAATAGCAACAAGAACAAAAAGGCAATATGACATTGCAAAGGTCTTACCCTGTGAGTGAAGCATGTCTCTATGTGTGAAATCATTCACAGTACAGGAGGATATCCATATATCTAGCTAGTTTTGTCTAGTTAACCATTGATCGACTGTACATCAGGTAACAAAGCATAGTTAAGTCCTTACAATGAGCCA
Source organism: Coccyzus lansbergi (assembly GCA_033558105.1). Taxonomy (NCBI): domain Eukaryota; kingdom Metazoa; phylum Chordata; class Aves; order Cuculiformes; family Coccyzidae; genus Coccyzus; species Coccyzus lansbergi. The sequence goes on from JAUMJK010002392.1 coordinate 3,140,838, forward strand.
TGTCCCGTATTAAATACCTTTAAGTCACTGCTCAGCAACAAAACCAAGAACAGTTTTGTGGTGCATATGCTAAGCAGGAAGTAGCTGTACACATCCTTAATATTAAAAATAGTGGCTGCAACTCTGATCCAGCTCCTGTGGGAGTCAGGCTGCTTTCCCGTGAGCTGGGAATAGGAGCTTGGCAAGACTTAAGGTTCCTGGTGCATATTGCTATTGCTCTCACCGTGGAGTTTCCCTGGGAGCAAAGCTGTGCCACCAATGATGCGAGAAGCATGTAGGAAACCCGTGGCCATCAGCTGGGTCCTCGTGGCTCATACCCTTTGCCCATAGGTTTGATTGAGGTAGAAGATTACGTAACATGGGCTTAAAGGATTTCTGAGATTGGACCATTTTGCAAATGAATCAGCAGTTTCTAACCCCTCCCTGCTGGGATGGGATCTGTTTGCTTCACAGGAAGGCTGCAGACTTTTTTGTTACCTGATTAAACTGACATAATTCTGGTAATACCTGTTCACTTTTGAATTAAAGAAAGGACTTCTCAACAAAGCAAAGGGGCTAGAGGTTTTCTCCACATCTTTTAACTCCCTGCATCTTTTGCATGGACTTCAGAATAAAATCAAGCTTTCCTTTCTGTCCTGAATGTGCATCCTGAATGTGCCTTTGCCTTCAGAGTCTGCTTTGCTGCCACTCCTGAAAGTTGTGCCAAGTGCTACATTGAGGAGAGCCGTCTCACAGAGCCTATTACAGGACTTGGCCATCCCAGGACGACTAAATTGAGCCTACTGGAGGACTCTGGTTCCCAGCGTCTGCCTTCCTGTGCCAATGGCATAGGTAGGAGGACCAGCAGTCAAACACAGCTTGAAGAAATCTTTGCAGCTGCAGCACTCTGAGGCCCTGGAGCAAAGGGTTTAGCCTAGGATAAGTGAAGGGATTTTAGGTTTTGCTTCCTGGCCTCACGAGCAAAACCAGCTGGCAGGGCAGTGTGATGTCACCACATCTCATCTGTCAGGCTGAAATGTGGCTTCGTGTGGAGATGTGAGACCAGTACAGCTCTCACTTGGAGGTTTTTGCAGGAAAGGATTTGTCTCCCAGTTGAAGCCATCTTTCCTGTCTGTCCAAAATAAATAATGGAGTGAGCATGTGATTTAGAGTAAACAAAGACTGAGACCAAGGTGTTACCAAATGTAAATGGCTAAAGGCTGGAGAAAGCAAAAACTCTGTTCTAGAAATCTCTGGCGTGATGTAGGATGCACATAAGCACTGTTTTTGGAAAGGAAAAGGGAAGTGCAAGTGACAGTCACTGTTTAAACAACAGTGAAAGGGGGAGATGGAAGTTATTATTTCATGCATGAGCACTTTCAGGAAGAGTCTGCCACTGTGGCAAAGGAGCTTAGGTGATGCTGTGCAGTTCTTATACTGCAGTGCTCTGGCATCTCAGCAGTAAACTGCTTTTTGGTTCCTTGCACTGTTAGCTAGCTGAAAAAAAAGCTGTGAGCGATGAGCAAGCAGTGCATGTCTCCCTTCAAGAAAAACCATTCATTCAGCTTTTGTTGTTCCTTTAAATCTCTCTTTCTTCTAATAGGATTGGTGAGGATAAGAAAACAGCTGGAGAAATGAGAATCTGGTGGTCAGCTGTTTGTCCCAGTACTAGGTATCAGGTTTATTCAGAGTACACTTACTTGCTATTAAAATCTGCTGCACTGAGGAGTGCAGTATACATCAGCATATTGCTAATGTTGTCCCCATCACACAACAACCTTTACCATCTCCTGTTACCAAACTGAAGTTTCCTGGTGGACCTCCTGACATACCATAGGTAAAGTGAATTGCAGATCCTGTAATCCCTTCAACATGCCCTTGTAACTTTCTGGACCTTCTGTTTTCTGTACAAGCCTGTCAGCCAGGACTACAGGTCTGCGCTTTGGGTGCAAGTGGAAAAATCTGCTTGGCCGCAGTTGAATCCCCAGCATGGCAGCAGAGAGGAGAGTGCCAAGGGACTGCAGCTCTCAATGGGAAAGAGCCAGCAGCCCCCCAGGACACTGGCTGCCACAGACAAGCAAAGGGAGAGAGAGAGAGCCTGCAGCCATGCTGCAGCACAACCCTACTCAGATCCGAGGCGACAGAGGTCTGTTTTCTAGGATTTGGTCTGAAAAAGCAAAGTGGAGGTAAAGTGATGTGTTTGTCTCCAGGATTAAAGTCTGAGTCAGGCTTCCCAGAGCTAAATTCTTCAGTGCACTGTTGCAGTGTTCGGCATACTTTGAAGGGGTGGAGGGAATGGCAGGTTTTTACCCTCTGTTTTTACCTCTCCAGTCTCAGACCAAGTGTTGTGGCTATTGGCGAAGCTTGGAGTACGGCTCAGAGCTGCTCTAAACTGACAAGCTTGCAGCAGGCTCTAGGGGCTGCTCAGCTGCCAGGATGCACCAGGATGCAGAGCTGGCTGCCTGTTACCATCTTTCCTGAAGCCCCATCGCTGGGAGGTACAAGGTCCCCCCTACTCGGTGCCTGCCTAGTCTCGCCCAGCACAGCCTTTGACAAAGCACCAAGCCGCTGACACAGAGCTAGCTCCCGAGTCTGAAATTATTGTTTCCAAGAAGAAATGAGTATTTTAGGTATGACATTTAGCTTCTAACCTTCTGCTAAAGATGAAGTAAAAGCTGTGACAGATGAGGTTATTTTATGACCTAAATATTAAAAGAAAGTGCTTCAGATATAGAAGGAAGCAAATGCAGCAGTGAGGCAGGGTAGGTAAATAGCAGCACACATGGTCTGATAAAAGTTGCATGATGGTTTAGTTTCTTCTGCATTGTGTCCTTCCGTGGATCCTTTCTGAAGGAGTTGTAAATCTAATACAGGCAGAAAATTCCTTCTGTTCCTCCTAGTCATCCTCAGCTGTACTTCTTTATATGACATCTGTAATGACATCTATTTGAATTTGTACCCCAAAACAGCTCTTGCAAAGCAGAGGTTTGCAGAAAAACTGGAAAGACGAGAAGAATTCTCCATAATGGTGCTTTTCTTTGACATGTGCTCACGAAACTTTTAATTTATTTTGTTTAGAAAAGAAGTTGTGCAAAAGCCCCTAATCTGTTGCACAGTCTATTAGGAATTCCCCCACCACCATGGAGAATTTTTCTTCTCACCATGACCAGGTGTTACATTCTTCCAGTACTGTGAAAAGATTTATTAATTCAGTTTATTTCTCAAACCTATCTTTCTGGTGTTGATATTTAACTCTTGTTTTTTGGAAAATAAAAGCTAAAAGTATTTTCTCAGATTTGAGAAAATACACCCCAAGTTGCTAGAGAAACAAGTTAAGAATATAGACATTTCATAATTTTTGTCTGTATAACATGTCATCCTGAGGAACAGAGGCAGCTTCATTCAGTTTATACCCATCACAGGTTACACAATGCAATCACAAAGCAATCAGATTCATAGTGTAACTTTTTGTTTTCTGCAAATAGGTCTGAAATTCCAACAAAAATCACTATGACTATTTAACTGTAACAATCCCAGGTTTTTAGCTGTGATTGTTGATTTCATCCATCACCACCAGATGAGTGTATAGGCTCTACTGCTTTGGTGTACCCTGTCTTCTATTATTTTAATCAGTGTTTGTCCTCAGAAGGAGGCAGATCCATTAAATATCACCTAATCCCAGGCTCTTTGCTGGGCATGAGTCTTCTGCCCTCTTTAAATTACAGTGGAAAACAGCATATGCAGGTAGATAAAAAAGGAGTCATCTCCCCATAGCCGGTTTTCATTGTCTTGCTCAAAATCAGAAGGCAGAAAATAGCTATTCTCCCTTTAGGGAAAAAAATTATACTCGTTCTTCCTTTGGCTCTTCAGCTTCCTGGAAGAGCTGTGGTCTCCCTGTTTTGCAGGTGAAGGACTTCTCTTTTATCAGCCCTGGTTGTGCTGCCACACCTTTGCAGTGCTCCTAAAGCCATTTCCCTCAGTGTAAAAGGGACCGAAGGATAAATCCGTGCAGTTCCACAGAGCAGATCTGGTGATTTGTTCCCTGTCCCCCACAGCAGCAGACATGGCCACCCACACAACCAGGCTGTGCGGACTGCCACATTCACAGGGTTGTTTGGACCAGGCAGCATGAAGTGCATACACCCCTCTGTGTCATCCCTACCAGCTCCTTGAAGAGTCATGTCTCTCACCAAGCTGTGCACAAAGGCATGTGGACACAGTGGCACGCAGGGGCCCCTAGCATTGAGGATGTCAGGTACCCCTTGTGCCAGCTGGAAAAAAGCAGAGGGAGCCCCTTCCAGAATTTCATGGCTACCCACGGTAAAGGACATCACAGCCGCAGAGAAAGTTTGCTTAGACTTCTGGCAGCATGTAACATTGACTTGGCCTCAGCAGCATCCATACAGAAGGTCTTGGTATTCTCTCACAACTAAAGCAGCACAAAAGGTGTTAAATAGTGATAGAGGTGGGCAAGGCCTGCAAGGGAAAATGTGCAAAATACAACTTGCACTTTGCTATGGCTCTCAGCATTAGCAAACTCAATATTGTACTTTTGAAAAATACTGTAACTTCAGCCTATAAGAGCTATTCCCTTCCTGTCTTTTAGATTTCTTGCTTCCTCTATTTTGACTAAAACGGATTCAGAAAAGGTTATGAGAGCTTCTTATATTTTTTTCCCAGAAAAGAGTGAAATTTTTCAGTACTTCTAATGGTCAAAAATAACTGAATGCACTTTGGGTCAGAGCTCAGGCATGGCGTATTTTAGAAAGATGCAAAAGAGCTTACAAAGAAGGCTGCACTAAAAGCTGCTATACCAAGTAATAACCTGGAGGCCCTAAAATTAGGACCCTCCCTGATTAATACAAGCTCTCCAAGAGAGAAGGAGAAAACCAGTGTCAGTCTCTGTGATTGCTTCCTGCTCTTAGGATTGCTGAGGATTTGATGGGGGAAAGAGGGAGTGGAAAAGAGGGCAAATGAATTAATGCCAGCTGTCTTATTCCTGCTATGCCAATAGTCTCTGCACTTAGGTCGTCCAGCCGTGGCCTGTGCACTAGCACTAGGAGCAAGTGCTAGTCTGCTGCCACCACCAGCTGCCCACACATCCCGTGCAGATGACTTCCCTGGTCACATCACTCTTCTGCCTTCTGAACCTGAAGTTTATCTGTTGAGAGAGTAATTTGGCAATCCCAAGCACAACAGTGTCCTGGGACACATTCAGGCTGTAGCTGTCCCTTTTATGGTTGCCTAGATTGATAGAAAGTGAAGGCCCAGGGTTTTTTAGTTAGGCAGAGGCATGTGGCACAAGTGCAAGTCACAACACACCTGAATTATCAGCAAGGGACGTAGGGGAATCATACTGCTATTTTAATGCATGTTTCCTTTTTTTTTTTTTTGCCATGAATGTGCAATTAATACGGCAGCCACCAGAACTTTTGTTGTTGTTGCTTAGACCAAATAGGAAAGGGATGGAGGTGATGAGACGCTGTTGTTCTGGCTGCTACTGTGCGAGATGAACTGATGAATAACGTGTGTGATTTCTTTTTCCCTTGTAGTTGCACTCTGCTGTGACCAGGATCCAAGTTCAAAGACCTGGTTTCAATTACACGTTTGCCCATATATGTATCCTGAACAATGACAAGACATGCATAGTGGACGACATAGTGCATGTACTGGAGGAATTAAAGGCTGCTCGTTCTTCTAATCGAACTAATTTTGCAATCACTTACCCAATTACTCACTTAAAGGATGGCAGGGAAGTGTATAACGGGCATCAGCTTGGTGGGGTTACTGTGCACAGCAAAGACCGGGTGAAGTCTGCAGAAGCCATTCAGCTCACCTACTACTTGCAGGCAATCAACTCCTTGAATGACATGGTGGCAGAGAAGTGGGAATCCATTTTTTGTGACACTGTTGAACTTTTCCAGAAATCCAACAGGAAAGTCAAAATGTATCCTTTCACTTCTTCTTCGCTGAAGGAGGATTTCCAGAAGACGAGCAGGGTGTCAGAACGCTACCTGATCACAAGCCTGGTCCTTGTGGTCACCTTGGCCATTCTCTGCTGCTCCATGCAGGATTGTGTCCGCAGCAAACCCTGGCTTGGCCTGCTGGGATTGCTGACCGTGACCCTTGCCACCCTGACTGCAGCTGGGATCATCAATCTCACTGGTGGGAAATACAATTCCACCTTCCTGGGAATCCCCTTCATCATGTTAGGTAACTATCTCCTATCTCCTCTCTTTTGTGTGTTTGTGCCTCCTTGACGCATACCGCAGCAAGCAGAGAAGCATCACTGCATGGCTCCCCGTGCCTCCTCCCTGCATTGCTGCCCCAATGCCAAGTCCACACAGCCTCTTTTCCTGTACTGTTTGTACTGCATCGGGATGTTGAAGTCATGCCTGCAGCTCCAATGTGATGTAGTGCCCTCCCATAGGACATGCAAGGAACAAGAATGTGTAAATGCCATGCCTTGTGCAGCGAGAGTGCCCAGTTGGTGCTCTTCTATGGATGTTTGACTCTAGCTTTGGTGGCCAGTATTGGAGGGAGACCTTTACAGAGGTCCCTGTGCCTTAGTGACAGCATCAGCTGTGCCACCAAATCAAAGGGGCTATATGCATATTGGGCATTTAGAAAGCACTGGGTCCTGTGGAGAGCAGAGTGGTGCTGTCCTGGCTTGGCAGGCACCTACCTGTCTGTGGGATAGGGGTGGTGGTCAGTTCTGGGTTGTGTTTCTCCTGAAGCCCTGTGCTAGCTGAACAAAAATAGAGAAGGTTTCATAGCCCTAGGGTGAAGAGCTTTTCCTCCCCTTGTCAGGTATGGACCCGTCCGGTTAGTGCCAGTGCATCTCATGATAGAGAGCTACAGAGACAGCGGCATTAGCCACACACTGGCTTTGATGCCAGCAGAGGTGTCTTCATCTCCCTGGCTTTCATACTACCTTCACTCACTGTGAGATACAGAGTGGTTTGGTTTTGTTTTATTTTGTTTACCTTGAGGGTAGGAAAGAGGAGAGAAGGGCGGTCAACTCGCTCTCTACCTGAAATCAGTGCTCTCTCTGGCTGGCACCAGGGTATTTCTGGGGATGCCGTTTGTTGTATCCAAACAGGCAGGAGGACTTCACGGGAGACAAAACAAGAGCTCTAGAGACCTCTCAGCCTCTTTGTTTGTGTTTGGTTCATAACCAGTGTGAAAAGCTTTGTGCGCTGTAGGTGTTTAATATGTCCTCGTTCATGCCATTATTCATTTGTGGAGAATAATACATGCATTGATTTGATCACAGCTTCCCCAGCTGAAAATCAGTGCTCAGTAATACTTAAGGTTTCAAGTGTAAAAGTGCCTCCGCTGACTTAGTCACATTGTATAGTGATATGACACGTTTCTGCATTGCTATTTTTATATCCAACTCCAGGTTCCTATGCCATGCCCACACTGTAGCTGTGGTATTGTTGTACTTTAATTAAAGACCATGCTTCAGTGCATCACACTACCAGTTAACATACAGAATATATTCAGTGACAAAGGGAATGCGGCTACATTACATCGGCTCTCATTTTCAGATGACATACATGAAAATTAAACTGTGTCATAATCTAGAGGAAATGCAGCATGAGAAAGTCAGAGTCAAAAGAAAACTAACTTACTGACTTGAGTCTTTTGTTCTTACGTGGGTTTTTATGCCTGTGCATGTATTATAAAATTAAATTCCTGAAACTAAGTAGTGTGTTTAAGATATTTTACACAGGAGGGGATTTCCAGATGCGTTGCAGGAAAAGCAGTCTAAAGTCCAGCCATATGAAATGAAAGTACCTGAGGAAAGCAACTCACAATAATGTAATATAAGCTCTGTTTAGGGATCAAAGCATCTGCTCACTGGGACAGCCTTTTAGATCTTTAATTCAGCAATAGTGACTATGCTGAGCCTTGAAAGCCTTGAAGACTTACAGATAACTATGAGAAGTGTCACACTTCTATTTTAGTGCTCCTTTAAGTGTCAAGCTGTATAGCCAACTCGGCTTCCTTTTTTCTTTTTTTTTCCCTGGGTGATTTTTTTTTTCGGTTTTGCTTAGTTGAAGTATTCCACTCTTTGTAAGTTTCAAATACTCAGCTCAGCTCTCACTGTGAACAAGTCAAGACAGGAGCCAAATTCATGTGAATCTTGCCTTTTTTGCCAGCTGCATAAAATCTCCCAAGGGATAGGAATATCAACAGGTGAACAGAAGGCACTGAAGACATTCTGGAGTTTTTAATGAGAACTGTTTTAAACCAGCAGATACCTAGAAAGACAGTGCTTCTTTTTTTCCCCCTGCAGTGCAACAAAGATTCAGTTCATAATTTTTTTCATTGCTGTTAAGCTGGTTTACTTATAGAGGGTACTTTAACTCTAGGTAACCGAAAGCTGGAGACACAAACCACCCTCCATTACGGCCTGCTGAACTACTTCCACTTAATTTCAGTGACCATCAGATTAGATCATAGATTAACTGACCTTTAGAAAGCTAAAGGATTTCTGGGTAACAGTGTAGCCCTGTAGCTATTACTCATAATCTCGTGGCTAAAAGCAAAAATTAGATAGAAAAAAATTATTACATTGAACACATTTCAGGCAAGGCCCCTTTAGTTGAATAAATCATTAATGAAGTTTCTCCAATTTATAGCAGCTGACGGTTTTTCTAACTTTTTGTTAGCATCACAGAGCTGGGGTGGACGATACACATCCACAGAACAGGATTGCATCTGTCCTATGAGATGCTTCTTACCCTGCACTTTGTCTCTTCCTTGGGCTGCTTCCTCATGTTTTTAACTGTGCTACCACTACAGCATCTGCATTATGTCTAGTCTGAATTCCCCTTTTGCAACCCAGCTATCCTCTGTATTTATCCACTGCATCTGGAAAACCATTTATTTTCTTTGCCTATTTGGGGCCACTCTTGCTTGCCCAGTCGTCTTCCATTTCATTCCAGGGTGGCTCAGACTATTCTTACCCAATATCCAGTAATCTTCTTGCTTCTGGCAGCTTCACATCTTCCATGGAGATGATTGCCTAAATCCAGGCACAGAATTCAGGCTGAGGCTTTCAGCAGCAAGTAGAGTAGGAGGATGATTTCACATATCTTGCATGTGGCACTCTTGTTCATACATCCCCATATGACATTCATTTTTTTCTTAGCAGTATGAAATGGTTGGCATTTGGTTGGTGGCACATGGTAATTCACAGCTCCTTCATGTTACTTTCTACCCTGTTTGCACGATCAGTTATTCCAACCAATCCATCCATGTTTGCCTTTGTCCTTGCTCATTTATAGCTTGTTGGTCTTATAGCATTTCTCCTGTTCATTAAATTCATCTTGAGACCATCACTGCTCTTCCAAGATGAAGTCAGCAATGTTTTGCAGTTATCTGCTTTTTCATATTTTCAAGAATTACATTATGAGTAGTTTAAAGAGTTCATCCAGTCCTAAGCCCATTCTAATAATTTAGATAATACATCTGCAAAAATACTCTTTTCAATGTGTTTTGTAATATTTCATTCATCATATTTTCTGTGATGTCCCTCCTGCATCAAGCACTTCCAAGAACAAGCAAGCTATTGTGAAGGGCAACAGCCCCTGTAGGTGTTGAATCCTTAGCTTTTGCATCAACAGGACAAAATTAAGTTATTAAATTACGGTGGCTGACCAGGTTGCAGTCCTAAGCTCAGGCTCTGTAAGTGTGGGCTGGAACATCTTTTGCCTACACTACCTATTAAATTTGACACACTGGTTTAAACTTTTCATGCGTAGGATTTAATCACCTTCATGGTAGTTTATTCTAGTTTATTTTACTTTTTAATTAAAGGAGGTTACTGTAACGCAGCTCATGAAAGGTAACTCGTTAAGTCAGAATAATTCAGTCATTGATAACTGTGTGTAGCCTGAGTTTGTCACTGCCATGACAATTTTTATGTTCTGGCAGGTTTCTCTTTGGCTTTCACTGGTTGCTAACTGAATGGCAAAAACTGAAGCCAAGAGAGATGTTGCCAGAGACCTCCTTACTCAGCAGGTACCTAAACAGCAGAGGTCCCCTTTTGTCACTGAAGGTCCTGCTGTGAGGATGAGATGGGGTTGGAGGCTGTACCTGGCGGTGGTCCAAGTCCCTGCAGAGGGGCTGTGCTGGGGAAGTGCTAGGCAGGGGGCACGCTGGATGCAGCTGCTCTCTTCTCTAGTGATAGCTTGTATGCTCAAACTGAGGACTTTTCTTCTTTACATCTGGATTTATACAGGTACTTCTAATGTGAAAGTGAAGCCTAAAACCTGTGAAACTTGGCAGGCTCCCAATATTCATCGGGACGTGTTTAGTATTGGCATATGCCTCCATGATTTTTTAAAACTATCATCTGCATTTATCAATGTGTGAACAAGTAATTCAAGGGCAAGATTACTTACATACCTAGTTCATGTAAAGTACTTTTTGCTGAATTAAGACCATTTTTGACCGTAATAATCAAAAAAAATCATTTTTTTCTATTCAGCTTAATCTAAAATAGCTGATTTATCGTGTCAGCTGGAAAGCAGAATTAAAATTATGATTTCCTATTGCCTGCTCCACTAAAAACTACAGATGTTTGGTCTGGCAGAGATGCTAACGTATTCATCATAAGTTTCTGTTACACATCAAATGCTGTTTAATAACTGCCAATCCTTTAAAAATATCAGTTTCCTCAAAAACCCCACAGTGTAACCAAATAAGTTATTGGACAACAAGCTGGCTGAACAAGTTTTTGGCATGAATTTTTTTACCTCCCAGAGGTGGAACACAGCATTTAACTTGGAGACTCAAAAGAAAATTGCAATATTGCCCTTTGCACTGAAGAGAAAACTAGCAATCTGTTTCCTATTCCTCTAGAAACTCCTACAGCTTATTCAGGAGAGGCAGCTCTCTTCAGCTGCCAAGTTCGTGAAAAGCATCGTCTCTGTGAAATCGTGGTGGAATGCCAGGCGCTGCCAGATACGGGCAGGGACGCAGGATCAGCTCCATGGGCTTATATTTAGCCCTCGATGCTGGCAGGGGAAAAACCAGTTAGCAGTTACAAGAGCAGCCTGAGCTTGCAGCTTGCTGTAAACAGAAACTATAGCCAGTCTTGTGTGAAACTCCACAAAATAGGGACAAATGCAAATGCCTCTTTTACCACCTCCCTCTATCCTCCTGTAACATCCCACCCTGTTGGTATGCCCTTTCTGGGAAGAAAAAAGAGGAGAATGTTCAGCAGAGCAGGTCCAGGGAGGAACGACTGGGAAGGAGCATATGGAAGTGTTGGGCAGGACCCAGGCAGGGTCCTCCTGAGGTTCAGTCATGGGTGGGGAAAGTCTGGAGGAGAACAGTTGCTCAGAACTGTGTCTGGTAGGAGGGGGCATAGGAGAAGGAGACATGCAAAATGCTATCGGAGGCACCTGGAGATACCAGGGCTCACAGGAGCACCTATCAGATGCAGAGAAGTGCTAATCTCTTCTCAGAAAAAACATTTTTCAGACATTCACCTTCCTCTTGGCTTGCCTGAGGGAGAGACAGGCTGATGAAGTGAGCTGGGATGTTGGCACAGGGGCTTTATGGATGCAAAAAGTTGGAATGACAAAGGTGGGATCTGAGGTCAGAGGCAGTTGGAAAAGAAGGTCAGAAAGAAAATGTTAGGAAAAAGAACAGGTCACTGTTTCTGATGATGAGAGTGAAAAGCACAGTAAGGCAGTGAGAGAATTGCTGAAGATTAGGGGCCGTGAAAGCAACAGATAGCTAAACCAAGCAGGGCAGTTAACAACCAGCGTGAAAACCTTGAGACAACAAGGGTGCTTACCTAGCATATGCCAGCACAATGTGGTTTTCTGGAATTGCACCTTGGTGCCAATAGGGAGCCTGACCCAGTTCCTTCTTCAGATTTCTGGAAGAATATGTTGGTAGGGAATTGCAACATGTGCCAAATCTGTACACCCTAAAAGCACTCGTTATCCTCCCTTATCAAGGACCCAAGTGCTTGCTGTATTCAATAAACCTGAAGTGTGAACACGGGTTATAGAGAGAGATTTTCAAAGAGAGAGAACCAGGTCTCCCCAGTGTTCTTCAATCCATACACAGAGGTAGCACACACATGAATGTTTGATTTTGTATAGTACTTTTCCACCAATTTTCTCATTGTCAGTTAATAAAAATGTGAAGCTTACTGAGTCTTTCTTGGTTTTATTCCGTGATCTAAGCTTTCTTGCTTTCCCTGTCTGGGCACCCTTCTGTCCTCCCTCAGCTGGCTGCCTCAGCTTGCTGCCCCCTGCCTCTTTCTCCTATCTTATCCATCTCATTTGTAATCTCCGGCAGCCTCCTCCAGCAGATATTACCCATCTCCGTGCTCCAGGGCATGACATCTTCCTTATGCTCTACAGTTCTCAGCATCCTTCGGTCTCCCTGGCCTCCCTTCATCTTTTCTTCTGTTTTCTCCATTCCTGCCAGGATGTCCCATCTACCATCTTGTTGGAGTTTTTTTTATTTACCTTCTCTCAGGTCCTCTCCTCTTAGCCACACTTAGCCCATAACTCCTACCTTTTTCCCTATATTCTTGAATAATTTCCTTGGCTGCCAAACAGATCCCCACCATACCCTGCAGTTGTATCTCAGCTTCTTTGGATTTCCCAGTTTTCTACCATTCATCCTTTGCTTTTTCACACTGCCAAAGGACTCCAAGAGTGCCCAGAAGTATATTTGGGTTTTTTGTCACTCCATCTGCTAGCTTTCCCAGTTCAACCCTGTGCAGTTCAGTTGTACTCCTAAAATACTTTGTGTTTTGTTTCTTTCATTCTGCTCCTAAGAAGTAAATAAAATTATCTGGTTTTACCTACCTTGAGCAGAATCCCAGACATATAATTTTCCTAGTCATTCCTTTTTCCTCTCTTTTGTCACACCTCAGTTCCTCAGTCTCTTCCTGAGCTCTCTAAGCAGTCACATGTCTTTTGCAGTCCCTCAGGCGTCACTCAGCATTTCTGTTCCTCATGGGGAACAGCAGAAGTAGTCCCCCAGACCACCTCCTCACTCAATGTACCAATGAGCCTTCTCACCAAAGTTAGTGTTTTCCATCCAACAGCAAGGTGATGAACCACCTCCTTCACCTGCTGACCTCCCTCTATCCAGTTCTTCTGAAGGAAGATGCCACAAGTCCTCTGAGAAACTTAAACACCAAGAAGGCACTAATTCATGGGGAGGAAATAAACAGGCTTAAAATGCAATGGTAGCACAAGTACTTTAGACACTTGCACCAGCCCTTTCCCACGCAGTGCAAAAGTAAGGAGAGCATGCAGAAGGCTACATGTGATGCTGACACAGCCAACATGTGTCCATGTTCCCCCCTTACCAACACAAACCTTGGTGAAATCCTTGCTAGCATACATGCTTTTTGCCCTTTAAATAGCGTCAATGACTTAGTAAATATAATGCTTTTTGGAAAAGAGGCATTGTATCTGTAGGAACTCTGTCCAGAGAATAGTTTAATATTGAAACTAAGTACTGTACAGTCATTGAGAAAGATCATTCATTGCCTCTTGACTGGTAATTCTCCAATATGCGCTCATTTCATATGAAAAGTGTGTTACAGATGATGCAGTGCATTTAATGAGCATTCATTTATGCAAACAGTATTAGGAAGATTTGCTTCTACTGTCAGCATACTTTTAACTGCAGAGAAGTTGGTGTATGCAATGGTTTAATGGCAGGGCTTGTCAGGAGAAGTCCCAAACAGTCAAAGGTACTGATAGTTTGGCTCCAACATCCTGATTTTCTTCAAGTAGTGAAGTCCCTCAAGAGAAACTTCCACATATATGAAAATATGTACATGTAGGAAATATCTATATCTATCTAAATATATATACACACATGTGTGCTAGTATATGTTTGTGGTATATGTTGCATGCTGGACTCAGATGATCAATGAAGAGCTGAGGAAGGTCATCAGGATCTGGTGTGACTTTTCAACATATGTCTTTCTGTGAGAGAGATGGTACATGTTTTGTGCATCTAATAACTGACATCCCCGAAACAGGCAATAGGCAAAAGCATGAGACCTCAGCTTTCTGGCAGATGATGGATTAAATTAAATTGGAATAGATAATGGCTGGGTGCTTGATGTAAAACCCAAGCTGAGTTTCAAATTTGCAGTGATGAATGAGTAGGTCTTATGTGCTTTAACTGAAGTTTTGCAACTTCTTGAACATTGTGTTTCATGTATGGTTGATTTAGATGTTATATTATGAGTAAAAGTAATCATGCTCAGCCAGAGAATTCAAGGATATGCCTGAGATGCTTTAATTGTGGCTTTCATACTAGAAAAGTAGAACTTGATGTGTGGTAAACTAATCCATATTCCACTAGGAAAACACACCTGGAGCAATTCATATTTTGGCTTGTGGGGTTAGAAATTTTGAAGATTTAAAAACGTGATTTTGCTTTGTATACTCACTGTGTCTTGCTCTGTCTTCAGGAACTGTCATGTACTATATGTCACTTGGCTATTCTGCAACATGGTAAACATTAACCTTGCACAGAAGGTTGCAGGTAGCTTTCATTTACCTTTAAGTAACTTTTTTTTTTTTCACGCAGCATGCATAAAATCTGTCAAAACCTCACTTTGTGGGAAACCAGATTGCAGTTTAGTCTACTAATATGAATCTAGGCATCTCCTATGCAAGACAAGCCCAGTGGTACTTAATAAATAACTCTACAACTAATGACCGCCTTGGCCAGTGAGGCTTGAGGTACATACATCATGGGGGAGCTTCGTCTTACTGACCACGTCTGCTATTCCTTTATTACCCTTACATTGTGCTCTCCCATCCTGTGCAACTCCCCTAGTGCAGAGGGTGGTTCTGGTTCCCCCTGTGCACTTCAGAGCTGTGCCCTATGCCAGCAGTGGTGTCTGGCAGCCACAGCCTTATGTCTTCCTCCTCTGTGCCACAAAACTAAAGCCTTTCTCCTTGTCTCTTCAAATAATAACTTAGGCAGGACACTGTGCCTCCTGGGGGATTTTCTAGTGTTTCCAAGTTAAAGACTGCAAAGAGGCATTACTGAGAGGGACAGGAGACTCCCAGACAGGGAGACACTTTGAAGGAGTTAGAGGCTCCCCTGCTGCTTACCCTAGAAGCGCTGGCTTACACACACAGCACAGGTTTGGCTCAAATGCTTTCAATTCAGATCTGCACAAGGTGTGGGTTGTCAGCAGATGAGCACACTGGGCAGACGTAAATGTTCCAGCAACTAAAACCAGATTTCACTAACTCTCATCTCCTTCTGTTGCACTGAATGAAATACAACTTAACTTTTGCCATGTCTTCCACAAAACTAAAGGAAAGCAAGTCACACATTTAAAGAGAATTGACAACCTGGTATTGAAATACCAAAATAAGTCCTTACTGATTCCTAAGTGGAATTAAATATTCACTTTTATATAAAAGTAGATTTTTTAATCATAACTTGCTTTGCTTATCTGCTGTTCTCAAAATAAAAGAACCACTCAAGTTTTCTCTCAAAGATATTTCTGTTTTTAAAATTTGCTTATCTGACATTCTTGCCATCACTATGACAACAAAACTTTAAATATTACATTGGTTCAATACTAAAAGAGGGTAATCCGAGCAAAAAAATCCAGCACTTTCCCAAAGACTAAATCAGTAGTTTTTACTCTGTTGAAAGCAGTGGCACTGTTCAAGATTAACCATGTACTTGCTGAATGACCCATATGATCATTATAATAAGAGCCCATTGATTTGAACTGAATTTGGTATGGTTTAAAAAAATAATTTGAAAATGCATTATTAAATGAGAAGTTGGCTTTTTTAATAAAGACTAGCTTTAAAATAGGCATACTCCAGAAATAAAAAGCGGTGAACCATGTTACTGCTATTGCTGACTAAGGATTGTGGTAAAGGTTAGGACTATGACTACTCAGGCATTGCTTAATTCTACTTATTTAAAATACTTTTCCTTCTCTTTGTTAAAATACTTTTCCTTCCCTTTGTTTCTTTTCCCCTTATATGGGTAGAAAAATTAGAGGAATGTCTACATGTGTTTTGAGTATGTGTCTGTATTTCTTCAGAGCTAATGATTTTTATGTAGAGTGATTTTCATTTCAATAGTAATATGTAGATCATGCTCTTAAAATTATCTTGTGATCTGTGCAATTTCCTCATTGTTGCTTGTTTGCCCTTTGGGAAGTTTATAATTGGGATACATAATGTACCCAAAGCATCGCTGACTGTGTCCCTACCACTTAGGGTGAGATCAAGAGTGTGAGGGCGGTTTGTTTTTCTCAGTGTACTCTGTGCAAATGTGCATAACATTGTAGTATAACTCAGAAAGGGCTACACCTGACCAAAGCAAACTGTTTCACAAAGAGCTTCCTGTGCTGTTTTTCTAAGAAGTTAAGTGTAGAAACATAGAAATGGTAGTATATTACAGCAAACATTCATTGCCAGCAGTCTGGGCTCAAAATTACGTTGGTACAGCAGATCCCTATGAGTCTTATGAACAACCTAGCCCCCTTTTAAGCTGTGCTTGGCAGCACACCATCAGACCTAAATGAGCTATAAACCTTGTGCTGGATTTCCAGACGCACCCTGTTTTCCTGCCTGTGCGCTGAGCTACTTGAGTGCAGGCTTAACAGCCTAGGGAGCCTTTATTCAGGAACTATGATTAACAATAACATGGAGCCCTGAAGTGCTGAGCACCAGCTGAAGATTTCTTCTCTGCATGCACCAACCAATATGGTGTGTTCTACAAACAATTTCTCTTCTTCAGTGTGCTTCTGTGGGCACAACTACCCATAGGTGTGAAACACAGAAGATACTAGGAACATATTAAACATTTCAGTTTCTCTTATTTTGTTGCCTGGTAGATGCAGCACAAAACACAGCTTTCTCCTCAGAGACTGAGGCAAATTCTTATATGGTGTGAATGTGCCAAGATGTTTGTGGTTTGTGTCCTGGTAGTAAGTTGAGGAATAGATGGACATGCCTGGAGCTTTCTGACTGGGGTGGCTGATGCAGGCATAAGCATGTCTGAAGAGATCAGCCTGACAGTTAAGGGTGAATGGTGAATATTTAGATGTAAAGCAATCCCAGAGATGGGTCTACTGGTATCATGCCTAGATGCCTAACGGATTGACATATCCAATTTCAGTATGTTTCTCTCTTGGGTAGATCCCAAGCCAGACATCAACAGGCATAGCACACCTTATCGATATATATGTAAAATCTCGTAGTCTTTAAAGCAGTAATTGCAAATATTGAACGCAACAATATTGTCATCATATTTTTGAGGTATGTTGTCATACATGTAATCCAGTTACAACACAGACATGTAGGGCTGTGTGTTTCAGGAGGTAAGGAAAACATTGCAGTGGGCACAACCTACATTTATACCAATTTATCCTATCGTGTATCACTCTTGATGTGTTCTTCTTAATTCAGGTAGCACACCTGCATGTGGCCTTAATGTTTACTTGCCCTTCGAACACATGCTTGGAGGTATGAAGTGAAGTCAACTTCTGCTAGGGTGGCTTTGACTTCACTCACTTTGCAAATGAGGACACATTTAAGATTACTCAAGCCCTCACTCCCTTTGCCATAATTCTTCTGCTGCCTGGAAACACAGATGAACAAATGAATACCTTATAGGATGTTAGCTTCCTGTATGATTTTACTCTACACTGAATTGAGACCCTAGAAATACTCAGGCAAGCGTAGGAAAAGCAAATAGGATTTGCAGTGCATTTTCTCTGCTCAGCAGAAATGTTGTCCAGGGATCCCCTTGTCCAGGGATGGACAAGTCTGCATACGGTGGGATGTCTGATAATACAGACCCTCTTTGAGGTCTGATATTCACACAGTAAAACTGTAACATTGCAGCACCACTCAGGGACCACAAAAAGTAGACATCATTTAGAGTAACCCCTTGTTTGTTGCAACAGCACACCAGTGATGATATAACTGTTCAGTTCAACCCATGCTACTAAGTCTTGATAAACTCAGTGAGAATTGTTGTGTAAGTTAGGCTTGGTGCTAGTTTTGTCTGCATGCTGAAGTGTAGCGATTAAGGCTCATACCCTCCCAATGAGACAACATGCAAGGTCACCTTTATTAAGTGGATGCAAATCTTACATAGTGTTTCTGTATCCTGTCAGCAGCTACCCCAATGAATTTCCACCTGTGAGAATCCCAAAGTTACAGTGATAGAGTGCAACCCACTATTTACCACAAATGTGCCTTTTATCTTCATGTTTTCTGTCTAATGCATTCTTTTCTTATTAACTCACGGTTCTTAGTACAGATTCCAAGGTCTCAACAAGCTAGCAAGCATGAGAACACCGTCTGTTTGCTCTATGCTTGCTGCTAATACCACAGGTATGCCAAGGCATCGGCTGCTTGTCCCAGCATACATGCCACAGTGGAATCTTTCATGCCCACACTGAAGGATCTGCTTAGCTGCAGTGTTTTATTATTTTAGTGAGAACAAAACCAGCAGTTTGCTTCAAATTGATGCAAATTCTCCTGCTCTCCCTGCATATTCAGTAGCACTTTGAACCTGCTATATGTTCCAAGTTAAAATTGTGCCTACTGGGAGAGGCCACATGAAGCAGGTCGTGTATTTAGTCAACAACTGTTTGATTGCAACGCCTGTTGCAAAGAGAGTCTGGAGTAGCAGTTTCGCTTGGCTTTTCGGAAGGTGGGAGCTGATGAGCTCACGGATCTAGCTGGAAAAAAATAAGTCAGCAGGGGGAAATTATCTCCGCCTTTTTGTTGACATTACTGTGGAAAGCAATCCCAGAGCTGAGCAGTGTACATTGTTATATTTAATACCTGTCAGCTAGGAAAATTCATTGCACCTTCATTATATCATATGTTATTACAGGTATTGTTTTGGAAAGAGCAGTTCTTGCATTGTGATTCTGATCTCCCATGGACTAATTTTGCACAAGTGCAGTTCTTGAGACCTTGCCTGCATTGGCAGCAAGCTGGGATATGAATTTATAGCATCCTAGCTATTTCATATTAATTCATCCGGTATTTGTCTCTGTAGATGACATTTCATTCCACTTTGAATTTGAATCAAGCTGTCCTTCACAGATTTCCACAAAGAAAGCTAGTGTGACAGAGCTAGTCCTCTCTAAATTCACACACTTTTTCACAGCACACTTAACTCTTCTTGCAGACAAGTGCTCCTATTCAGCAGGATGTTTTCAGGCTTAAATCAACCTAAGTGAGAGCATTTGTCCAGCTGAACAGATAGTGTTACAAGGATGCAGCCGTTGCAATGCAGGCAAAAACCTTGAATCAAAATCCAGGTTTAACCTCAGTAACTCCATCAGAGCATGATTCCACTGCAGGTTTTTGCCCACACAGTTTACAAGGCTCCCATACCTCCTACTATGTCTCATTCCCAATTTCAGCCAGTCTTTTGTGACATTAGTGTCAGGAAAAGATTTCAGATTAAAAAATAACCCTTTAAAAAAAAAAAAAGATTGCTCATGTTGATGGTTTTAGTCCCAACCATTCCTTTAGTCTAGTTTAAACTACAAACAGATTAATTAGCAAAGAGGGAACAGCACACTTCGGTAGGGGAGGATAAGCAGTGCCTGAGAAGGGGGAAACACTTCTTAACCCAGCTCTGCAGCTGAAGGATTCTTCCCCCTTAGGAAGACAGTTTGGTGCTGTATTAGTCTTAATTCTGGCAGTTAATGGGCAACATACGTACTGGTGCAGCATTCAGCCTCACTGAGGTAGAAATCAATCATTATTAGTGTTTTGTGTGCCACTGCATTAAAATGGGATGAATAAAATTAATTATCCCTGAAATGCAACCTTCCTTACAGAAGGCTGGAACGTCACAACCTGTAAGTGAGGCTTCATTCACAGAGAATGTATCAATGTATCAAGCACACATGTACACACGCAAAGACTTCAAAACAGTAAGAACGAAAAAATGGAGTTCTGCAGTGTACTGTTATTCTCTGATTTCACAACTGGATAAAACAGCAAGAAGAGGAATCAAAACATTCTTCTCAGTCATTCCCCTTACTTTGCCTTACAGAAGAAGTCTATTTGAATACCCAGACCTCATCTTATCACAATTAGATCAAAATGTCACATGATTCTATTGCAAATTTGAACATATACCTTAGTCTTTAAGAAATAAAAGCAGACAGCAGCCTTTGTTTTAGGGAAGCAATGAAGCCAAGTGAGTAGAGAGCTAGTCTGTGACTCCAGTAACCCAGAGGTCACTTCACTTGCCCTCCCACAGTCTCTGGGGCTACTTTAAATCCCTTCACTCCTCTCTGCTTCAGTCCTGCCATTTGCCAGGCAGGAGCGTAGCCAACTTTACACCTAGGTCTCTGATGTTCATTCATAAAGGCCTCTTGCTTGAACAGGCACTTAGCACGGGAAAGGATGCATTTCTTTTTGGAGATTTTAAAATGGTACCAAAGAGAACATTGTAAGTACCTGCACATAAATAGTGTTTAAACTGAGGTGAAGAACTTAATCATTTGCTTTAGTTTCCAAAATTTTTACAAGTGGGGGTTTTTTTTCTCTCCTGCATGCTGTGCATTGATTTTGCAGAGTGAAACTGATTGCAAGACTTGATCTTGAAGGAGGAAAATGACTTTTTATAGCATCTTAAGGATGCTCATAAAAACACTGTATTTAAGCTAGGCATAACTTATTGTGTTTATTGCTGGTATTGTTATTAGCTTCTAAAATGAAAGATAGTCCACTTCAGTCCGTAAAAACTTTAAACTCCTCAGAAATAATTACTGCATTGTTCAGTTTCTTTGGCTACAAAAGCCAAAATTTCTGTCTTTAGTCATCTAAGACATGTCGTAGGAGCATTTCCTACAATGCAAAGTAGTAGAAAAAAAGAATAAGGAAAAAAAACATTTTAGTTGCCATTTTCTCCAGTGTCTTTCTCCTATTACCCTAAAATTTTTCTTTGCCCATTCAGAATCTCTTTTCTGTAAAAAAAAATCCCATCTCTCCATGTAGTCCTTCGTAGCTCATGGTTGTACAGCCTGACTGTAGGGCATGACCAGTGAATCATAATAGCAAATGTCAACAGGAAAAGATCTCCAGTAACCCATTAGCTGTTTGAGTTCATATTTATTATTTACTGAATGACTGTGAAGAATGAACAAATCGCTCTAAATCATTACAAATTTGTGGCTACACCTCTAGTGAAAAGAGAAAATCAGTTAAAGCAATTACAGAATTTATTTGCAAGAAAAAATTACCTTCTTCTCATTAATATTATACAGGGAAGATGTAGCACTAGCAAGAGAAATAGAGGTAATCAGTGCAAATCAGTTAGGCTAGGAAAAAAAAATGAAGACTCTGAAATGACAGTATAGTGAAAGAAATTCTCACAAAATACTACCATGGAGCTATCTGCCTTAAATTCTGTGGGTTAGACTTGTACAAACATCAGCAAGTTAGACAGCACTGGAGATTGTCACCCCAAGTTGTGCTTTGCAGTTGGTAGTTAGAGGAGTATATTAGTTTAAGTAAAACCTTTTATAGCTAAATGAGGCTAATGTTTGGACTGCCATGCCTAATTGCATAAGTTTAGTCTTAATCTTTCTCAGAGAGTACTGAATCTAGTCAGTATCATCAGTGCCACCAATGCAAAAACTGTGCAAGTTTGTCGTTTAGGCTTAGGTAAATGAGAACTTTGAAGTTCTTATACATATGCACAATAGAAGGAGAACACCAATTCCTAGCACGTAGATTGTGTAGCAAAGAACAAAAGGAACCTATCCTAAAATAGAACCGAATCTAAATGTTTTTCTGTTGGCTTTGTGGAGCATGTGTGATGAAGTTTCTTTGTACATTTAGTTGAGCAATTCTTTAAGTAAGATTCTATTTTAGGGTAGTCTCAAAGATTATGTAAGAGTAAATTGTGGTTTTATGTTTTCAGCTTACAGAAAATATGTGGTATCAGGAATCACTTTATGAGACATCTGAAATCTTATACCTGTTGAAAAGTCATGCTCAGGATCATATTTAATTAGCTCTAAATTCTTTTATTCCTTGCGAAGCCAAAGGCTTTCCAAATTAATGCAGCTATTTCAGTATTTTTAGGCAAGAGCCTATTATGACTGAAATGTTTTTTTACAAAAACATCTTATAGCTAAAGCTCATGATGGAAATAATTTGTAATATTCAATGACTTCATTTTATACGAGTTTGCTCATTCAAAGCTAATGCATATGATGCCATGTGAAATTCCCAGACGAGCCTGTCTGCAGGACTTATGGGAGCCATAAATGGATTAAACCTCTCACTCCCTGCTTTGGCAAGTGATCAGTTACATTTAAATAAAGGTCAGTCTGTCTTTACAAAGAACACACTGAAAGCAAGCTTAATAGCTTTCCCTACTGAGCCTAGAACATAACTATTTGAAGCATAATTAGCAACAGGGTGCCAGTCACTGATTGCGCTTTTTGCTTGATTTTACGTCTGGGGTGTTCCAGTATTCCCCATTAGCTTTAAGAGAGGGCACAGTGCTCGTTATCAAATTGACAGTCTTGACCTGGCCTCTGAAAGCAGCTGTAAAACACTGTTTGTGAAAATTAAGATCAATGCCAAATGCCATACCAAAACTAGAAGCATAATATTGCTACAAATTGGACAGTTGTGGTCCATGTCATGGCTTCAAATAACAATGTAGGTAAAATATCTGATATACATGAGAGCACTTTGTTATTTTAAATACCAGGTAACCGTGATAAGGAAGTACACCAGCTGTCCTGTTATCTCATCTTATGAGCTCTGTATTTTGAATTCCTTGTAAAATACCCTGTACCTATTCTTTTCAGTATTAACAGAGTTATCAGCTCTGCCATCTGTTAAAATGTAAATAGGATAATCTTTACAGAAAAGGTGGGGTGAATCAGCTGCAGTTGCACCTACAGTAAAAGGTAGTAACTACAAAAGGGTTATTTTGTTAAGTTAATTAAATGTTTAGCCTACTTGAGGCATTTAAGAATAAACATGATCATAGAATCATAGAATGGTTTGGGTTGGAAGGGACCTTAAAGATCATCTAATTCCACGCTTCTGATATATTTTGTGGTTTCCTGGTTCTTCAGTATACCTCATTTGTTTGGGATTTTCTTGACTGATGATATTAATAGCTCATGTGGCAAAATTGACAATCATCTGCAGGTGCAGAGAACAGAGCCAATACAGCAATTTTGGTGCTCTGCAGCCAGCCTGAAATTCCAACAAGGATCTCTGAATTACCCTGGCCTGCCCTGAGCATCAGCTTCAAAAATCCAGTGATTGCGCTTAAGTGTCCTCTGCAACTAATTCAGCACAGATCATTTCATCTAATATTATGAGGGAATGGGTAAGAGCAAAATTCTGTGGACTGGCTTTGGGGAATTTTTAGAGATAATGCAAGAGTAGACCAAAGAGGTAGACAGCAAAAACAGAAAGAATAAAGACGAGGGAGTAATCAAAAGGCAGCAAAGAGGGTGGGATGAGATGGAAAGGACCTATTAAGTAAATATGAACATGATAAGAAATATTATGAGAAAATATTCACATTTTAGGTGTGATATCGGCAAGACTATACTTTTACATGCAAATCTGTTTAAAACACCAACCTACTTTGGTAGCTGGGTGATGGCTGCATTTGCAGCTCAGGTCCACTGTGAAAGAGCAGAGATCTCTGTTCTCCAAATGTAACTTCATTATCAGTTGCAAAAAAAAAAAGACGACCAACCAGGAATTGAGATAAAATCGTGCACTTTTCTCGATTTGCCTGCACTTGGGGGATAAACACGGGATTTTAGGTCTGCAGGTCATTATCTCCTTTCATGAATGCTATATTCATTTTAAGAGTTCAGTACATTACAAAATGTAGGAACAGCCAAGAAAAATAGATCTGTATTTGGTTTTACCAGCCCTTAGATGTATTACAGTAAGGAGACCAATGCATTAAGCAGTTCTATATCAATTCTAAATTTCTGCTTTCTAAAATGTATTTGTGAATTTTTTTGTTTGTTCTGTTTCTAGGATTTCTTTTTTCCTGATGGAAAATTTGTGTGGGAAGTGGGGAAATCAGTGACTGATTTACTTGGCAATGTTCAGCTTATATGAAGGTCTTCTTTTTTTACAGATGTTCTACAAAGCAACCACCCAGTGCTCTGCTTCCAGGATAGGCACTTCAAGGTTGTATTTCTTTGTTTTCACCACAGGTCAGATCCCATCACCGGGAAAAACTAATTTCAAAGCATCTTCCATCACAGGCACTCTGAAATAATGAAACAAAACAGCCAATCCGAAAAAAAGTTGTTTTTCTTTAACCCATCAACCCTGTGCCAGCAATGCAGAACTCTTCTCAAGCTCTGGCAGTAAGGTTTGCTAGTCAGGTAGCGAATGCGTTCCTGTGGCTTAGACCACTATAATAATTTCTCTCTTCTGCAGGACATTTACTTCAAGCATTGATAACAGCAGGCTTTGTCTCCTTTGAGTCTTTTAGCATGTCCACATTACATTTTTCCCCATGTTGATTCGAGTACTTTAAACACTCGCTTTGTTCTCTATTGTAGGTCATGGGTTATATGGGACTTTTGAAATGTTGTCCTCCTGGAGAAAAACTAGAGAAGACCAACATGTTAAAGAGAGGACTGCAGCTGTATTTGCAGACTCCATGCTCTCGTTTTCTCTCACCACTGCCATGTACCTGGTCACTTTTGGAATAGGTGCCAGTCCCTTCACTAACATTGAAGCAGCCAGGATTTTCTGCTGCAATTCCTGTATTGCAATTTTCTTCAACTACCTCTATGTACTCTCCTTTTATGGTTCCAGCCTGGTGTTTACTGGCTACATAGAAAACAACTACCAGCATAGTATCTTCTGCAGAAAGGTACCAAAGCCAGAGGTATTGCAAGAGAAACCTGCATGGTATAGGTTTCTTCTGACAGCCAAATTCAGTGAGGACACAGCGGATTCGGAAGAAACAAACACTTATGAGAGTCATCTTTTGGTGTGGTTCCTTAAACGCTATTATTGTGACTGGATAACAAACACTTATGTCAAGCCTTTTGTAGTTCTCTTTTACCTTGTTTATATTTCCTTTGCCTTAATGGGCTACCTGCAGGTCAGTGAAGGGTCAGACCTGAGCAACATCGTAGCAACAGCAACACGGACCATTGAGTATACGACTGCCCAGCAGAAGTATTTCAGTAACTACAGCCCAGTAATAGGGTTCTACATCTACGAGTCAATTGAGTACTGGAACACTAGTGTCCAGGAGGACGTGCTGGAGTATACCAAGGGCTTTGTGAGGATATCTTGGTTTGAAAGCTACTTAAATTACCTTAGGAAACTCAACATATCTACTGGATTGCCCAAGAAAAACTTCACTGATATGTTGAGGAACTCCTTCTTGAAGGCCCCTCAGTTTGCCCATTTTTCAGAGGATATCATATTTTCCAAGAAGTACAACAACGAAGTTGATGTTGTGGCCTCCAGGATGTTCTTGGTAGCCAAGACAATGGAAACCAAGAGGGAAGAACTTTATGACCTCCTGGAGACCCTGAGGAAACTCTCTCTCACCTCCAAGGTGAAATTCATCGTTTTCAATCCATCATTTGTGTACATGGATCGTTATGCCTCTTCGGTGGGAGCCCCCTTACAAAACTCCTGCATTAGTGCTTTATTCCTGCTCTTCTTCTCTGCATTCCTGGTGGCAGACTCTCTGATCAATGTCTGGCTCACTCTAACTGTTGCCTCGGTTGAGTTTGGAGTTATAGGTTTTATGACGCTGTGGAAAGTGGAACTAGATTGTATTTCTGTGTTGTGCTTAATTTACGGAATTAATTATACAATTGACAACTGTGCTCCACTGTTATCAACCTTTGTCCTGGGCAAAGAGTTCACAAGAACTAAATGGGTGAAAAATGCCCTGGAAGTGCACGGGGTAGCTATTTTGCAGAGCTACCTCTGCTATATTGTTGGTCTGATTCCTCTTGCAGCTGTGCCTTCAAATCTGACCCGTACACTGTTCAGGTGCTTGTTTTTAATAGCATTAGTCACCTTCTTTCACTGCTTTGCCATTTTACCTGTGATACTGACTTTCCTGCCACCGTCCAAGAAGAAAAGGAAAGAGAAAAAGAATCCTGAAAACCGTGAGGAAATAGAGTGTGTTGAAATGGTGGATATGGATAGCACCCGAGTGGTTGACCAAATTACAACAGTCTAACTTGTTTGTTTGTTGCTTTTTTTACACTAGGTCTTACTGAGAAAAAAAAAAAAAAAAAGAAAAAAAAACTATACTGACTTGTTCTGACTAAATACCTGGGGAGAGGAACAGGTTTGGAGATTTTCCTTCACCCCTCTAATCCAAACCCAAGAATATTCAAAATGATGGGAGAAATTAAAAATAATTTTTTTTAAAAAAGAGCTGGGGGATTGCACCTTGCTCAGCTCCTATAACAGGTAATACAGGAGAATTTGCACATACATGCAAATAGGAGTTGAATTTTAAACGCATGAAGTAAGAGCTAATGAGGGAAGTTGTGTTCCTAAGCAGCTGTCTGCATCGCCAGTACTGCAGATGCTGCAATTATTGTGGCGAAACCCAATCAGATTGAAAGGTCAACTGTCAAGGCTGAAGTAGCACTAAATGTTCGCTGAATGTAAAGGCTTTACAAAGTTTCTCCACAGCAATAACTCAAGTCAGTGAGTCAGCTCTTATAGGTCTTAGCCATCACATTTAATTTTTCTTTTCTCCCCTAATCTAAACATTTATGCAAGTCTGTATAACTATCTGTACTGGGAAAGAAGGCAGTACACAGCAACCAAACACTTTCTAAATGCTTACGTTATATATCACCTTTTTTTTCTAAAAATAACATTTTAAAATGTAAATCATCCCTTGTAACATTTTTAATCATGGTTTTATAGCAGTTTCTTTTTCATATAAAAACAAAAAAAAAGAAAACAAAAAAAAAATCCAGTGACTCTGTCACTCTAGGAAATATATAGTTCTATTTTATACATGTCTCGCTACTAGTTAAACACGTAATCTGCTTTACCAACTGTAATTTTGTTAGGACTCTACTAACACATGCAAGTGGATCTAGCAGCAGACAGAAGATGGTGTACTGAATATTTCAGCACCAAAATCCATGACACAAACCTCAAATACTAAAATGTCATCAAGGAAGTGAATGTTAGGGCTCTTTTAGTGAGAGCCTATTTCAGGCCATTCACTGTTAATGCACACTAAGAGGATTAGTGTGTAGTTTCACGTAATGTATAACTTAATCCCTCAGTCTTCCTAGAGGATCTGTAAAGCAATAGACCTTGCAGTTATGGGCTCTTCCAACAAACATTAGACCATAAGAGTTGTATGGAATACACCAAAGGTTGGGACCAAAGGTGGCTTAGCAGCAGCAAGTTTAACATTATCTCCGAAGAGCCTATAGCTAAGGGGCCTATTGAAAACATCACATCTGGGGGAAGACAAATTGTAAAAAAACCTTAAAAAGATTACATTACTGAGTCTTTTTGGAGCTGTAAGTTCTAAATCAATAATTTTGTCAGCATCTGTGATGTGGAGTAATGCAGATAAAGAAGCATCTCTTTCCTCTTCCGCCCCCTCCACCTTCAAGAGCAGCAGGCTCATTACTGTAAGGTTTTATCATGCAGCTGAACCCCAGTGGGGATACATAAGCTAGTTGTGTAGGGTTTTTTGAGAGTATTTTGACTATACATTGCCTGCAAAAACCCAGTTACAGGAATTAGGCTGGTGTGTTGGGTGGTCTCATGAATATATGGACTATTTTTGGTGCAAGGTGAATGTATTGAAACCAGACTTCTTTATGGAGCTCATCCGGAAAACAAGAGTACTTGATAAATTTTCAGCAGGTGGCACAGTGTTTGCCTCAATAAGTGTCTGGAGGGCAGAGGGATGTTGCAGGAGCCTTGGGGCTTGGAAATGAGAGTTCTGTGGCTCAGGTGCTGTGGCTCAGGAGGCTGCCTGTGTTGCCCATATGGTGACTAGCACATGTGTGGTCACAAACATGCTTCATTGTGTGAAATCTTTTTAGCATCCAGTCCTAGTGAGCCTCCACTGCTTTGTGCAGAACCCGCAAATGCCACCTAGTGAATACTAATTTTCAAGCAAAGAAATACTTCTGAGACTTCCTCCCTTGCAGAAAATAAGATAAATGGATATTTTGCCCTGAAGCAAGATGTTACATACTGACTAGCAAAACAAGTCAGCGGTGCAGCTGGCAACATTTACTTTCCCCTGGATATGTCTCTTCTTTGACCAGAAGGAAAGGAAGCTGTGTCCAGGAATGCACAGGTTCTTTGCTTAAATAAACAACATTTGCTGTGGTAGCAGCTGGGAAGCTGTAACAACAACTTCGGCCTTGGCAGAAATCAGGTGGGCACCTTAAAGACAGCCAAATGAATGTGAGGTGAGGGGAAAGACTGGTTTTCCCTGCTATCTTTAGATTCAGGCCTGGGATTTTTGAGCAAAAAACATTCCTTAAATATACTTTCACAGTAAAATTTCTGTGATGGTCAGTATGTCATTTAAATAACAATCACTCTGTCTCCTGGTTGTTCAACAGGCTGCTGCAGTGGCTTTTAAGCTTCTGAGGGTATTGGCAAATTAGTTGAGAGTTCTAGAGGAATTGTTAACCACTTTTGACAGCAGCAGTCTACTGGCTTGTGGGACACCTGGAAATGGAAGATGTGCGAAAGAGGTTGGTTTTACACATCAGAGAGGAATACACAGCAAACGCTTATTTTACACCTTGTCTCATCCCTGATGATGACAAACACGAGATGCAAGGGTGACTACCATAAAGCTCTTCACATCTAATTGAAATGCATAGGTAGAGGCATCCTTAAAGAGATATCCAAAGACAAGCTTGTAGTTTCACGGATCTCTTATTGAATCTGAGCATGTGAGGCCTTCAGAGATCTTCAAGGAAGGTGATAAAACCAGTGATAAAATTACTTCTCTATCTCAAAACCTGTCAGAAAAAGAATGTGGAAGCACTCCTATGCCAAAGTGCTGCAGGATGTGCTTGAGTGTCCACACAAGTCTGGGTGAGAAGTCCTGCAGCTCATCCCTTTGTCCCAAGGCAGAGCCAATGACATTAAATTGTTTCTGAAGGATGTTTGTCCAGCCCATTCTTAAAAATCTTTTTAAGGGCAGATTACTTCCCTAGAAGTTACCCCCAGTGCCATTACTGCACCAGTAACTAGTAATTCCTGCTGGCTGCCTGTGAGTGAGGAGGAGGAGTCACGCTGCTCTCAACACAGGGAAGGACTTACCAGGCAAGAGGCGGTCTCTAAAGCCTCCTGACCCCCTCAGAAATCTGAAACAGAGCCAAAAGTAACATGTACATTTATCACAGTTCCACCTTGAGCTGCCACTCATCTCCCCACCTCCAGGCTCAGTGAGGTAAAGCCATGAAAATATCCAAGGCGTACTCAGCCTAGGTCCATGAGATATCTGCCCAAATCCTGATGTATCTGAGGAATGCACCAAATGCTTCTCTACAGGTAGCCTGAATACCTCAACAGGAACCAGAGCAACATGTTCTCAAGGTTTCAGACTATGCTAACCCTCTTTGGCCTTTCTCCCCTTTGACTTTTTCCTCTGGAGCAATTATCTTCACCAAAGTCAATTGGTCCTCACTTCACCAACTGATAAACAGGTGTAGATGCTGTGCTCTGTTCTCAGTCCAAAGCACTCCCAGTGGCTAACTGTGCATATGATTTTATCCTTACTGGTGAACCTCTGTTTTGGAAGATTACCTAGGCTTAAGTGGATTTTTTTTTGTCATACTCTTTACTGGCTTTTTAGCCCAGGTATCACTGTGGTTCTGTTTGCAATATAGATGACCCGAATTTTGTGTAAACTCAGTGAGCATAACAGAGTATTACACAGTCAGGCACTGACTGAAATCTAACAGCAGAAATTTTAACTAAGGCTAACAAGTCTATGTAGGACTGTGGCTTACTGAGCGCATATATCTTCTACAAATATTAAAAAAATCCATACAGTGAGGTATGGTGTACAGTATATTTTTACTATAGGATAAGCATGGGGGAAAAGAACAAATTTAAGTGCATATGACGATCAAGATAAACCCAGTTTTCTCATAATTCCTAATGTTGTCTTGGCACTAGTTCATTTTCAAATTTCAAGTATTCTAATTGGAGGAACAAATGAAGAGAGAAAAAAGTTGGTATAACTGTAATAACTATGCCATAAAAATTAATTGATGAAGCCAGAATTTTCTGCCCAAGGGTTTACGTGAAAGTGTTCTACTTAGATTAAAATTAGAGCTGTGAAGGCTAAGAAAAACCTGTCTGGCAAAGAAAAAGAGCTTCTTTCCCAAAGACAAGCAAATACACTTGTCATGAACCTGGAGGGAAGGCAGTACCAAAGTGGCCTGAGATTACGTTGAACCACGTGAGGATTCGCATCTGCTCTCAAAAGCTCTCTGAGCCAGCGCTGCATTCAGGTAAAACATGTACTGTAAATTGAAAGGTGTACTTTTCTCTAGGCTGACTGTCTTCCTGTGAGCCACAAAATCTCCCCTCAACCAATGCTTTATTTTTATTCAAACAGGAAACAAAAGAGTTGCAGTGTGACTGGGCAGAGTTCAGGAGAGTCATAAAGAAGACTGTGATTTCTCTTAAAAACAGCGAGGAAACCAGAAACAGTTCTTTAGCAAGTGATTTTTTTTTTTTTTTAAGGAGAACTTCCAAAATTTAGCAGGCTGGTGTTTTTCCTGTTTGTTAATTTTGGAAGCAGATAGTGCATCCGAGAAGATGAGGGGAAGGGAGGCTGAGTTAATAGGAGTGAGTCTTGGGTTCACTGTGGATCCCCAGTTGCTGTAGCAGCTCTCACTTCTTTGGGAGCTGACAGCAGGTTGCAAACGCAGGAGGGGCAGGAGCAGCTGTGCTGCGTTGGCACTGATGACACCAGACCAGGCGCTGCTGTGGGGATGCTTCCCATGTCACCGTCCCACAGCCCAGCCCAACAGTTTATGGGGGCGTGCGCGACCCGGAGCGTGCCCAAGCTCCCATGTGTGCACAGCTAGCTCCTCACGTGCCTTGAGTTAGGACAGCGCTGCTGGTTTTTTTTGCTGACCCAGAGCTTGTGTGGTAAGGCACAAGCCCTGTGGGAAGCTACTTTTTGAAAGATTCTGTCACAAAGGATTAACCAGAGCCTTTTCCTCCCCTGCTTTCACAGGTGTTAAAAACCCGATCCATGCAGATCAAGTTGTACAATTAACTGCACAGGGGCAAAGTATTTCTTCCATAGTTTTATTTACTTGTCATTTATTTACTTATAAATACTTTGAAATAAGTAAAGCCTTCCCAGGGTACATAGAGCTCTAATGAGAAGGGGGCTTGGAGGGGAGAAAGCCTCTTTCCTTCTCCAAAAGTAGGCAGCATGTGGTGGAGATAGGCCCCCAGGGAGTCCTTGTGAAACCCATCCACTGTTGGGAAAGAGCAAGGGAGAACTTTTTGGTTTTTTTTTTTTATTGTTGGTTTGGTTTGGGGGGGGGGGTTTGAGAAAAACATGGCAAAGGCACCCCAGAAGGGGATTCCAAGACATATTCCTGCTCATGGCACACATGCTGTGACAGAGTAACATGCCCAAATGTGCCACCACTCACCCTGTTGTGGTGCTGGCACAGCTCCTACCTGGAGAAGGGGGCACTCCAGCATCACCTGTGGCTGCCTGGGGCAGCTGCTTCTCAGGCGTAAATCAGTCTGATGTAGTTGGTGTTCTGCAAGTTATCACCTTTTTTTTTATTTGAAAAAAAAGTCAGCATAAATAATTCTAGGTTATTGAGGCTCCAAGAAGTCTTAATCTGTGCATCAAATAAATGGCTTTCAAGATGTCAGGGGGTTTTATTTGGCATTTTTAAAAACTATTTTTACTATTTTTGTATTAATTTGGGGGGGGCGGGGGGGGAATTGTATAATGAATCTCACTGTACAGCATAAGCCTAAAATAAAATGGCTGTCTCTCTCTTCGCTTCCTGTGCTCCCAAACTGCTACAGGAGTTTCCATGCCATCATCAACCTTGCAAACCAATTTATCTGGCCTAACCCAAGTTATCAGGCTTTGCAACCTCTTTAACTCCTGTCAGAGAGGAATGGCGGAGCAATTCAGGGGCACCTGCTGCAGCACGAAGCCAGCAACATCCCAGAGGCAAAGGGCACGCTGCTTCTCCAGCAGCTTCTCTTGCCCCAGGCTGCACACACTGCTCAGCAGCAAGCACAGGGGAAATGCATTCATGAATAGATGTTTCACATCTATCCATTTCCATGTTATTGAGATCCAAGTCCCCTTTTGACAGGGTTCCTAGCTAATTTAGTAGCAGAACTCCCACCCAACCAAGCAAAGCAACAGCGAAGGTGGAAACCTCAAATTGATTTGACCAAAAACTAGTGTTATCTGCTCAGGCAAGAGCTAGACCTACCAAAATCCGGTAGGTAGAGCTGAAATATTATTATTGAACAGAATTATTATTATTAAAACTTTTCTTATCAGCACCTTAGCACCCACAAAGTTTGGAAGCCGCCTCATCACTGCAAGACTCACCTGTGCTGCTCCCCAGCAGAACCACATCCATTGCCCCAGGATCTTCCAGTGACTGTGGTCCATCATCCTTAAGCAGACCAACCATTTACACCTTTTCCCAATGTCTGGGAAAGGGGAGCAACACCCTTATAGGCTCACACAGACAGACTACTTCAATAGAGAAAAAAACTACCACACCAAGTGACGGGTGATAGTTACAGATGCTCTGTCACAGCTGGTTACAGCAATGAGATAAAAATCAATTTACTCTGAAAAGTAGGTGAACCAGACCCAAGCCAAGCACATGGCAAACACCAGCGGGCCTGGAAGCTGGTGGGCTACCAAAAGCTTTCAGTCACTTTAGGTTAATGGGAAGTTTTGGTCTACAATTTAAACATTACTTCTGTTGCCTATTACGACTCATGTCCTTGTCCCTTCCAGTCATACTTTCTCATGTTGCCTTAAATTCAGAATCCTCAAGCATTGTCAGCAGAAATTCTTGCTGAAACAGAAAATCAAATTGTATCTACTCTAATTCCTAATCTTATGCAAGAGATGTTACATCTAAGCATTACACAAGTACTCCAAGAGCAAAATTCCCATATGAGGCTACTGTGCCTCATTTGTCTACGTTCACAGGAGCTGTTCATGCAATTCTGCATAGACCTAATTTACAAAAATTAAGCTTTCCAAATGTGTAATTGGTATGTTTTATTCTGAAAATTCATCTGTATGTATACTTTCAGA
This sequence comes from Coccyzus lansbergi, assembly GCA_033558105.1. NCBI lineage: Eukaryota > Metazoa > Chordata > Aves > Cuculiformes > Coccyzidae > Coccyzus > Coccyzus lansbergi. The sequence goes on from JAUMJK010002392.1 coordinate 3,174,195, forward strand.
ATAGAAGCAGATTAAGTTTAATTTTTCAGTCATCAGGGAATATGGTTAAGCCCAACAAAAGTTCATGAATGGCATGTCAGTTACACATGTTATTCTTTCAGTGTTATATACAAGTCAAAATATTGTCATCCCAAAATACCACATTTCCTTAATTGTACAACTAATTTGTACATGGAACTACACAGGATTCTGGACTCAAAACAGAGAATAATGCTTACATTTACGTTCATCCTCTAAACATCACTTAAACATGTACAAGTTGATGACAATGTAGAACTTACTGAGGAGAATTTGATTTGTTTTGCTGATTTCATTGGCTGGCAGAGAGTAACTGAAATATATGACAAACATCTAGCCATAAAGAACCAGGGGATACGATATTTAGCAGTACATCAGTGGAGGTAGAAGTCCACTCAAAAATTTATAGATGTGGGAAATGTTAGAATTATGTTAAAAACCCTAGTACCTGGGTATCTGGACTACATGCAATAGAGTTTATTATAGATAAGTGCAGAATATTCTATTCCAATTCTTCCTGGGCACATTCAGTCCCTTTAAACATGACATACTTTTGAACAAGACTGACAATTGTCTTCCTAGAAATTACTAAATTGCCTAGGTGCATTTTGCTGGAAACAAAAATTTTAAGTGTATACAAACAAATGGAAGCCAGAAAACACAAGTTGCACAAAAAATATGTCTTCACATGCTGATTATATTTCATAATAAGAAATCTGTTCACTGATGCTACAAGTAAAACTGATTTTATATTTGTTAGTTATATTCAGAAAAATGAGATGCCTCCTAATATATATAGCATATACACCCCCATGCCAATTATGTATTTTTATACACCCAACTCAAGTTGGTTTCATATAAAGAGGAGGAAAAACCAACCTAGAAACATAGTTGAAAGCTGGTAGGAAGAATGGTTTAGCTGTCCTGAAATTAGTAATGAATCAGCAGAGGGTGAGCAACAGAGAGGTTGGTAAGGAGTTCAGGAAAAAAAACAACTAGCTGCAGAAATGCAGAGCTGTTGAGAAAGGTTTTATTTGTCAGGTGGATGGAAGAGAATTGATAAGAAAGCTGAGTTAAAGTGGGAAGAAAGAATGAAGAGTGAGTAAATTATATGACCATATGTAAGATTTGCAGCCGTAATGTATACTAAGACTCTCTAATAAGAGACAGGATCTGTCCATGTATGGAAAATAAAAATTCACTGCTGCCTAATTATATGAATTCAGATACAGATTAAATACCTCATTGCTTTGGAACAAAAGGTAGATATCATTCATGATCTTACCTGGAGTCCAGAGCTGTAGACTCTAGCACGATGTATGGATGGATTCTGGTTCATAACTTTCTGAATAATAACAAATGGACTCTCACTCGTTTTTACTACAATTCTTAGAGAAGAGTAGCTGACTTTCAGTGTTTCTGAAACAGTCATATCTTCCTCATCAAATACTTATGTGTTGGAGGGTGGTTTTTTCCTTTTCTTTTTGAAGATGCAATCAATTTTCTTCCTGGCCAAAGTGAGCCCTTAGGCGCATTACCTACAGCAGGAAGTGGGAAATACAAGCTCTCTTAAGGTGATTCCTGAGCCAAGAACATCTGCAATTGAATTTTTCTTTTTTTCTCCTCTCAGCATGGTACAGCAAGCTCTTCCAGACTTGCATATTGACTGTTTTACCAATTAGTATACCACATCTCTGGCTGCAGAAAAGGTAGGATTCTGCTGAACTGCTCATGGTGTTTTCTCCAGAGGACATGGCCACATTGTAATTTGAGGATTATTCTCCCTCATTAGCCCCTCTGATGGGAGCCATTTCTGTCAATAGCTTGGATCTTACTGGAAGGGTGGCTGCAGCAGCTGTCACAGGAAAACCAGCAACATTCTGCTGCTCTGACATACCTCTGATATGCACAAGTGATATAACATATATTATTAGATCTACAAAGGCAAAGCATTCAAAGCTCAGTGTCAGCACATCATATTATATTTAATATCGCCATCTGTGAGCATATTATACAACAGATTTATAACATGGAAGGTGCAGAAGAGGGGAGAATAAAAAGAGAGAGAATACAATTTAAACCACTCATTCAACACTCTGCAGACCTCTCCATCAAGGGAAGAGTTATTGCCTCACAGTCAGCGGTGACATCAAGCCTGAAGAATCTAATTTACAGGAAAAGGTTAAAAGACTTTGGCTTAGAAAGGGGAAATCTGGACGTGAGATATGTGACTTCAGAATTACAGAAAAATTGCTAACATCCGTGAGTTCCTTTTTTTGCCCAGCATGTGCTTCAAAAGCTAGGATCTCAGAATACAAAATGTTTGAAGTGAGAAGCAAATAATAAATTTATGGAGAACATTTCACAGATAGAAATGACAAATATATATTGGAAACTGGAAAGTCGAGGGAGACAAAAAGTCGGCTCAGATGAGAAATGCCTAAATTTACTATAGGGAGTGCCATAAAAATCCTCCACAGAAAAACTCCCAAATGTACTCACAGCCCTGGAGAGCTCTTCAGGTGGTCTGTTCCAGCACCAGGCTGAAAATAGGTAAGAGTTTTAAATTACTGACAACTGCAACCAGTGGAGCTTTAAACTGTGAAGCCTGGGTAAGGGAGAAATAGAAATAAAGATGGGAAAATAATGATGTATGTTTTGTGTACATCAGCAGTTCTCCACGGATTTCATGGAAGTTATAGCTTATAACATTTGTTTCAAGTGTGGCCCATCACATTCCAGATGACTGTTTCCCTCTTCCCCTTGAAGCTAAAGGCTGAGTTTCCTTTCATCAGTCCAGTTTCTAAGGCAGATGGTCCCTCTAACACTGCCAGAGAGACCAACAACCTGGGGCACAGAGGCAAACATGGACCAGCATGGGTGTAATGGGGAACAGCCCATACCCAATGCACTGCAGGGCATTTTTTCCTCCTTCATCAGAGACATACAAAAGAGATCATTCATGGTTTTTATGTTCATTAAAAGCTTATAAGAAAAATTGGCCTCTAATGTATTTTCTAGATGTGCTAAGATGTAGATGTGCTATGGATGTCATCCAGGCATACTTAATGCTTGTGCTTTTCCAGTGCCTGGTAGACCTCAGCCTTTGGCTTCCAGCCATGCAACCCATCTGAGATTCATATTGCAGGTTTTATTGAGATAACTGTTTGCTGAAAGACACTTTGTTTAGATCAAACAAATCTTTTTAATTATGAGCTACTTTATTCACCCCAGAAGGTTTTCCACACCTGTCATCTCTGTCCTCTGTTAGCACGTTTGGAAATGAAGGTTACCACAGTGGGAAGGAAAGAATTGAGAAGCAAGTAAAAGTCCCAATATTTTTGCTTAATTGCAACTGATTTTATGACGCTAAATTATGAGTGATTTAGTGAGCCTCGTTTTTCACTATCAGAGTTTTCAAAAGATGCTCAATATTCCACTCTTAAGCCTGGGAGAACTAGGGGTTTTCAGTATACTCCAAGAAAAGCATAGCAGCTGGGTTCAAAACATGTTGCCCAGTGAAAATAAAACACTGGAAAGGGGAGGAGAGGTGGATAGAGTTGCTGAATTGGAGATATTCAGCACAACATATTTTCTTATCTTTTTTTTTTTAAAAAAAAGGTTAACATTTTTACCTTTGTTCTGATAGGAAAATCTTACTGAGACTGACAAATTCAAAGCATATGAAATCCTTTACAATAACTTATGTGCAGAAGGGGAGAGGCAGCAGGTGAGCTGTGAAAAGATGTATCTTTTCTGACTTTCTCCTGTTATGTCTCAGTCTTGTCACAAACCCAGGTAATAGCAGTGTGTCTAGTATCAAAGCGGCGGCATACCTGTGGTTGGATACAACCATTTTATGGAAAAGCAAAGCGGTAAATAGTTCCCTGGTAAGGCAGATACACACCACACTTATTTCAAAGTGCTGTTGAAGGGAAGGGAGGCATTGAGCTCTAACTCCACTGACAAGGAAAGATGGGGCAGATGAATGGCAAGCAAACAGCACTTCACAGAAAGGCAACAGCAAAAGCAAGGAATAGCAAATGCAGTATTTGTGTGGAAATGGATTTGAATGCAGAATTGACTCAATGTTGCCAAAAATCCCCGGGTCCAGGAAAAATAAAGTCAGTGAAAGACTATCGAAATCCAAAACTTCTCTACAGCTTTTAACTACTTGTTGTGGCTTATGTGCAATGTCACCAATTATTTGGTGCTGTCACACCATCTAAATCTATAACTGTTTTTTTAGACATAGTTCCCATAATGTACATTAAGTCAACCAGTGAGCAAATATAAAGCATACTTAGTTGTTCAGTCACAGATCTGAAGTCATCAAGAGTCATCCTTTACAGATACCCCCATTGCTAAAATACATATGAAATACATATATTTCACAGAACAATGTGAAAAATCTATACAAAATTCTAATCTACCTGAAAAAAAAACAATTTGCTTTGAACAGGCCAAACAGAATGCAAAAATTGTTTCCAGCAAATCCTTTTACAAGCTCTAAATATGAAGATAAAGTAGGCCTATTCAAGCCTTCTGAAGAGAGTAAGAGAGGAGGAACATGAAAAAAAAAACCCATGGAGTGCAATTTAAAGAAGCAAGCAAGCAAATCATGATCCGAGTATGTCTATAAAACCTTGGCAGTTGACCTTCACTGGGAGTGGATGGTAAGTGGCTTGGAGAATCAGCATTTCATCAAGTGGTTGAGTATATTTTTACCCTTATCAAAATATGAACCAGCTCTTCAGGTAAAAACTGATCATGCAGGGTTTGTCCATTTGCCTGCCCTCAGTGAGAGTGAAAAAAATCATATTCCTAAATGAACCTGTGATCTCTGCTGACTTTGGTTATTTCAGATATCATTCTGTTAACAACTAAGGGGAAGAAAATCAGAAATAAAAATGTTCCAAAGCTTTAATACTCTTTCTTTTCTTGATAATCTACCCTACCCCTCCCATTATCTTCTTCTTTTGCTATGCCAGACCTCTCTTACAGGATTCCCCAATTTTGGCCAATTGTCCCAAGCTCTCCCCTAATACACTCTTGCAACTGTAAGCACTCAGGGGTTCCACTAAAAGGGTGGCTGGATGCAGCTTCAGAACTAATTGTATCCTATGAGTTATAGAATTATACACCAACAGCTAAAAGGACACAATTACAAGATGAACTATTGTGACACACACTGTGTAATGTCATACAATCAAATGCAATGTTTAGTAAACATGAACCTCTTTGTCATTTTGTATTTATTTATACAGGTTTAAAAAAAAATAAAGCACACATTTAAAAATATCCCTTTCTCCATTGTGTCTCTGCAGCATTATGCAACTTCCCAGCAAGGCGGACGGGTAGGCAATGCCTGTGGGACTAGGCAATGACTAGCAAGGAATACGCAATGGCTGTTTGATTGAATTACACCTACAAAGAGAGAGCTACAACGTTCCAGATAGAGTAGGATAGTGAAGGAACAGCTTACCAGGGGTTAGATAGGAGCTGCCTAGGTGGGAAAACCAAATATCTGCAGATGTAGAAGTCTTAATTAGGTCATTGCTTAAAGGACTACATTTTTCCAGCAATGTGTTTACAGCCCATTCTGCCAGTAATGAAACACCAAAGGGTTTCTAATGCCTAGGCTCTCTTCTCAGCCACAGAACCTGTTGAAAAAAGAAAGGGGGAAAAAGGTCTTCCATGTGTGGTTGAGAAGTGGTGCATAGCACTGCAGAAAGTCGTTTTAACTGAGGATCCACAAATTGTCACACCAAGTCTCCATGTGAAGCCATGAAACCACTACCTCACTGACCTCTAGTAGGACTGTCCCACTCTCCTCAGGGAGTGATAATGCTTATTTCCAGACAGCTCTGTCGTCCTTTAGAGAAAGATTTTCCTGGCACCTTGCCCTCCCACGCTGCCATCCACCTTCTCTCTCCTATTCTCATTTATCCTCATTCTCATTTATCTCACACACACGCACATAAGATAGTCCAACGCAAAAGGATGATCTCAGCCCATTCCCCTCCAGCTTAAGCCTATATAGCTTCCACTGGCAAAAGAAAGCAATCGGTAATTCTGGCAAAATGAACCGCTTTCTCCTTTCCTCACTAAACCACAGAAACAGGGAAAAGTGATCTAACAACAAATATTCAAAATACTGCTGAAAATGTAAGGGATATGCATGCTACTGATTTTTAAAAATAATGCACTATGAATCCACTGTAAGTACAGTGAGTGCTAGAGTTAAATCCTATGTGGAGAGACCATATGTTTATTTTTTTAAATGGTTACAGAATCATAGTATCTTTGGTGGTAGCAGTTTTGATCCATGTTTTGAATAGAAAGCAATTACAGTGTCAAATGGCAATATCTGGGAGGAAAAAAAAAGTGACTATGAATTTAATTGTGTTCAGATCCCAGAGTTATTGTGGCACAATAGGAACTATCACATCAAATTTCCACTTCATCTCTGCATTTCATTGCTACACATTTACAATGGAAGTGTGTGTATGCATATATTTTGCATAATCAATGTTACCCTTAGCAGACAATTGAAAGGGAGATCCCATGTGGGCTGTTCATGTCCAGTTCTATTCAGTATTTTCACTGCTACCATCATGGATAGTAGAAGGGAGAGTACATCAATAAAATATTGTCTGTCTAAGTTAGGAAGGACTGCAGGTTGAGAACAGAAGTCAAAATGCACTTGACCCATTGGAAAAATGATGTGAAATCAACAATAACAATTTCAGAAAAGGCAAATTCACAGTGGAAAGTCTGTGGTGCAAACACAAGATGAGTTAAAAATGGTTAAACAGCAGCTCTGCAGAAGGACATCTGGAGTTGCACTTGGTCACTGCTTTACCATGAGTAAAAATTGCAGCAATGCTACAAAGCCGCTATGTCTAATCTTTAGCCAATTTATTAAAAGAATGACATACAGAAGGCATGGAACAGACTTTTTTTTTCTGTTCTCCTTGGAGTTGATGAGTCTTCAGCTGAACACTGTGGGCATGACACTTGGAAAGGGCACAGAACTGAATGGCTGTGAGGAGTCAGGAAAATAATACCTTCTGCAGGAAAACCTGCTTAGTCAATTCATCTGCAGATGAATTTGAGGACAACTACAGTAATGCTTTTCTGTACAAAAAGGATATAAAAGAGGGACAGGTATCAATTTTTTCCCATGTCCAGTGTAGATGGCACAAGACAAATCAGCTTAATTTGCAGCAAATATAATTCAATTTCCATATCCTAGTTCCAAGAATAGTCATGCACTGGGAATATGCTGCCTAGGATGGCTGTGGAAACATCTTTACCAGGGTTTAAGAAACAGGTGACACCAAAATAATGCTTGGAAAAAACCTAGATACTGATTCAGTTCTTTTTTCTACAAGAGTTTAGTATTTTCCAACTTAAGTATGATGTAGTGATTTAGGTTGCCTAAAGCTGTGTCCCTTTATATTGGCCTGGATTGGGTATTCAGAAACAGATGCACCTAGAATTGCTTGTCAGCTTACTTTATGTAAAAGCTGGGTTCTTGGCCTATAGAGACTAGGATGTGGGTTTTTTTTAAAAAAAAAATGGGATATTTATGTATCTGTAGCTAATACTTTTAAGTATGGCAATTTTAAAATTTGTAGCAATTCAGTCACAGGTAAGTGGAGAAAATGTGATGTTTTCTACTGTTTTCTGATGCACTTTAATATGTAACCGTGAAATCCAAACTCTTTGGCTCTCAGGAAAACTCTGCCATAAAACATTCAGATAGCCCAGGAAGTGCAGAATAACAACAGATGAAAGAGACAATTTCATTCACTGTAGAGACAATTATTGGAAATTTATGAGAAGTGAAATCCAGACTAAAGGCTTTCTCCATTTCCTTCTTGCAAATCAGTCTTTGAGTGTTTAATGAGTTCCTATCGGCCTATGCAAATAATTCACAATGAATAATTTATCTGATGATCTTTTCTGTTTGTGGGATATCTAAAAGCAAATTGGTTTCCTCTCATATATTCATTATTCAAAATTATGTTAGCACAGATTTAGGTGAGTGCATTTTTCACTGCGGTTACTTTGCTCCACAATTGAGTATTCATACCACCTACTTGAGGCAAGCAACCCACCAGATTCCTTTTGTCCTCTACATAAAGATTCCTTCCAACTGAATTAAGATCCTGCTTTCAACAAGTTCTTCAGGATCTTTCTCTCCCCTGATGCAGCAGAAGGCTCTAACCTTCTAACCTCAACATCTGAATTAGATGCAGGCATCTGGATTAAGAGGGCCATAGGAATTACTGCCTATGCAAAACCAGGGACCTTCTGGGGCTCCCACTTTCCAAACTAGCTGGCTGCAGAGAAGCAACATTAATCAGAGAAACAGAAGAGTCCCTCCTGCAAGCAATCTGTTTCTGCCATTTATGTCCCCCATATCTTCCTGGCATTGGAATAGGCTGCCCAGGGAGGTGGTTGATTCACCTTCGCTAGAGGTGTTTAAGGCACGGGTAGATGAGGTCCTTAGGGACATGGTTTAGTGTTTGATAGGAATGGTTGGACTTAATGATCCGATGGGTCTCTTCCAACCTGGTTGTTCTATGGTTCTATGGTTCCATAGCTTTGGCTGAGCTGCTTTAATTCACCATTATCATAGAATCATAGAATTGTTTAGGCTGGAAAAGACCTTTAAATTGAGTTCAACCATGTATTATGCTTACTCTTGGTTTGGGCACAAGTAGTTGGAAAAAGATTATGACCTCAGTCTCAAATCTCATTTTAATAGTTCCCACCCAAAGGAAATGACCACTGTACTGGAAGCCTCCTCTAGTTCAAGTCAAATAGGGTGTTAGGAATCAGTACACTGACCAACAGAAGGAACTCTCTTTCTGCTCCTCAGAACAAAGAATTAAATGCTTATGTGAAGAACTCTTAATTCACCTTTGTCATAAAATTTAGGGGTGCCATACAGACCATCTAAGACAGCAGGCATTGTTTCTGTTATGTAACACACCGAAGATGCCAAATGACGGCAGAGAACTGGCAAGGTCCTTCAGCAAGCAAATTTTGCAGAGGAAGAAAAGCTTAAACAGAACTATAGATGTCTTTCCAGATGCACTTCAGATCTTTTGATGATCATACTACATGAAGACAGTTCTGTAAATTTCCCTGTGAATTCAGTGAAGACAAATAAAGGATGCAGCAACTAAATACGATGAAATATTTGTGTTAAAAGCAGCACTTGATAGCAAGACCCACTGCATTAGCTGTTTAATGCATCCAGCTCCATCAAATACCTTCCTTAAGCATATCTTCTTTAATATTTTCAAAATGAAGAATGTCAAATACACCATAGCATTTGTTTTTGCAGTATAATTTTCCACACAACCTTCTCCAGACTTCCTCTTCCGCCATTGCAAACTGCTAGAAAAAGTAATTAAAAGTTATCAAGAACATTTTTATTCACAAACCAAAAGGCTCATTTTCTTCACTGCAAAATATAGTTGATCTAAAACTGTTGACTGTTTGTGGCTAACCTATTAATGTAAAAGTGGGAGCTTGCATGGTCGAGATAAAAAGCAGCAAATGAAAGTACAGAAAACATGCAAGGGGAGAAAGGTAATTTACAGATGGGAAGAGAGAGGCAAAGAAATAAGTGGAATGGGGGAAAAAAGCAGAAAAAAAGAAGGCAAAAGATTCTGTAGCAATGCCCTTAGTAGAAAGGAAAAAACAGAGAAGCAAAAACAAAAGGATATTGGGAAAATGCCAGAATGATACTAGATCTTAAAATCATTCTGAGAAAATAGAAAGTGATATCAAAATCCCAGTAATCAAATTTTTGCCTTGAAAAGTCAATGACAGCTTTGCTTAAATATTTAGCCACATAAAATCAAACTCCACATTTCTAACTGCATGTGCTTCTCAATGAAATCAATGAAAATCAATAGCTAGAGCAGCATTCACATCTGGTATTTTCACTGCAGAAAAGGCAAACATAATATTCTTTTCATGCCTGCATCTTCTTACCATCTCTTTGTAGCCTCTAACACACTCCTAATGTACCTCTATCCCAAAATCAATGTTTTTTGCCTTCCTCTATTGATGACATGCAACTGAAGAAAGGTCAGAAAGGGAGAGCTCACATATCGTCTGTTTTAATAAATAATCATTAAAAGATAGATTGGTAGCACCACCGCATTCTCCAACATTTAGTCTATTTGCCTTCAGTCAGCTCCTCTGTACTTTCTCCCTATTCTTACATAATTGAATACCACATCTTACCTTTTGGGTTTTTTCAGCACAAGGACTAGTCTTATCTGAAAAATATTGTAAACTCATTCAAATTTCATGAATCCACACAGGGTCTAATGCAAACTAGCCAGGAAGCAGAAGAGGAAAGTCAAGTAAATAAGTAAACCAACACCTCTTTACTAACCATCAAATGGTTCTTCTGCTGGTTTTGTTAACTGCAGGCCTGCTTAGCTTTCCCCACACCCTTTGCAAAGGACACTGAAAAATCTACAAGTGACCAAAACTTACTCGTCTTTTCTTCGTCTTTAGACTTACAACGTGCCACACAAAGTGAGAGTCATCACAGTGCAATCATGTTTCTTGAGCTATTGATACCTCCAGCCATCCACCTGAAGGCAACCTGCAAACAGCGGTGAGGCAAGGTAGTAATAAGGTCATATAAGAGTTAGAGAAACGCTTTGCTGGTAGCATCAGTTCAAAGATTTCTTGTCATTTTAGGCAAAAATTGAACTTAGCTACCAGAAAAGCAAATGAGCAATTAGGTCTCCTCTCAGGTAGCAGTGAAATTCTGCTGGTGGTAGTGAAAGGCTGTAGGTAAACACAGGGCAATACAGGGTCACATGGGCTATGGGCAGGAAACCAATGAGGTCCATGGCAAGGAAGTGACCAGAGGATTTCTGAAGTTTGTGAGGATGCCTGTTTCCTACCTTCCCATTGACCTCACCAACACAAGGTGCAAATTCTTCCATCCTACTTTATCACTCTGATGGGACCCTGGTCTACACTAGGGACACAGCATGGTACCAGCCTCTCAGCCCTGCTCCCTCAGGGATCTCAAACCATGTTTTCCAGTGGAGGGGATTGGGCTCCAGGATGCTCTTGTACTGTCCAGTCCCTGTGGCAAAGCTGCTGAAGGAGAGCTCCACTTCCAGACATACGGTTTCCACCAAATCAATTCGGGTGCTCCACACTGAGAAGCAAACAGGCAGGGGCACTGCAGACATTACTCCCAACAGGCTTCCCAGTTGTTCTGCCTGTCTGCTGGCATGTGAGGAGATCAGCACATAGTATCCCACGCATCAGCATCAGTGAGAAACACTGACACTGGAAAGCACATCCTAAAATGTAATGGACTTGGGTCTTCAAGACCATCTTGTCAGAGTGAAAACTTAATGATTCTTCCTTTTAACATTAGTCTATACACCAGAGCCATGACAATCAGTAGTGAGTCATCAGGTTTGTAGGCTTCTTGTCCTGGTTCCAGCTGTAAAAGCATTATTTTCATGGGTTTGGTGAGGAAAGAGTTAGTTTTCACAAGAAGCTGTTTCCACAGCCAGGACAACCTATCAAATCGGCCAATGAGATATTCCATGCCACCAACATCATGTCCAGCATGTAAGAGGGGTAGTGGACTGGGTGGTCATAGAGAGGGGCAAGATTCACAGTTCAGCATCATGCTGGGATCACAGCTCATGACCACATGAAGGCATTGTTTTATCTCCAGGCAGTAAGCAGTTGATTACTCACTTTGTTTATTCTATTCCTCTTATTATTGTTTTGATTTCCCTCTCGCTTTGCTGTTCTACTGAACCGTCTTTACCCCAACCCAGGTATTTTGCCTTTTCTTCTCAGTTCCCCTCCCAGTCCCACCATAGGGAGGAGGGGTGAGAAAGCAGCTGCCATGGTTCTTAGCCACCTGAGGCTAAACTATGACAGCCCTTTTGTGCCCAACATGGGGCACAAAGGGTTGGGATAATGACAGATCTGACCAGAGTATGTTTTATGTATATATCTATGTGTGTGTATATATATATATATACAATCCGCATTTATTATATTGGTTAAATAGCCTCTGTTTTGTTTGTTCACATGATTGCATCATTTAAATCCTCGTATGCAGTATATGTTCCCTGCAGTGCTGCTTATCATCTCGAAGAAATGGATCCAGTTTGTCATATTGCTGCCCTGTGTAATACCTGCTTAAATGATAATGTCACTAACCTTGAGGTTAAACTGGTATTGGTATCAGGCTTTGCAGTCATTTCCATGACTTGGGCACTATCTCTTGGAGCAGGTTAATAATCACACCCAATTTATGGGGAAGACGGCAAGGGTTGAGGGTCCTTTCCCTCACTCTTTCACACACACCCCCGCTTTCTTCCTCAAGCTAGTTACAACAGCTTTTGAGAATATTGGATATCTTTACAGTGTTCAAGCCAGCATGCTCTTCCTGCTATGTCTCTGACATTGTCTCTGGTCTTATATGGGATTACAAAAAGATTTTTTAAGATTGTCACCCAGAGATCTTCTCCAGAACTGGATAATCATGGGTGGCATGGCATGTGGGAGAATATAGGCAAGTATCTAAACAACTTCTCACCTCCAATGGTTTGGAACTTCTCTTTCAAACAACTACAGGACTCTCATGGAAGAGACAGAACATTTCAAAGGAAATTGCCTACACATATTACCACAATCACAACTTAATGCACTGCGGTGGCCCCTGGCTAGTATCTACTAAACACTGTTCAGCTTTACGCAGCAACCTCAGGGGGAAAGAGACAGAAAATAGACAAGCAGCTACTCCAGCCTTCACAACAAGCAGTGCAGCTACTCCAGCTCTGGCTAAAAATACTGCAGCTACTCCAATCCCCACAACAGACACAGCAGCAGAACCAGAGAACCAACCCATGCCAGTATCAGATGATCAAAGATAGGATCCCCTCTACACATCATAAAGCTGATGCTGCAGGGAGTAAGTGGATCGCACTGATCACACAACAGGCTCAAATGGGACCAGTCCCATTGGCTCCAGTCACCCAGGAATTTTGAAAGTGATTATGAATTGGGCAGAAGGAAAAGATTTTGAAATGTCACCAACAGAGGAGGTGACACATGCTGAAGAAACCCCACTGCATAATAAACTATCAGAAAATGAGCAGCAATATGCCTTCTTCACTGATGAATCTTATCATATTGTAGGAAAACATCAAAAGTAGAAAGTCACTGAGTGGAGTCCTACACAATGAGTCACAGTAGCTGCTGAGGGTCGCAGTGAATACAGTGTTTGCACCCAGCTGGTTTTATATACTGCAGAGCAAGAAACATGACCAGCATTTTATCTCTCTACTGACTCATGGATGGTGGCAGTGAAAGGGTTGATTTTCACAAGAAGCTGGCAAGGGACACAGCCAGGACTGACAGCTGATCAAAGAAGCCAATGAGATATTCCATGCCATCAGCATCATGTGTAATGGGAGGGAGAGTCGCAGGTAGCTGGTCAGGTGGAGTGGTCGTGAGCATGGCTGGGTCTGAAGTTCAGCACCATGCCAGGATCACAGCTCAGCAGTGCATGTAGGCGTTGTTTTTTCTCTAGGTGGTAAGCAGCTGATTACTTGCTTTGTATGTTCTGTTATTATTGTTAGTTTCCTCCTCCTTTTGCTGTTCTACTAAACTGTCTTTATCCCAGCATACAAGTTTTATCTTTTCTTCCCAATTCCCCTCCCACCAGATGGAGAGGGGTGAGCAAGTAGCTGCTGTTGTTTGTTGTTTGCTGGCCAAGGCTAAAGCACAACACTTCTCTATAGGTCTTATTTGCGATGGGAAGAGAGGTAATAAATATACAATCATGTTAATTAACCAGGAGTGACTTAGAGTCTGATATATTATGTGCTTTGAATTCTGATCACAGATAAGTAAGGGAACAAATTCAGATATGTTCTTGAGTGGCCTATACAGTCAAACACGTCTCTATCTAGGCCCTAAAACAGGAGGAAGATTTGTCTCTCTTTTAAAAATCAAGGTCCAAAGCACATAATTCTGAAGGAGAGAAAATATTTCCCTCTAAAAGTCTTTTAGCAAAAGAATGTGACACAATGATGTACAGCAGGTAGGACAAGAGAACAAATCTGATAGAATAAAACCACTGAATATATATTATTTCTAAGGACATTGTCCCACAATATTTTTGGTCATGATGCAAAATCATATCTTTGATTTGCGCAATATGAGTCTTTCCAAAAATACTGCATTAGTTGTAAAATGCAGTGTAGTAAAGCAGAGTCATCCATCAAAAAGCAGAACAAGCAGTTTTATTAAAGGATGAGGGAAAAAGTTCACCAAATCTACGACATTAGATGAAATAAATAAGCAAACTTCTCTTCCTGAACTCTTCCTGTTTATGGGTCTGTTATGTACCTGCATAGCTCAACGTTTCCTGTACACAGAGAGCAGGATACATTAATCATGAGCCACAGAGGGCCTGGAGCTGCAGAGTGCCACTCCATGTGAAAAACCTCTAAAATATGCCGATGCCAGATCTGCTTGGGCTGAAAAGTATGCACTGTTTGTAACATGGCATCTGAAAAGTAAAATTACTTGTAAGCTCTTGAAAAAGCTGCTGCACATCTGCTCCCAATTTCCTTCCATTTCTGCTGTACCAAAGCATACTAAATTTGATCTCTGTCTTAAGCATGCTCCTCCTGTATCTTTCACCAGACCTACACAGCTCCTGTCTGCTTTTCTCATGCAAGTTCACTTCAGTGAAATTACCAAGGTGAATAAGATTTTCCCATTACCTCATGAGGAATTCATCTGCTGAGGTTTCATTCTCCAAAATGTTCAACTTCTGTTCCTGGCCTCTTCTACACGTTTACACACCCAGGCACAATGATAATCTAACTTTTTGATGCACTGCCTTCTCTTCATGGACACTCGCCAGATCATGATGCCTATTAGCTCCAAAGGCAAGCAATAAGCAATAAAGCCTGCTTGTTGTTATACTGGAGCAGGAAAAGCCTCGGCCACATTCCCAAGCATTTACTTTCTGTCTGGTGTTCCTTAGATGCTTTGGTGCCAGCCATACATCACAACTTTAAGAGTCGAGGTGGCAATTCAAAATATGAAAATCATTGCAGAGTAAATGAAGCAAATGATCATTTTTGACAAATACACATGAGTATGGCACTCAGAAATCTGGCTTGAATGTCTCTAAATAATTAAATTTATCTACCTCAGTAACTGCATTTGAATTGCAAATTAATTCTCCAACTCAGCCCTGCCACATACGTGCGTACCTACTGATATCCTAAGCTCCCAGTGACTGCTCTCTCTAAGGTGCATGTGCACATTTGGGAAAATACGTTTCAGTTCATAGAGCACCCAAGGGCAAGCATACCTGGTACTGCTTGACAGAGGCAAGTAAGCACTGCTACATGGTGTTTTGCCAGTCACCCCCCTTATGCTTTCTTCCAGCGCCTTTAACTCGATGCTGCATTATGCAACACATCCAGAACACAAGGAGCAGCTGAGCACAGCGCTCCCAAGGCAGGGCTTCCTTGGGAAACCTAACTCGGCTACACTACACATATGTTGTGGTGCTTTTTATCTACCTGGTCATATACTACCCTCGCCACAACACTCCTAGCCCTCATCTTTTTACCGAGACTAGAAGGAGCATAACTGCTCACCTGATATCCCTCTCTGTGAGAATGGGGAAGGGGTATCCAATGCTGGTAGAGTTAATTCCCTATATTGTTTCCACCTTTGTTCAATGCTCCACCAATGTGTCCATTCTTGCAAGTTACTCATATTCCATCGTAGGGACAGGATTATCCATCTCCCTACATACTCCTCAGCATATGAGCATTTTCACAAAAATGATGACTTTGTTCTCCCAAACGGACTTCCTTTGTCCACTTTACAAATAGAGCCTTGAGGCACAGAGATATTAATGTCAACAGGGCTAACTCATTTAAAATGTTTGCAGTTTGACTTTTTTAGGGAACCTGGCATTTTATTGCATTATATTTCTCCAGAGCAAAACAAAGCTCTCCTGGTCTCCATGGGAAATTCCATGTGTTCTTCATTTCATTTCAACAAGTCTGACTGACGGGTTCAGATAAGAAATACAGAAACTGAAGAACGCAGAAGCATCACCTGTGAAAAATGTTAGCGAAGTGATGTGAGTTCAGTCCCTGTGGAATTCGTGTAGCATCAGGAAGAAAATCAAGTTCTCCAGGGCAGTATTTAACAGTCTGTCTCAGAAGACTTCCCCTGCCTCCATATTATTCACTACACAATTTCCCAGGTCCTGCAGCAAATAATGCAGAGGTCCTGGAGGTGACAGTCTCTTTCTCCCCATAGCTGTGATACATACCTTGGCCTACATACCCTGAACTAGTTGCAAGGCTATGGAAGATGCTGTGTGTGAGCAAATAAACCAAGACTGCACTTGTTACCATTCAGGGTAGTAAAGTCAAGTTTGCACAAGCAACTTGAAAAACTGATTTTTCTTTTTCTTGTCCATGTCTCCTCTGATGCTGTAAGCAACTTCATATAACAAGTCAGGAAGGGACTATGAAGTTCTCGGTTTGCATGTTTGTGACCCTAAACTGAACAATGAGTCAGGAAGAATCCCCTGCTCAGGTGTCACAAAGATGCCAACAGGACTGGACCAGTCAGGTTTCTTAGCTAAAAGAGCTATGCTCTGCAATAGCAGTAAGTGAATTTTTACCCTTTATTCTTTTATTACTCAGGCCAAGTTCAACCCTCCTGGCAGCTTGTGACTCCTGGTACCTCAAGCTCGGTCCCACCTGAGCTTCCTCCACAGCCTGCAGGGCTCAATCCTTAGTCCTGCCTCCTGCTCCTGCCTTTTCATTTCTACACACCCTTTGCTCCCACAGGATCACAGAATCATTTAGGTTGGAAAAGACCATTGAGTCCAACAGTAAAGCTAACACTGCCAAGTCCACCACTAAACCATGTCCCTAAGTGCCAGACCTATTTACCTTTTAAATACTTCTGCAGTTGTTGACTCAAGCCACATCCATCATCACCACAGGAACATACAGCTGAGCACTGCATTTCAGTGATATTTTCACAGGAAGAATATGGGACAAACTCTGACATCAGCCCAGTTGCTCACCCAGATTTCCAGCCCTGCTCTAGACCCTTGCCTGTTCTAAAATATCTGGAGATATTTCACTCATGCAAGGGTAGATCTCTCTTTCTTGCAAGCAACCAAATTGTTTCAGAAAATAGAAATTGTGTACACATTTTGACAGTCAAAGTTTTAAATGTAGACTCTTAAATTCTGGCAAAGTTATTAAATATAGAAAAATATTTTTATTAATTTTTCTCTATCCTAAACTGAGGCTTAGTTACCTGGCTGCATTATTTAGGAAAGCTTCTACAAACAAAAACAATGTGCACTCCTCAGCTGACAAAACAGGAACCAAATTATTGCACTACTTAGTGTCATTTTCTCCGTTGGGTGGCCAATTTTCTGCTAGTCAGGGCAAACTGTCTCCATAGCTTTATATAGCTCCCTATTTTTGTATCCAAAAGTAAACCCCAAAGCATTTTAGCAACACTTCCAAATTATCCTTTTCACTAACAGGCAGCACCCTCTCCAAAACCCTTTCATCTCTCTCTACAACACTAAATAACATGGACCTAATCTCAACTGAATTAGCCCATTGGTACCGTCACGAGACTCACAGATAGCTTCATTCAACATAAACAGCATCTGTTTTGCAAACATCATACATGCTATTCACAACTAAAAGTGGTTATGGTTGACTGACAAGCGTTATTTTTATTAAGTTAGCCCAATTGTATACTTTATTTATATAATTTCTTTTCTCAGTATGTATGTATGTATTCATAAATTAAAAATAATATATTAGAATAATATCATATAATACATCATGGTTTTATTTATTCGTTTATGTAATCAAACTATAGTCTTTCACCCAACCACAGATTTAGGTTTATTTATGTGTATTGGGCAACCATAAGCTACCTGGTACCGTCTGTCATACTTACTGATACCACAAGTGCTACAGAGATTGTGGATGGCCTCAAGGAGGCATGAGAGACATGTGGGAGTGCTCCTTGTATTTTTAGAAGGAGTTTTGTCAAACCTGTCAAATCTATCAAATGAAGAAAGTATGTTATATCAAGTGACTCCGTTACTGTAGCTGGATACAAATGCTGGGTAGCCATGCTGCCTGATTACAGCTCACAGTCCTACACTAACCGGGGGTGGCATCACACAGCTTTCTGTGGGACATATAGATTGCCATTTAGCCCCAAATCTGAGGTCTGGGATCAGAAACCAGCCCTGCAAGGCTCCCAACCCACCTCATGGCTGTGACAACCAAACTAATCAGCGCCCTCTTGGCTTAAGATGAGCCAATGCTCTGGTTGGACCCCTCACACCTACAACTTCAGGTTGCCTCCAGCAGCACAAGGGAAGCTTTGGAAAATCGTTGAAGCTGGGCAGATGTTCATTTGCAAAATAACATGTAAGAAGTTGAAGGAGCTGCTCTCTCAAGAGGGAGCTCCCTCTCTCTCAGATGGGATGCCACAACCATTGCTGAAATTGCTCAAACTTCTTAAATATCTTTGAGTTCTTTCAAATGCCAGTCCCTGGGCCCTAGATTCATTCACAGCTGGTGGTTAGCGCCCCAGCAGTACAGGTAGAATATTTAAGAGGAGATTTTAACCTCCCTCTGTGTCACCTGGGGGGCGTCATGTCCAGCAGGAGTTTGAAGGCTTCACCCATCCAGAAAAAAAGATCCTCAGGCTTGGATTGACAATCTCAAGAGGAAATCAGACGTGGAGGCTGGAGCTTACTCCCAAATTCGGGGCAAAATTATAGTGTATATGGATTTGCCTGAACAATGAATGTAACAGGTATAGAGTTAACCAATAACAGAGATAACAATACCTTGTGTGCATTTGCAGTATGCAACAAATACCCATCTCTCAGGGCGAGTCAGCCCTGGCTCTGCCACATTTCTGAGGATGGAGGGAGGAGGACTTTGTTGCAATTGTGGCAAAACCCAAGACAAGACAAAGCAGCAGGAGAGTCTCCCACATACCACATCTTTCAGTGCAGGTAGCCTCTCTAAGACCCGGCTCTGGTGGGGGGTCAAGAGCAGGCATCAGGAGCTGCTGGTGCTCTTCTAAGATTTGTGATTGCCTGCTCAGCTCAGGAAAACCACCCTGACAGCCCAGCACTCACAGAAATCACACATTGGCCCACACGAGATTGCCATTCAGAGTTACAGGATCTTTTAGAGGGAATACATTCATCATCTTTTATGCTCTCATTTCTGAATCTTTGGAGACTCCATTCAAATTTGTCTCTTTGACTATAAAAGCTTCCTAGGAACACAATATAATAACTTTACTTTGAATAGGGAATCTACTGGGAAAACACCAAAAGTTGCAATTCACAGTAAAACTCCAGGGCTGTTGACACCAGGAAGGCATCACAGGCAGGTTCTCATGATGCCGTTCACCAAGGGCTACTGCCTTTCTGGCTGCCAGGCCTTTTGCTTTTATATCATTTCCACTCCACCATCTCTCATAAAAGTGACAGGTGTGAGACCATGGATCTCAACTAATGCCTATTAACTGTCTGGATGGAAGTGCACAGAATATGAAACGCTATTATTAAATGCACCAAAATAACTTAAGAGAGGCTGAAGTGCATATTTATATAAAATTATATTTACATATATAAATATATATATAGAATCTATATTATATCTATGTTATATATAAATTTTTTTTTAATCAAGAATGCAATGAAAAATTATTTGCTTTTATTGCCTTCTGAGATAGTTACGTTCTGGTTAGGTACAGCATCAGCAATGTTTCCTCTGTTTGTTATAAGAAACACTAGAGTGTTTCCCATGAAAGTGATGCCTTTCTAGAAATAATTATCTTTTTCACAATGTTATAAATATGCTTCTTTGTTTAGGCATCCTGCAGACTAATTAAGTCAAGAGCCACACACCTTGAGACAAACTGGCTATTTACTGTCAATGAAATGTTATGTTGCACACTTAATTTACAGAAAACACTGATGCCATTAAATACTTTGGGCTGCCTGTGCTACTCAGTCCCATGGAAGCGCTGTTATTACTGCAGCCCTACTGCCACAGACTGTTAGTCCATAAGCATAGAAGAGCTTCTCTGAAAAAGAGCCGTGAGCAATATATGATAGTTCTGCATCAAAAAGATACACCTGGCTTTGAATTTGCTTAGTCACTCTCCAATTCATTTTTCATCCACAGGATTCACTATATTCACTTGTAAAACCAGGATGCTTTTAAAAACATGACAAAAATGGAAGAGGTCTGTGGCTGTTGGTACTGCTTGGGAACTATCATTCATGTTGGTAAAGAGTGCTCTGATGAGACTAAATGCTCCTCTAAGCAGCTACACAGTCATTAATAGACAAACTTGAAAAAAGGAAAAATGTGAAAAAGTAAAAACAAAAACCATCCCACTCTTAGCATCCTATATTCCTCTTGCATATTTATAATTCATATAAGAGTCACTTTCTTCTTTGGTTAAGAAATGTTTGTGCTCCAGCCTACTTTGAAATAAATGAGTGAGATTTGTGTGCAACTAGCACAGTTAATTATGGAAGACCTGTTGCCATGACACAGTTAAGCTGCTTTTGTTTTATCATGTTGTTTAACATATGAAATACTCAACGTCACTCTCAAATGTTTACCACATGTCTTTTTAAAACTTTAGTTTTATGAGGTGTTTCAAGAAAAACAGTAATTTAGGTTCTAAGTGCTAAGTAATTAAAAGTTAGTAAAAAAAAAAAAAGCCCATGCTTTGAGTTTTGCAGTTTTTTGAAGCCCTTCTACAGTGACAAGGATAAAACTAAGAAAGAGAAGTTATGCAAATACTGAGTATTTGGTGGCTTCTCAGTGGCTCTGAGCTTATTTTGCTCATTAACAGCAACATTCAAAATTCAGAACTTCAGCAGGCAGCCAACAGAGAGCAAAATTTCTGACAATTTCTCCCACTCTTCAACATGAGAAACCATCTTAACTAGGTCAAGATATAGTCATAACGGGACCCACTCATACAAGACCCTCACGAAGGTTCTCTGCCTCCTAAGCCAAGATGAGAGTAACTTCTGATGAGCTTTTTCTTTTTTTAATGTCAAAAAAATATTTTTGAGGGCATTCACTGTTGACTTGTTGAAGACAAGATGCAAATCCTGAACTGGCTAACAACTGGTTTTAAGGAAACCAAGAAATCTATTAATTCGCCAAAGCTTATAACTCCTGTGGAGTGCCCAGCTCATTCCCTATATCCCTTTGATTTATAGCACCTCAATTTATGCCTTGAAACAACTGGGTTCTTTGTACTCTCTTCCGGAAATGACTGAATGATAAAATAAGCCAATAAAAACAAGCAAAAAAATTCCCATTTTTAAACAATAGTGACCTTTTCTCAAGAAAATAACCATTTTGATAAAAGTTTATTGTTTTTCCAGGACTCCTCGTGACCAGGGAATAAAAGGTCAAGTTCCCATTAAAGCATTTGTCGTCTGAGAAGTCTGGAAAGGATAGAGAGCTCAGCTCACTGAAGGCGAAGTCACAGAGATGATCACATCAACCCAAGTGTTGGCTGCCACTGGCATTCCAGCCTTCTCCCTCCAGCCCCATGACTACAACTTCCATTCCCCCAGGGGACCTCCCTTCCTGCCACAACACAAAGCAGACCTACCAAAACACAACCCTGCCCATATCACCCTGCCCAAAAGTTAAGAAGGAGAGGTTCTAACAAAGTGAAAGATCATTTTTTTACACAAAACTGCTTGGCTCTATGAGGAAAATTGGATGTTAGTAGGAAAAAGTCCTATTTTTTCCACCTGACTAAATGACAGATTGGATGAGCCCACTTGGAAATTTAGGGTAAGTAGCAAAGACATGATGATACCATAATCCTTTCAAAAATACTAGTGGTCCCAGCATGTGCCACATACACCACCTCCCTGAAGGCCCACTTGACCCGCCGCTCATACTCCCAGTTATGCTCTGTCCTCTTTATCCTTCCCCACATTGGGATCTCCCCATCCACCTCCCCACTCCAATGCAAATCTCTACTACACCTTGCACCAGAAATGGCAACAGCAAGAAGCTTCATAGCTCACCAACCTGACCCCTGCAGCTGGAAAACCAGGAAGAAATGCAGAGGCAAAGAATATAGCAGCTTTGATGGAGCTGGAGAACATGGCTAATCAAATTGCAGCAAAATACAGATTAGAAATGGTTGGAGCTGTTTTGGCACAGTAACTCATCCACAGCTATTTCTTCTGCAAAGTGATCTTTGGACAATCTGCTAGGAGCTTCTGATAAAGTTTATTTGTAGGCTATGCTTTCTTTTTTTTTTTTTTTTTTTTAATGCACAGTTATGAATAGCTGAGGGCTATTAAGTTGTAGTAAATGGAATTCAAATTGAGAGGGAAAATGCCTCATAATATCTTGTGGAAAA
Organism: Coccyzus lansbergi; assembly: GCA_033558105.1. Taxonomy (NCBI): domain Eukaryota; kingdom Metazoa; phylum Chordata; class Aves; order Cuculiformes; family Coccyzidae; genus Coccyzus; species Coccyzus lansbergi. The sequence goes on from JAUMJK010002392.1 coordinate 3,196,776, forward strand.
TATTTCCGGTTGTCTACTGCAGTAATCTTCTGTTCAGCACCTCTGGATTATGCATGAGTTACAGACGGATATGCTTTGGCTGATAGAGGAGTACTTTCTACTGTTATACATGTGCCTTTTAGGCTCATTAGAGGAAACTTTCTGCTTACCAGCACATTTTACAAAATAACTGGAATTTGTTTATAGAACCTGCTGGCACCAGTCAAATCTCAGTATAAAGAATATGTACGCAAACCGACAGGTTGATTTCAAAAGTGCAGAAGTATACAGGATATGAATGATAAAAATACATATATTTGCTTCATGTTGTCACAGTGTTCAGCTTACTTCTTTGAAGGAAAATTTGAATAAGGTTTTAATTCAACACCATTTCTGGAAAACTATTTATATCCTTCATAGCTTCATGTTTATAATATCGATGGGTAAATCCAAATGAGCATTGTCACATTCTGTCACTAAGTAAAATGTCATGAAAATCAAATGACACATTTAGAGTTTACAAATTTTTATAACAGGAGAGAGAGAAACTGTTAAATACAGTTAAGAAAAACATAAACCAATCAAAACAATGAAATAGAGGAATATTTTTAGTCTTATTACCTTTAGAATTCCTATCTCTAGAATTCCTATTTAATAGTCAAGAAAACAAAGAACTGTCACCCAATATCTTCATAAATTACAGTCTGACCTGTAAATACAACCTGAGCGCTTGATACAACATTGAGGTGTTTCTATTTTTTATTTATTACAGTGTCATGCATTCATGTGCTAATAACGGTTAAACTAGATGACACTTCAAGCTACCCTCTACACTTTATCTGCTAGAGTTATAAAAGCCAGAGAAAATTGGTGCATTTATATTATGAAGAGAAAGACTGCAAACACTGTAATGAAGTAGGATATCTCTTCTTGTGTATCATTGCAGCAGCAGTTGTTTACAACAAAAATATTTAGTCAGAGCTGGATTTTTATGAGAAATCCTCATGTGTTACTAATCTTCTGCTGACATCAGACAGATTCCCTTGGATCTTTCATTTGCTCCTGGTGAATCACCCTGCTCATAAAGGAAATTGCCTTGTCCTGATTTTGATTTTCACGTTGATTTTCAGTGTAACTTCAGGTAGAGTAAATGAAGCAGTTTACCCTGGAGAAAATTCAGCGTAGTAATGCTAGTACAGTCTTCATCCTAAATTAACACACACAACCATTGTACAATGAACAAATAAAATTAAAAATGGGAGGAATTAGATCTTAAACACTTCCGCTCTAGAATAGCATTTTACCTCAGACTCCAAAACCAGAACCAGATGCAACATCAAGTAAATGATAGACCATGTAGAAGCAGGTAGAACACTGTGTCAAACTACTTACTTATTCTCCTTTACTTCCCAGTCTTCCTTTCAGCCTCCCTAAAAGATCAATTAATCCTCCTTCATAATGCAAATACACCAGCTTCTTTTTAATCTTCTCAGTAATGTGATATACATACAAAAACTCACCTCTGTAGAGCCCCACAAAGAACCTGTAGGAAAAAAAACATCTAGCTGAAGTCACCCTTTCGTACCTCCACATCCTTCAAGAAAGCAAGGTCATGAATATAAATAGTTGGTTTGGCTAAGTGACAGATTTCAATTAGAAGTGCTATAACAAAAAGATTCAATGAAAACCTTTATAACACACAGTAAAAATATCAGCTTGCCCATGAAGGGAAAGACAGTGAAAAATATGGATAGAGAATCTGGATTTGGCAGAAGTATTTCCAGTGCTTCACTGAATCATGTTTAGCTGAGATAAAAAATGATCTACAAAATCTTGATATGTCCACTGATCAGGCTAGAGAAAGAGTTATCTCTATTGAATAAATGGTTTTCTCCCTAGGACAGCATTGGTAAGCAGTAGTCTACAGGGAAGGAATAAAAGCAAGCACGTGCATTACAAAGGAAATAAAACCCCATGAGTTACTATGATGCTTCATGATCACTTAGGATGAGCCAATGAAAGGCAAGATTCTGCTTTGGAAGTACAAGCTGGCCTTTCAGTTACATCAGCCGCGATAGAAGTGACAAATTCCAGCCATGACCTTGTCTTGTATTAAAACGCTAAGAAAAAAAGCCAGATTTACAAAGGTATTTTTTGAGCATATGGGCCCATTGACACAAACACAGGCATTTGCAGAAAATCCTCACAGGATGCCTCAAGTGGCTTTTTTAATTTTTACCACAAACAAATGAGTCATGTTAGAAGGAGTACACAGAAAGAGAACTAGTACCATCACCACCAGCACTGATAGTTTAAGAAAAAAGTGTAAATTAAGCTTACCACTTGTAGGCAGTAGAACTCCCCTCTCTCTGTCATTTGTATGCAAACACACAGTCTGACAAAGCACCCCCAAAATTAAAATATAGATTTCAAAAATTAAATAAAACTACGCAATGCTGATTTTCAAAACTATCTGCCATAATACAGTAAAATTCTTTCATTGTTTTCTCATATTCTTAATTTAATCCAAAAAATGCACATCATGCCCTTCTCTCAATAAGTTTTCTATACATTTAATGTATAGTACAACTACTCTTTTTCAGACACTTTAAGATCTATAATCAAGCTAAATCTGAGTTTTCCCCATATAATTATTCTGAACTACTTCCTTCTTTTTCTATATGCATATATTGACTTAAGTGTCTTCTTGCATTTGAATTGGAGCAACTGAATTGGAATTGAAGAATGCATTTCATTTTCTTAATCAACCAATTCTTTGCACTTTCCGAATATGCTTCTATTATTTGAGGGGAACAATGATGTGAGCTATCCTTACTTACCCAGACTGGGTCTGGTAATTTCTCTATACTGTGGGCTAATAATCAGTGCCTCTTTAGTCTATAAAACAGCTCCTCTTTTAAAATAATGAACTGTGTCCTTTGAATGATTTATTCTATCGTATCACATTGGGTTGTTTATCTGGGACTTTTTTTGCTGAAATACCTTTCTCAAAAGCTTTTTTGACCCAAGATGGTAAAGTGTTGATTATCTAAGTATCTGCATCATCTTTCTCTTTATTTACTATAGTCTACAAACCTTGAGAATTTGCATTTGACAGCAAAGCTATCATCCAAGCTGCTCATAGAAAAATAAACACTGTGAATAGAGCAAGATCTTGAACTCATGTGTTGGAGGGATTTTGTATTTCATAATTACATTTCTTTGTTTTGAGGTGATGCCTATAGTTCCCAAAAACAAACTGATCCCTCCTAGGTATCAGATGATATGTTATGAAAAGTGAAAAGGAAGCTGAGAATAATAACTTTTTGACTAGCGTTTTTCCTCCCAGTTGACATTTATGCCCACACCCATGCTTTCTTTTCTGTTTCCAAGTTAAACATTTTAATTTTAACCAAGCTCATGCTGAAATTCAGCTGAAAGCTATTTAAAATATTTAGGGTCCAATCTAACTCCCATTCAAACAGATGGAAAGAAAGATTGATTTCATTTCTCTAAGAGCTCAGTTCAGAATAGAAAACGTTCCTGTATTTCTGCTAAGACAAAGGCCAGAGCAATATGTCAAACTGCTACATTCAGTCGTGTCAGACGCATTCCCCATGAGTGTCTTAATAATGCAGCACAACGACAAATCCAAAAGCCTTTTCCCAAGCAACAGTACCACACTAGTCCCATCCCAAGTTTGTCCTCACACTTTCCTGACCCCAGTCAATCAATTGCTCAGGTCCACATTTTTTTTCACATTTACTTTCCTTACTCTTACTGCCCAATTTATAGTAGTCTTGCAATGAATGACAAAAGTTGTTCCTTTTTGTCTTGAGAAGAACAAGGTGGGATTTTTTTTAAAATAATTTTTGCGTGCACAGAAGTGACAGCCTAGAGATGAACTGAGACATCTACTGTAACAACTGAGCAGCTGTTCTTAAATGAACCTCATTGGTTTTATCACTGGTGCTTTCTTTTTCCTTTCTCTCTTCTCTCTCTCTGTCTCTGGCAGCAACACCAACCATTTTCACTCCTGACATTGTTCTATAATTTAAGAAAGCTCTTGTTCTGTAGTTTAAAAAACTATTTTTAAGACTGCAGGTAATAAGATGTATCTTCTTTGGGCCTTTGTGCTCCAGCTATTGAAGCAAGCAGGAGTCTCAAAATGTCTGTGAAAAGTGCTTATTAAAATAGTTATATCCAAAAAAGACTTGCTAAGAAATCTTTTTACGGGCTTTGATGTGACCATGATCTTCTTTCAAAATGTGCTGATCAGGCATAAAAAATAATTTGAGACTAACCAACAATAAAAAGAAAAGATTAAAAAATGCAATATAAAAAACATTACCCCAAAAGACTTCACCCCACAACAAAGAAACTCCAAGGACTGCATAAAATTTACTAATGTGTTTATTGTTCGTACTGCTGTAAAAAAGCACATCTTTGGTGAGATGAAGGATAGTAGCACAGACCTTTGAGAGAGAAATTGTGCAGCACCTGAGTCCTTTGTTTTAAGTACAGACTTAGGCATTACCCGGAACCAGGCCCTAAGCCACAAGGTTGGGTCTGTTGTAGAAAGCCTTCTCATTACACTGCAGCAGGGTCCTTTACATGGAATCTGCATGAAAAGCCTTCTTTAGCAATGACCCTGTTGCATATTGCAAGTTTTCAAGTCATGTAGCCCTATATGTCAAGAATAATATGGAACCAGACTCCTGCACAGTAGGAGCAAGAAGCACATGGCACAAGGGTTCCTCAGCTCTGGTCCCCTTCTATCACCAGAGCAGCTTCTTCTGACTCCCATCCCGAAAATCAGGATCCCAGAAAGGAAAAAAAAAGAGATAGGAGGCAAGACCTTGAAGAAGTTCTGCTCCCACAGCAAACCAAAGCATCTGGGGAGGACAGAGATTGGAGATCAGGCAGGTCCAAGTCCCCACCTGCTCTGTTATCCCTGCATAGACACTGAAGGAAATCCAGTGCTTATGTTTACCTGCAGCACAGTATCCCCTGGGCTGTCACTGCAGCGGAGCAGCTTTGCTCTGCCCCTTGCACAGGTCTGCAAAGCCAGACTGCGCTGATCTGAAACAGTTAATTACAGTGAACTATAATTTTAAGTTTTATCTGCAACTCACACTGGACTGTTATTAATTACTTACTAAAGGAGGAACATTATCCATATTATAAATGTTGTATGAGTAAATGAGGAATATGAATGAATGTGATCTATTCATCTCAATGAGCACATCTCTCCCTGAGAGTGTCACAAAGCCACAGGATGTCCCTAAGTTTCAGATTTGCATTCCCACCTCTGAGTTAGATGAAAGACTTGCAAAAACATATGTATGTAGATAGTTCCTTAATAACTCTTCCTCTCAGGGGAATTTTGTGCACAGCTTATTCTGGAGAAAGACAGCAATAGGTTGTACCATACACACTTACCAATAATAATTGCTATTTGAGCAGCTGTTTTCTTCTGCAAAAAAAAAAGGTTTAGGCACTTACTAGCAATCCTTAGAATGAGGGAAAGCTACAGATCTTCCAAATACACAGGCAGGGAACTGAGGGGTAACAACTGGAGCCATCTCCATAGCCTCAGGCTATGTCCACGTTGCAATTAGAAGACACATACAGAGACAAGTAGTTGGTGCTGAGGACCTAATACCCACATTATTAAAAAAATGGGGAGGGGAGAATGAGGAGGTTTACTTCAGGTGAGCTCCAGTCTGATCTGATGGACTGAATGGCCATGAGTGGTGGGAATGCTTGGCTCATTTTCGTCTAGGAGGAACTCAGTTCATGAGCTCTGAGATCACCCTATAATGCAAACCAAATTACTTCAGTTCAGACAACAGGAAGAGCCATTTCAAAATGCCTGCCTGATCTGAACAAAACCACTAATGTAAATACAAGCCTCTTCATACCATTCCTCAATACCTTCGAAAACACTGAAACAAGTCACGCACAAAGGCACAACTCAAGGACGAGATCAGCTGCATCATCGTTTCTCTTTTGCCCAAATTCTCACACCTATCATGTTGATTTGATAATAAAGAGAATGAAAGTCTGAGACAGAGCTATTCAACTAAACTGCACTGCATTGCCTGGTTCTGAAGAAAGAAATTTCAAGCTTTTCTACCTTACCTATTGAGTTATTCTAGTATAGAAAATTCTATCATTTAATTTTTTTAAAAAAAAATTCTCTGTATTAATGAGGTTCATTTTATTTCTGCCTGAGAATTCAGCAGTTTTCTCAAGATAACCATTCCATCTCCAATTTCTTTTGTACACCTATTTCTGCACTGCAGACAAGACTGAGTGCTTTTTGATAGGAAGCATGTTTCCAGTAGATGCTGCAGTGCTGAGCACCTCTTGCAGCAACACCAACATCTTCTTCATAGACCTCCAGTGCCAAAGTTGCACATTGATTTTTCTGCACCAGGATTAATGCTCCCAAAGAATCCTCCCTACAGCATTAACAGAGGAAGCCCTGTTCTGGGGTAGAAACCATAACAAGAATGGGCAGAATTATAGCCTCTCTCTCTCTCGTGGTTACTTCCAGTTCTTCATTTTGCACTCACTTAAACTGAGAATTATTTATTTCTTAAACATAAATAAATAAATAAATAAATAAATAAATAAATACCTAGCTACTATTTTCCAAGGAGGGGAACAAGCAAAGCAAAAGCTGGTTACGGACCATGTCCACACTACAAGCACCCTCAGACACCTTTGCTCCCCCTGGGGGCTGCCAAGTGGTGTAGGCAGCAAGAGACTCCTTGCTGGCTCTTCCCTGGTGAATTGCAGTTTGTTTCCAAAGATATTGTGGCACCCAAGCTCAAACCCCTTTTGAAATAAGCAGTTCTTTCCTCCTGGGCTGGGAAAATGGCTCAATTCTGGTTTTAACATTAAGGTGCCTGTCTACCCAGTCTCCAGGGGGCTGGGGACCATCACAAACTGCCCTGGCCACATAACCAGATTTTTTTTACACCTGAATAGAGTAGAAAGTTAGGTGGAGGCCAGAGTGGCATTTTCATGTGGGAGTCAAAGGTGGGACATGTTTGACCCCACCGTGAAAGCAAAGGATTTGCACTGCTCTGTGAGCAGGTCTTTCTGTAATGTCAATCCAACTTTTGAGAAGAAGTGGGGAACACCTCCACTGGCTTCACATGATCTCACCTCAGGACCTTGGATCTAGGTTTACTATGCTTTGGGGGAAAAAAAAAAATTGGTCTTTTTCTGCACTTTTGTTATAGCACACAGCAGAAGTATAGTAGGTGCCCTTAATTTAGTCTCTGTGAAACTCTCGTGTTACTGCTTAATGTAATCAATTACTGAGTAATCTAAACTGTGCCCACAAAATGAGCATAAATTGGCATCGAAGCTAGGATGGTGCAAGTGACATTGTTAACTCCTAACCATCTATTGTAATACTGTATTCACAGGAATTTCTCTCCTGGTAAAATTTAAAAGCTCTTTACAGAAGTGACTGCTTTTCTTTGATGTGGAACAATAGGAAAAATCTTTTTAGCACTACAGCTAAACAAAATATACCATGTGTATGTAAACACAAGCAGAACAGAACAAACAGTATTTATATAGATTCTGGACTCAATTACTCTAGTGAATAAATACTCTTTGTCAGGTATAAGTCTGTATACAAAATAGCATGAGGTCCATATATATACACATTGTTTCAGTACTGAAGTACTGAAAAAAAGTACCTTAAAGATTATTTAGAACTGCACTTTGCATTAATAGCAAAATAAGACACACCCACTCTTGCAGATGACAAATAACAAACGGGGACTGAACTGCATTATTCCAGAGGAAAGGTAAGACAAGCAGCCTGGAAGCCCTGCCCTCTGCTTAGCTTCCTTTTCTCTGGGGAAAGGAAGGAGCCAGTGACGTTGGGAAGATTACATGGCCACACTCACACATTCCCTTGCTCCCTCTTCCTGTCATTCTCTCCAGTCTTTTCCTTCTCATGTTGCCGCAGAGCTTTCCAAATGAAGAAGCTGTTTCCATGACACCAAACCCTTAATTTGAAGCCTACTTATAAACAGCCTTGGATTGTGATCATAATGCACCATTTCATATTTATTTTATTCTATTTTGGTTCTGCTTTGGACAGAGAAGGGTAATCCTCATGAAAAAAACATTAAAATTACTAGTTATAGTGAGCAAGCAGTTTCACCTTTACTGTTTTACAAATACCTTGATTTTTATTTCTATTAAATTTCTTGTCATGTTTAATAAACCTAGGAAGCAGACTAGTTGATTAATCAGGCTGCTTTATGCTTGTGCTTTGGACTTGTAGCCAGATCCATCTTTCTGGGTTTTTTTGTCTTTGGTGAGATCTTAACTCAGCACATCCTTTCTCCTCACTGTTCACTTTTCTTCAAAAGCTATTTTTTGGCTTCTTTTCTCCAGAAAGCTGCTTTATAGTCTTCTGTCATGGCAAGCACACAGTAAGAACTTACAGATATAAATATTCTCTTTTTTCCTTTATCTAAATATTTATCTATTGACCTAAAAGATTAACAAAATAAAGTTTTCCTTGCACATATAAAAGCTGTAAGGAAATGCATGCCACATTAAGAAAGATGCAATCTTGAACTGAGTAATGGACAGCACTACCATCAATGGAACATACCCCAAAAAGGCATTTTATTTCTTAATTCCTTAATTGTGTCTACTTAATCACACAGATTTCTTTGTTTCTTAAACAAAGACTTTAGTCAAAATATGCTCTGATTAACACTCTGTAGTTGTTTGACTCCCAGTGGAATGAAAGGAGAAAGTAAAGATGACAGGATGAAGTTTGGTGCATCCATAGCATCCTCCTTTCACTCAACTACTGCTACACACAAACTGCAGCAGCTGTAGTTGTCTCGGGTTTGGTAATAAAGCTAACGATATGAATAATACTTAACTGCTACAAATGATGTTTCTGCTGCTGCAGTTGATCTGCTCACTATAGAGTAGCAGCTCGTACCTTTGGGCCAGATATTTCACTGCCCTGGAAGACAGGAAGCCACAAAGAACTAAACCACTGGGAGCAGCATTTTAATATGGAGGCCTGGAGACTGCTCCCGAAATCAGCACACAACAGAGAGCACTAAATAAATCAAGCAACCCAATGCGTAAGTAAAATCAGCAGTGCTCCTCTTCCTGTTCCTAGATTATCGTAGAATCGTTCGTGTGGGAAACAACCTTTAAGATCACTGAGTCCAACCATAAACTCAACACCCAGAAGTTACTGTGCACAAACAAAATGAAAAAACAACATGGTTTTGTGGGACAAGACAACCACTGACATACTTACGAGCAGCATGATCTATTAGGGCATGGGATGCGGGGGGAATTCAGAACAGGATCAATTAATTGTTTTATTGACATCTTTTCCCTGACCATGGGATTTTCCTTACAGACTTTCTCCCACCCAGATCAGCCTGTACAAAAGGCCGAGAAGGGCAGCGAGACTCCCTGCAGTGATGACACCAGGCATCCCACCAGGTAAAAAGTGTTGTGTGTGATGTGGGCAGGTGGCTGTACCACCAGCAAGGCACATTCACAGAGCCTTACAGGGAGCAGCAAGATGAGTAAAGCCCAAAAATCCCTAAACAGTAGAGAACACTCGGGATCCAGAAATGCAATGGCATCCAGAGCTGAAAGGATGAGATTGCTAGGTGACCACTGGAGTACCTTCACATCTGTGCTCCTCCTTTCTTCCACATGCCTACTTCAGTCAGGCATGATCTCCCCTCCAGTCCAGTCCAGTGGACAATGTTCTCTAGTCCTGGCATTGCCATGGTGAGCCCGGCACTCACGAGCAAGCATCATCTCTAATTTGATAACTTCTTTTCTAACACAGCACCTGCTTCCCTCTCCAAATGAGGTCCCTTCGACCCTCAGAAAAAAAAAGCTCAGCAGGGTAGAGTTGATCTTGGGAAGGCAGCAGTGGATCATTAGCTCCATCTCGTCATTCCCTCACATGTAGCCCCCTGTTTGAGGGGATGGTGAGATGAGGCTGACAGTACTCCCCAGAAACCTTTCTGGAAAAGGGTTAGTTGTGTACAGTTTGGTGAGTCTTGATCTAGAGAGGCATCATCTCCAGGCTATTCATGCCAAGCTGAAAGCTGATGGAGCCACTGAGACAGTATACATGAGTTTCTAAACCTGGCCAGTTCTGGGACACAATCACAAGTATTTCTAGGCATTGCTACCTTATATATATTGACAACTGCTGGAATATTTAGCCACCACTTTGTGGGAGGGCTAAAAGAAGAGCAAGTAGGTTGCAGTATTTCAGACACTCACATAAGATGCAGAAGAGACAGGTTCAAGCCTACTTCACTAAACCTCAAGCACGTTTTTTGGTCACTTGTCAGGGAGAGACAACAGTGTGGCCACACATCACAGGGATGGGGTGAAGACAAATACATGGCAGTGCACATGAACCTGAAACTGCAGGTACTAGGTGATATGAAAACCTTGAGAGGGCAGAGGATTTGAGGTTTGCAGCATCCCCATCCGTGTCTTACAAAAGGGTTATCTTACTACTGGGAAAACTTCAAGTGATCATAGCACCAACCCGAGCCCTGCTGAAGAGTCAGTCTGGGAAAACTTCAAGTGATCATAGCACCAACCCGAGCCCTGCGGAAGAGTCAGTCCCTTAGAACCTGTGCTCAGGGCTCCTTCGCTGCTTGCAGAGAGCAGGAACTCTCCAAAGATAATGTAGGATGTGACAAGGAAAGGAGGCAATAACACATTTGAAAGACAGTTGTTGGAAAGAGATGGGGTGACTAAGGAACGACAGAGTTACTTACTGGATAACACAGACAGGACAACACCAGAGATAAGCGATTTGAACTGCAGAAAAGGTCTTTTCAATTATGGGGTAGGGTCTATACCATCAGGATGCTGCCGTTCTGCGTGTTATTCTGAGGGCTATTCATGCATCTCTATCTTTTAGTTGGATGATATATTTTCCCTTTAAAAACTTGCTTATTAAGTCTCACTATCACACTAAAGGAGTAATTTGGATTTAATTTATCTCTCTCTGTGTGCTTTCTGTAGCCATTGCTCCTTTTACTTTTTCTCCTCTATCTGCCAGTCTTTTTAATTCTCTGTCTTTTGTGTGAGCCTTGTAGGGCAAGGATCATACCTACTTCTATTTTTGGAAACCACCTACAGGGAATAAATTATGGTAATTAAGTCCAGCAGAATTAGATTGTAGTGACTGCCAGACATGGAATAGTCACTGTCAGATATTCTCAGAACAAGATAATCTGGTTTTTTGCCCCCAAGGAAGAAAGAAACAAGGAAGATGCACCAGGTCAGTTTTATGAAATTGCCTCTACCTCCAATCTCTGGAAAAGTACATGGTGAATGCTGCCTGCAGACAGGGAACCACAGGGAGAGCACCAGACATTTGAGCTTTACCACAGAAAGGATATAATAACATTAGTGACTGCTGAATTTATAATGGAGTTCTACTAAAGCTCCTGTTTGAAGATACATTTATTGCTTTGCACTCAAGACTTTGGGGGTGGGGGATAAAAATAAAAAAAGAGGTTTGAATGCAATTTTACACATTTCTGATATTTGAAACATTTCAAAATTATTAAGGATCTAAATTTGGCCTCAGTTCAAGGGGTTGCTTGTCTAATACTATGTTTATGAAAAATCTGAAAAGACAAAAATACTATTTCCCACATATTCCAACTAATGTCTGTCCATTTACATAACAGAATAAGAGGCTGAGTGTCCTAGCATCAATGTAAATGTTTGGCATGGGCCTCCCAGAGGAAATAAAATAGATTCCTATGTGAAGGTGCTCAGCGTAGTAGTTTTAAGGTGGAGGATGTTGAAGCTGAAGTAGCCACATAATTGACTCAGATACTTCAGGCTGCATCAGAATGATTCTCTAGAGGTAAGGCAGTTTAAGAAGACAAGGCACAGAGTGAATTGCACTAGCTTGTTCTTGACTGCTTTAAGCACTTTCCCTCTACTGGTGCCTTTAAATGGTTGAAGATGTGAGGAGAAAAAAAAAACTTGAAAAAGTGCTGGTGCCATTTCCTTTCTGCTTCTTCATGTATTAGACAGTTTCAAGAGCTGGGAGACTGGCTTGCTTGTTTTCTGCTGGCTTTTTTGCATCAAGAATCCAGGTTTTATTTCTTGTACGAGTGGCAGTCATTTGTGACCAGGGCCATAAAAGTCCTGCCAACTGTCCTGGAGCATACTGTCATCTAGCACCCAGAGCAGGTCTGGGGATCTGTATGGATGAAAATTAGATTATTCTTATTATGTTTTGCCTTTTTGTCTGACTGATGCAACTGAGGCAATGTATATTAACATATCTGTATTTGTTTTCCTGTCAAAAGTATCAGTATAAATTGCAGTTTCACAGACTTTTACCGTAGTGGGTCTGTTTCTATGGCTTATCTTCTTAGATGGATGTTCCTGAGTTAAGTAACTAGTATCCCTGGAAGTGCTTTTCTTTCTAGTGACAAACCACTCTGCCAATATAAAAGGAAACTGGAATACTCCAAATATTTTTCTCTATGCTGAGAATCACTTTATACAGGTGACATGATTGATGAAGCATCAGGAAAGCTGAAGGAAAAAGACATTTTGGGGTACATGCCAGATCTTCCTTTAGACTGTTGCATTGTGAGCCAGCCTAGGGCAGTTTTTCTTCTTCCCCAGCAGCAAACCATCCCAAAGCAGCAGAGCTCCTCCCCTGTGAGGTGGTCTGAATGAACTCAGGACAGAGCAGCAACCAACTGGAGTCCTCCCAGCTGAAAGACACTGTCAATGTCTGCCTAAAACTTGAATGTTTCTATAAATATTGGAATAGAAGGGGAGCGCATCCCTTTTTGACTGGCATTTACATTTTCTTTCATTGATATTGCAAACATTCTCTTGCAATTAACCTGTTTGAGATTTCCATGAAAGCTGACATAAAAAGAGAGGATTTAGGGCAACAACTGACTGTTGAAATCAGAGGCCTAAGCCCCACAGTCTCCAAAAGGTCACTACCTTCCCTTGTGAATCTGTGACTGATTGCAGGTATTAACATCTCCTCAACCACACACGATAGCCTTAAGTAAGGAAGCATGTAAGGACATTAACCTTAGTAATTACTCTCCTATATCACCTCCTTTAAAGGGCATACACTGAGAAGGAGGCAATAAAGAAGTTCAAAGAAATTAGCCCTTTTTCCTATACTTCTTTTTGTTTCCTCAGACTGGCCCTAAGGAAGACAGAAATTTCACATTGATTACTGATAACTTTCCAATGGTTGAGCCTTTGGTCATTCATTCTTCTCCCTTTTTTAAGGAAGAGCGAGGGGTTTGGTATCTGTGTAACATGTTGTGGATGTTTCTTTCAAGATCTCTTGGCTGAAATAGTCCTCCAACGTTTTCTTTCCTTCTTCCAACGTGCTTTCAGAATAGCTTTGTGTACACCTGGAGAAGCAATGTGTACAGTCAAACAGTTTGGATGGCTCTCCTCAGGAGCCCTCTCTTCCACACTCCTGTGTATGGGGAAGTCTCCATGATATCTATGAGATAACTAACAATACTGTCAGCATTGGTGAGTAGTTTGGAGGAAAGCAGTCAAGGCTGCAGATTCCAATAAGAACTCCCACATTTAATGACAACAGCTTACTGATCACAAATTTCTGGATCATCCAGTTCGTTCTTAATTCATCTTCTGGCTCAACACCAACCCGGCTAAAAAAGCCCGTATTGGATATGAACAACATATAGAAGCAACCGACACATCTCACTATTATGTCATACTTGCATGTGTTTGGCGATAAGGAGCTGCAAGAAACGTAACATACAATTGACAAGAAAACAGCACCTTCCCCACACTTTGCACACAACTGCAGTCCCATCAGAAACAGGAATCCCTGAGATGCTATCGCAGGAGGTATCTACAGCTCAGGCTCTGTAAGAAAACAGTGGAAAAAACTTTTCTCCAAGAAGGTGATATGGTGTCACTCCCATATGGACCTATTGAGTGGCAGCTACATATCTGGTGAGCAGTACTAACTGCATTTTTACTCTATGAAACTATATGTCTTTTTAATTACAAAGAAGTTACCTGCTTGAAGCTATTCATATATGTGTTTCCCATGCAAATTTCAATAGCCAAACAGCAAACCACTAGATAAAGAGAATTACAATAAAAATGCTGACAGACCTCTGACTATAGCATCCTAAACTGTGGGTTTATAGCTATCTGCATAGAATTTCCTGCACCCACAGAATTTCAGTCCTGGCCCAGCTCTTCAGACTGCTGCATTCCACCTTTCAAAGCAAACATATCAATTATCATGAAAATGAAGGGTAAACCTGGACAAGTTACATGAACATTTTAATCAAAGGACATCTTCACAAAAGATCAAGAAGAGAACAGTGAGGTAACATCCATTAAAAAAGTGTGGAGACAGCTCTAATGTATTTTCCAGTTGTAGAAAAGGTAATTGGATAAAGTGAAGGGGAAACAAATTCAAGGTGATAAATGTAATAGATATTTATTGCTACAAAGAATTAACTGAAATTACCTTCAAGCACAAGCTTGATGCTAGATATGATAATTTGATAAGTAGAAATTGTCTTTCCCTTTGATATTACGTCAACTTCTTTCATTATAATATACCATAAAGGCAAAAAAGTCACATTATGGATTTGCTGGCTTGTGGGATAACCTTGAAAGCGTGCCACTGAATTTCCACACCTTTTTTTAGATCTCCAGTATAGGACCAAAATAGTGTTGAAAGTATGTGGAAGATGAAAGGGAGGAAGAATGTGGATAAATACAGAGTGTGACCTTTTGATTGCGCAGAGAAAACCTCAGCAACCTCCACTCACTGGGAGTCAATGCACAAATGAAAGAGCCCAAAGGGAGGAGCAAAAAAGCATACTGAGAAAGACAGCAAAGCTATCTTGTCTCTGAACATTCTATATTGAATGAGAAAGTGTAATTTTAATCTGTCTTTCTTATATGTATCATCTCTATGTAAATACGGGTGACACATTCATTACACATCTATACTAGTTCCTTGTCACAGGTTGTAATGAAGCACATTGCATTTGCCATTGTAAATAATGACTCATGTGCTATCCATAGCAAACGAAGCAGAGAGGGGTGGCACAATAACTACAAACACGGATCAAATGTGTGGGGTTTATAATTTCTGTTTCCTTGTAACTACCCTCTTCTGCTCTCCTTCAAGAAAAAAATCATAAGTAGCAGTTTTGCCATAACAAGGAGTGTTATAAAATAGGGAGTGTTATAAAGACTTGAGAACCTATATTTCGTCTGCAAAACAGACAACAACATCTATAACATTGCAAACTATTAGATTCTTTCTAGACTGCAACTTGTGCAGAGTTGGGACACGTGACTTTAAGGTTGTTCCTAGCACAGGGGGGTTGCTACAACAATATCAATAACAAATTAGATCCATATCCCAAAGGGTGGGACCCTTTACTTAAACTGAAAAAAAAGCCACTGAACAAGTGTATGACACCATCAGACACACTCACTCCAATTTGTTCTAACTCAGTATTGACATTTTTCTCCATTATCCATCACATACATGAGATTTTAATATAATTATTTCAGAACAGCACTAAGCTCTTGTCTCCTCTTGGAAATATACCAAAATAGCTACAATTATTCTGAGATGGTTTATTTCAATATAAATCCCAAAGTGAGCATTCTTATTCCAAAATAAGAGTTCCTGTTTCCAATTTAATTTAATCTAGTTCTAAAATATCCTCCTGGGAGCTTATTCTGGAATGGCTGTTTTGGTACATTTCCAAATGTAGGCAAGCCCAAAATCAGGGATTGGAGACTGGAGTTTGTTGAAGTGAAAACCTTGTTTCCACTTTAAAAAAAAATCCAAATCAAATGAGCTTAAGAAATCCATCAATTTCAGAAATAGAAGCCCTTATACAAAAAGGATAGAATTCATATTTCAATAATAGCAGTTACTTAACACTGCACATGTTGATATCAATTAATGTTTCACATCACAAATCCACATCAAAGAAGCCACTCACAGACTTTCACCACCCCCTTTTTCCATCTAAACATCTACTGTCAGGTTAAAAGCAAAAGGGCAAAAAATAAGAGTCAGAAGCTAAACCAAGAAATAGATCTAACTCAGGCAGCCTTCTGATCCTGAGAAAACAGAAATGTCAAAATCTCCACTAGCTCAGCAAAGGGTTTCACATCAGCTGTTAATTTTACACAAAACGGATTTAAATGCTGAACTTCTACACAGTATACAAAACCTACAATAGACAAACTTCCAACAATATCTATTACTACTCCAAAGCCTAAACTTTCTTCAAGTTCTAGAATACAAAATGTAAGTTAGAGAAGATCTCGGTTCTCTGTATTAGCAGAAAACTTTTAGCTGACTCAATTTCTCATGCAATCTTCCTAAAGTCTGTGGAAAGCCATAAGGTATGAAGTTAAACAGTTGGTACTCTTCACTGGCATTTCCACTATATTGTATGCTACACGCATTTAAGCAAGCAAACAAAACTAAACCAAAAAATCAATAGAGCTTCCTAATTCACTAAATATAGACAGTTATCTGTAACATCTGTCCTACAGATGTTAGTGACAGCCACGGTCTGTCCTTTAGGGATTTTGAAGACTGACAACACACTTCTTCTGTGCATTTTCTAGTCAGCAGCCTGACAAGAGAACTCACTGCTTTCTTACTTTCGTTAGAGCCCTTTTTGCAGGCTGATCATGCACAAACCTTGCACAGCAGCATTAACCATCATTGCCACCAACGTGTGACAGAGCCAGATCTGTCTTGCATCCCATGGTCACCTTTGAAATCTGTTCTGGGTACCACTGACATGTGGATCCCCTGTGCTTACGCCTGTGCCCTTCTCTGGGACTTTATTAAACAAACCCTAAACCAACAGCTCCACAGGTGCCTGCAAAGGCAGCACTGCTGTCCTTGTGAGTCTTCTTGGCAGCCTGGCTTCACCCTGAGTCATGCATTACAGGCAGTCAAGATTAAAAGAAAGAGTATCCTGCTTTGAATGACAGTGTCTTGGCAAGACAAACATGGGGAAGAGAAAGGAGTAGAAAAAGTAGCTTCGGGTCCCTCTCCTGCCCTCCAAAATACGTCAATGGCACCTGCAACAGCAATACTTTCAGGTCTACAAAGGTAACAGGCCATGGCTTTGGCTCACCTTTCCACAAGCAAGATTTGTCCCTTCTTCCCTCAGTTGCAAAGAAAAAGCAGAAGAGAGACCTCAGCACATCCAGACCTATACAGGACAGCCGTGTTTGAGATAGAGACCAAAGAGTGAGGAACAGCAACAAAATGTGCGGGCTGCTCCGTGAGTCCCGTGTGACAGTCCCTGATCAATCCCTTCCTTGGGATGTCACCATCCCTCCTTGGGATAACTTCCACACAGACTCACAGTATGCTCCTCACCTAAACGCCTTGGTAACATCACCACCACTCTGGAGCTGCAAAGTGGGCAAACATCCCCATCTAGCGTCCCTGAGTACTAAAGAGCTATCCTGCTCTTTTCCATCTCTTCTATCCCTTTGTATTTTGCCCTGATTCTTACTGAGAAGGAAGTCGGTGGATTTTGATTCTCATCAAATAAAAGACTAAGAATTGCCACAGACCACCAGATGAGCATTGTGCGAGCTGCTGGCACGCAAACAGCTCGGCCAATGAGCTGCTAATTACTTTTCTGCAAGTCTGGTCCAAGTTTTCTCTTGGGCAACAGCTGCTTATTACTCCATCTCGCATGGCTGATCTCTATGACATTTCTTTCTGGGCTCCATTTTGCTAATCTGACCACAAGGAATTGGCAAATTAGTTCTAGAGGATAAATCAAAGGGGGTTTCGTGTGGCCCTTGCTCCCAGTCCTGCATGCAGTGCTTCCAGCTCACAACTGTCTCCTCAGTTCTTCTAGAATAGCTCTCCGGCTACTGTAGCATGTTATTTGAGGGCGAAATGCATTAGCCTCTGTTTGCTCCAAATTTAATTCATCTATTTAAATATTTTAATACAACATTCATCAGTATGAAAGCTGGGCAAATTGAATCCAAAGGGTTTGAAGACACACAGATTAAATAACCTTCAAATCCTGGCTCTCAAATTATCGCTGTCCCTGGATTAATTCTGCCTTAATTAGACCAAATAATCTTCTCAAAATGATTAAATTAGCAAAATAGAGATGAAATAAACATAAAGCAAAAGCAAATGGAATATAAACAACCACAAAGCATAAGCAATAATTGAGAGTCTTAAATCATAGAGTGAAACTCGTTCAGTTTAGGTCCCCATTAGAGTTCTATAAAATCATGAGTGGCACAAAGGAGATGAATAAGGAATTCTGTTTCTCAGAACACAAAAACTAGAGGGGGTATCACATGAAATCTTCAGTCAGGGCTTTAAAATAAACAAAAGTGAGGACTTTCTGACAAAGGGAATAATTAAATTGCCAAACTCATTGCCATAAAATGCTGCAGATGCTGAAAGAGTAAGTAAGATTTTACAAAAGTAATAGAGAAGTCCACAAAGAGTTACGAAACACAAAGATCAGAAAATCTTTAAGCCATAAACTGCTGAGGGGCAGGAGAGTATTTTGGGGAAATATCACTCAATACTTTCCCTGCCGTTACACCCTTTCCTCAATTATCAGCTACTGTCAGAAACAGGATACTGACCTTAATGGGCCTTTGGTCTAGCATAATGGGGCTATTCTTACAATCTGAATAGTCACGACTTGGATGTACTTTGAAATGTTGACATTGGCTTCAGAGTCTTATACCAGAAGGTGACTAGAGAGCATCCAAGCTAAACTCAGTTAATGGAGTTTAGGATAACAAATAGTCTCCCAGGTTTATCTAACTTGCGAGGGTTGCTCATGTTGCAGCTCCAGTTAATTGTCAAATCCATTAAGCATCTCTACGGTAGATGCTAAGGCAGATATTTTTGTACAACAACAGCTCATGTTGACAGCTAGTAAGCATGTTACAACAGAAAAGACTACATTACTCTAGAAAAGGTGCCAGGCAAGAAGCTTCATCAGCAACAAGGTGTTTTAGGACCACAATAAAGTAATACATTCAAAAAAGACCCTATAACTTGGGGACAGGATCCAAATTTTTTTAAATTTCTGTTCCACCCAGGTAGCAAGAAACCAGTTGATACTCCTTTGAGTATTGTCCTTTAGAAGAAAACATAGAAGAGCACATTGTCCTTGCTCCATCCAGATTGCAATGAGCAGCAACACTTAGAGATCAGGGTTAGAAAGATGCTTGTGCAAGCCAATCCTCAGAAATGAGAGGCAGAGGAGATCACAATTCCAGAAGACAGCATAGCCTCAGTATAAAATTGAAAGAGAAGTGAGGAAACAGTCCATTTTTACAACCTTGCAGTACGAGGTGCAGACCCATATCCAACACTTAACCACTACCTGCCAGACTCATCTTCCCTTCTTTGACCCCTATGTCAAAGTTTCAGAGCAGTAAAACATCAAAGCATCTCAGTTTTAAGCCAGATAGCCTAGATAGCACAAGCAAGTGAGTTACTAGGGCTCTCAGAGCTTTGGCAGTCTGTGCTGAGCTCCTTCTTACCACCTACCTTGCCAGCTGCACCTGAGCTTTTTGAAGCACTGACTTACAACCAGTTCCAGTGTTGGCATATCCCACGGCCAAGTTGCAACCGGTTAGCTTATTTTGATCAAGGAGAAAAAGATGTTTAATTCAGAGATGCCTCTGAGAGGAAGCAATTCATTGAGCGCTCCCCCAAACTACAAAATAGCCTTAGAACAAATACAAAAGTTAATAATCTACATTTAGGGAGATTTAGATCAGACATTAGGAAGAATTTTTTTTGTGATGAGGGTGGTGAAGCAGTAGAACAGGTTGTCCAGAAAAGTCATAGGAGCCCCATCCCTGAAGGTGTTCAAGGCCAGGTTGGATGAGACTGAGCAACCTGTCTAGGGGAAGGTGTCCCTGCCTGTGGAAGGGGAGTTGGAACCGAATGATTTTTGAGGTCCCTTTCAATCCAAACCATTCTATGATTCTCTTAATACTGTCATACCCCAGGCCTTCCATCAAAGCCGCATCATTACGTCGGCTGCATTTTTCAGAAAATCCAATGTTTCGATTTTAGCTGGTAGAATACTTTGCATATACTAGGAAGAAAAATCTAGATCAATGCAACCTGCAGGCCTGATTCAGCTCTCATTGACTTCAACAGAAAGACCCTTGATTCCCCACCAGGATTGGAATGCAGCCTTCAGAGTCACCTGGAAGCATATAACCAAACAGGACCATTCGGATATTGAAGCTTCTCTCAGAGGCCAGGTGAGGATAGCCCCAGGCCTTCACGAAGAACATGGAGAAAGAACAATTAGCAGGAAAACCAGAACTAGCTCACTACCTTTTTTACTGACATCCAGAGCCCTCAATAACCAGGTAGGTGGGTGTTCCAAAAAGTGGCATCAGGGTGTACAGGCTGATGACTAGTATGGGGTAAGCACTTCGCTACTCTGATGCATTTCACAGTGGCATCAAAACAAGCTCCTTTCCTAGCTTTCCCTCATTCTTCTTTCCTCAGTTTCCTGTGCAAGGTCTGTGCCCATCTTCTGCCATCATCTTGCTTCAGCATGAATGCCAAATACTTTAGCCTGAAGTCAGCAAGACGTAACGCCTACCCTGCTTTCTGTTTTGAGCCAGCTCTGTCTTTGCATCTTCTTTTGGGTAATAATTTGCAGCCATAATCACATATTTCTTACACCAGAATAAATAACACTCTGACTGATATTGACATCTACTCTTGAAACAGCCTTCAAAGCCATTATTGAAGGCTTCTCTCTACCAGTCACCATCTGACCCATATTCAAACAACCTTAAAATGACAAAACCTGGATCCTTGCCAGCTCAAATAATTCAGACCCAAATGACTTAAAATCTCTCTTTTTTTCTCCCCATATTTTCCATCCAGGGTGTTAAGACCACAGAAGAAAATTCTGCTTCTTTGCATTTTTTTGTAATTTGCAATGCCACTCACCAAATGATACAGTAGAAACAGTTAATCACATAGGCTTGGGATATACATAACCTGTACTGTAAAGGTGCTAATAGATGTATTTTGATTCAAAAGAGATCTGAGAGTTAGAAAATAATACCTTATTAGTATGCTACATGTGTGTGCAAAGCAGCAGCCTGTTCTCTACAATATGTGAATAAATAGTAGAATCAAATCTTCAGCCTCTCCTGTAAGAACTCATTAAAATCAGTAATATTTATCACTTTTCTCATTCTAACTATTAAATCCATTGACTTTCATATTACATCAGTTTGGACCATTGTAAAAATACTACACATAGTAAATATGCATTTTTGTAGTTTCACAATTGTTCATATCTATTTATATGTCCAGTCGCAGGTATCACCATCCCACAGTTTCCATATAACTTGCATTTTGCCCAGCATTTAGAGAAATACGTTGAGTCTGGTTCAGCATAGGAATTGTGCTCTCAAAGTGAGCTGTTAGTTCTTCTTCTGAAATTGGACTGAAAGAATGCGGCACAAGTTTGTGTTCAACTTGGTTATCTTTATTTCCAAGAACACATATTTTCCTCAAATGAGCTTAATTTATGTGAACTCCTGTTTCTGCCTTCAACACGCTTCTGTTTTACACGTTGTTTCCTCCTATTATCTTTGCTCATTTTATGAGCAACAGCCTTCACAGGACTTATCCAGTTGCATAAGTGACTGAGTGCCCATTTTAGGGAGTCAGGGACAGAAGTTCTCCTTAGAAGTATGGGAGAAAAAGATCAGTGGAGCATATGAATTACGGTAAAGCAGGATCATGAGTAAAAAAACCAGACAAAACAAGATAATCCAAGTTTTGTTATGGCTACTTAATGTGCTTTTGTTGTTCAACTCAGTTCATCCATCACATTTACATCTCAGCTACAGGATATGGAAATGATTCTGCAAGATGCAATTTTGAAAAAAAGTGATCGTTTCTTTTTAAATTTTGGTGCCTGAGGGTGAGAATAAATACTAGACTATTCGAACTTAATGAGAATGTTTTCATTGACACAGGGGGGCATAGTATTTCAACCTGTTCTCTTGTTAATCTGAATTTCACCATGAAAAATTGATAAATGGGTTGTGCCACCCACTGTCACAGCACGCTGTGGGGATCATGACTGAATTTAAAAAAGCATTAGGCAAGCGCAACCTTAAGATATTCACCACCTCCATTCAATTCTCTAATGTACAAACTGGTGCAATGAAATATGCTCTAAAGATCACATCCCCACAGCAAGAAGTTACTCTTGCAGTAACTCTTCATGGTCTTAGACAGCAAATCCAGGCAAGGTGAAGGTTGCTCCCATAGGCTTCTACATTTGTTGTACTTTCATCCTAAATAAGTAATACAAAACAAAGGAAATCCTTTTGGCATATTCCACTCTCTTGGCCAACCCAGGTCCATTTGGTTTGTTCATCATCTGATCTCCCATAATCTTTAACAATATGATTCTGACTAAATAACAGGAGAACACAACTGATGACTGCCACTTCAGCCACTTTGAGCATAGAGAGCATATGCATCGCTACCACCACAGTCTGATGTTGGCTTTGCAAGCCCAATCTTTTAACCTAATGTTGTCTTCAACAGCGAGGAGTTTGTATCCATATTGCATCCAGCACACTAGCTGCTTGGGGTCACCAAAGCAAAAAGATAACAAAACCAGGAAAGAAAAATATCTGCAACAAACACTTCCCCTTTGGCAATCACAAAAGCTGTAGAGAATGCAGAGCTTAATAAAAATGGAACTTTCAGTCCATCCTTATTTCATGGGAACAAGGTGGTAGTCCAGCAAAGCATAAAGCATATTCAACATGAAAGACAGAGTCACACACTAGATGGATAATACAAAGCACATATACCTAGTCAGTTTTCCAGGGATAAAAACGTGCATTCCTTTCTCCATATCCTTTTGATGTGGATGAATCATGCCTATAGCAACTGTGTTTTTATTAGTGAATATTGAATCTGCCTTTCCCAACAGAAAAAAAACCACAAATACATTTTTTAAATTATGATGAAAAATAACACTGCACTTCTGCAGGACATTTAGACCTTGCCTAATCACAAGCAAATCTCTAAAGTTAATATTTGTATAATGCTTGGCTCATCAGTTTCTGAATTATTCACACAATAGAAAATTGTATTCTTTCTATACTGGATCCTCTGCATCACGTTTGGAGAGCATTCTGCAAAGTATGCATGTATATTCAAAACATACTTGCATAAAGCCTGTAGTGCAAAACATAAACCTCTCCAAACTTGATATGGTACATATGAATCTTCAAAGTTGATTTGCATAAACCCCCAGTAGAAATGCAAAGCGCTGAAGATTTGATTAGCATTTTTGCATTGGCACAGTTTTCAGGAAAATGCAATATTCTCTGTTAGTATTCTTCAGCTAAATCGTTATTGACAGCATTATTATTTTGCTGCCACTTTGTGCGTGTTATCACCTGTCCACGTTTCAGTTCTGAGGTTGTGATTTCTAATGTAAAAGCTAGAAATTGCCACTGACACAGAAATTACTTGACACCTCAGGGTCCTTCTTCTGCCCCTGGGTTTACAGCGTGGGCAACTTTGCCGTAGAGGTTAAGGTCACCTAAAAAAAATGAAAACTATTGCTCTCCTATTGGGGGAGCTCAGTGGGTCATAGACACACCAGGTGTTGCTGAACACTCAGTTCGGAGTGTGCATTGGGCATAAATGGAATTGGAAATAATTAGATTAATATTTCAGTTCTGAACTGTGCCTGTTCCTCTAATCCTCTCTGTTGCAACTGTATTTGCTGCTTAGCGATATCAGTTTTAATACCCAGTTCCTAATTAGTGTTATCAAGCACCTCTCTCTCAATTCCATTATGCAGAACTGGATGAAACGTTAGGTCAAGTGTAACCCCCAGGAGAGATTATATTAGAGTTTGCCTCCTGATTTCTATATGCACTCTTGATGTTCTTCCTCAGGCAATGGCAGATTCCTAGTAAGTACTGAAATTGTTCATCTGAGTCCCCAGGGCACCCCAAAACACAGCAGACATCATACAACAACTGTCACCATCCTGACACGAGGAGGTATTTAGTTATGACAGCACAGATGATAAAAGTAAGCAGTCAGACTATTAGCCAATATATGCCATCTAGGTTAGCTGGAAGGGGAAATAAAGTTAGGTTAAAAAAAAAAAAAGGATAAAGCACAAATCATTCTTCACATAGTGTTTTCCTATTCTTTCCATCCTCTTTCCTGACAAACACTTTGAAATTTAGAAAAAAAAAAAAAATAGAAGTTCTCATTTATGCTTCAACTTAGATAAGCAAAAGCTGGTAGTTCATGTCTACAGCAAATTATGAGCATGAAATATGTGACAAGTTTACATATTTACGAGTCTTGGAGGAGGCATTCAGATCATCAGGAGTCTTAACCACATGGTTTTTAATATGTGTTTGTAACTCTCACAGTTATGATGAAAAGGGTTTTACTGCTGGCTGAGCGCTAATGGATTTGGAGCTGGTAGCTGCAGTCCACAGGCAGCCTGAAATGGTAAGTTAATGTGCATTTAATTTTGCTCATTCAGTTTTATCAAAGCCAGGTTTTGTTATAACACCATAGTGTCAGCACTAACAATCTGGGGGTTGAATGCTGCAGAAGAAAGGAGTGCAAGTAGTCAGTGAAACACTCTCGGAAGGGGAAATTTAGAGAAGCAGATGGAAAACAGAAGAGAAAAAAAGCAGGGTAAAGACACAGAGAAAAAAAAATTAGAGAAACAACAGCAATAAAAGGTAGTGACAGAATAAACCCCAAAAGGAGGTGTCTTGAATAAATATCCACACATCTTGTTGCTGGGTAAAAAGACTGCTGCTGGAGAATTTTCTGAAAACAGCTCATTAATATCAGTGAACTGAAGATGCCAGCATTCCCAATTTAGATCTCAGTCCTCAAATAAGGATTTGGATACCAGATCCTCTCCTGGAACAAGAGCAATCCTGAAGCCATTCATTTCATCCTGGAAATGCTTAGGAGCTGCATGGCCATTATATTTTAAAACAAAAGAAGAGGAAATACTTTTCAGGGAGGAAATTTACTCTTAGCTATTTTAATATTTTACTGTGGACTTCCATCTCTAGGTTTTGCAGGTAATAATGGGCTGGTAGAATGTCAGCACAGGAGCTAAAGAATGACAAACCTGAGCATATACAGAAAGCAGGACCATCTACGGTAGGCAGGAGAGTTGCTACCAGCAGAAAGTGAGTCCAAGGAAGCAAAAGCCATAAAAGGTAAGAGGAATAAAGGCTAGATCTGAGCAGTAATATCTCTTCTACAAACCAATAACACAAACCTGTTCTTCAGCTCCAGAGGTGCACCTCAGGTGCATTCCAGCCTATAAGAATCTGAAACCCAGACCAAATTCCCAGGAAGAGAAAGGATCCAGCAGAACAAAAGCAGGAAAATGTGCCTCCCCATGTGCTACAGTGAAGGTAAAACAAGAGTGCATACCATGTCCTGAGCTGAATACACAAACCAGCATCTAGGCTTACAACAGTGTGGCTGAGTGGCACTCACACAGAACAGCAACCTGGCAGTTAGATCATGAACCAGTGACAGCCTGAACAGCTCTTGGCCTTAGCAAATAGACCAACCACAAAAAAACTCACAATAGTTCATTTGCATCCTTATAAATTTTATTACTAATGATTTCACAATCAGTTTGAAAGGGCCTTCCATAGCTCAACCTGGCAGAGCCTGGAGTAGAACCAGCTCTGTGCAGACAGTAGATATTTTCCCCTAATTTTTAAGACTAATTATGCAATGCCATTTTGTCACCACCAGAAACAAGTACTATCCCAACAGGCAACCTTGGATAACCTAGGTGGGGACTTACAAAATTGCTTAAAAATAACCCCTGTATTTACCACTTGACAGAACTTCATCACTTTTCCTGTGGGAAAGAAACAACCTAAAGAAAGACTAAAATCCACCATCACTGAGTGACTTGCAACAAGCATCAGCTTAAACTGTAATGTCAAATGTACAGGTTTTCACCTGGAGAGTAGATTGGGAGCCTGCTGGTTAATTAATTTTAACAGGAATCTCAGGACATTAGAATCATACTGCACACTACAAGGTTTTTTTATGGTTAAATAGGAGTCTAAATGCCAGCCGAGATTTAATTATGTGTTCATACATTTACTTGCTATGGGACATTTTTGCAACTCACCTGCATACCAAAGTATCATAGCAGATTGTACTAGGTATAAGCAGGGTCCACAACATAGGGGTGCTGCCTGCCATCACGCTAGAGTTACGTCTCAGGTGGATTAATAATCCTGCCTACACCTGCATGCTACTAGGGCAAAGCTGTCACCTGTGCCAAACCAGCTTGTTTGGCTTGGGTACCATGATGGTGTTTTGCAGTCAAAGATACAGACAAACCCAGAAGGATTTGTGGCTGGAGAGCAGGAGCTGTGAGAACTTGCTCCTCCTGCCAAATAAATGAGGCAAATATCTCCTGGGAATGGAATTGGAGGGTGCTGTGCAAAAGAAATGCATATCACTATTACCTAAAATGAGGCCCTGAAAGGACTGGCTGCACCAATTAAGTTAAATCAACTTCATAGCCTGTATCTCACTATTTCAGAATCATCTGTAGACAGTGTTATTTAAAGTGAGACCATTTTCTCTCAGTTTAGATTAAGCCAGTTCATAGTAAATTTTTGAAAAAAAAATAAAAAAAACCTCTACTGAGGTGAAATGAGTATCTTAACAGCACACCATGAGCTGATTTCAAGCACACATTGAAAAAGCAACTTCTCAGCAAGATGCATAAAGTTACAAGCAAGGGGGTTTTTTTCTTATGAGAAGACTTATTGTTATCACTATTATTTCTAAAATTCATTTCTAAAACATTGTATAACTTCACTTTACTGTGGCTGAGTTTTTGCCTGAGTGCTGCAAAACAATTTGTCCAACTACTGAAAAGTTTTTCACTGAGTTTTTACTTAGGACTTATACCCTCTTAAGCTTGGAAGATTAAATGGTCATTGAAGAACTAACAGCTTCCAAGCACATTTTTTTAATTAATTTATGAATTCATATGAGCAATCATTAGACAGCATTTTAAAAACTTCTATGAAAAATTATTAGTATTTGTGTTAGTGATAGTATTTGTGTTAGTATTAGTATTTACTAGTATTGATTAGTATCAGTATAGATACTGGTGTAGATATTGGTATTGGTATTGGTATTGGTATTGGTATTGGTATTAGTATTACAGGAGAAGGAAAATATTGAATGGTGAAGCCAGAGAAGGGTGTTTATAGGTGAGGATCATCCATCAGGAGCAAGAACATTCAGAATTAGGATTTAAATATTCATTCAGACAGACACAGATTTGCTGCAAAAAGTGAAAGCTTATTCACATTTGAGTTAAATTGCCTAATGGAAATATCTAGGAGAGTCTTCTTTCCCAACAGTGAGGTTTTATTGTCACCTCATTTAAGGTAAGCACCACCCTCAGAATATTTGCCAGTATAATCATCTTTTATGTGTATATGGGGATGGAAGGAGTGAGGAGTGGAGAAAGGATTGAAACAAGGGAGAGGAGAAATGAGATCATATGATATTTTTAGACTTGACAGCATAGATGTATTTCTGCTGAGAAATCACTTTAGCTAAACTTGTTTGTTTTATTCATATACCTGGGATAAATAGCAATGTCAGACATGACTTCTCAATGTTAGAAGTTTGAAAAGACTCCAGCTACATTACACAACTGGAAGCAATGAAATTACTAGTGTTCAGCTAGAAGTTATATGAGATGTAGTGAATGATTTTGCACATATCTTCAGTCCAGTTAAGTACAAAGTGCAATGGGTTGGATTATTCCAACTCAGTATGAGAAAGCACTGATGTTTAGGTAGAAATCACCACCCCCACACTCTGAACAGCTTCAATAAACAACTTTTGGTCTGAGAACAAGGCAGTAGTCACAGCTTCTCTACTGAAAACTGTTTGAACTTCAACTTAGGATTTTGCATTTGTCTGGTGATAGCATAAAAGGGCTGGGCAGTAAAGCTATTCCATGTGTCTTCTAGAGTAAGCTATGGCCATTATCTGAGAAAATATAACCTAGGGCTCCACTTGCAGCATTTTTTTTTTCAGACTTTATGGTTACTTCTCCATCCCTCTTATGAACAGGCAGAAATATCACCCACCCAAAGCATAGATCAGTGAAGATTCAGTCCTGCCCCTCCAGCCCTCCTAGTCCTCAACTCCCTTACCACAGGACTTCTTTGAAACTACCCTGGTACAACTTCTGTTAGCAGCTCCAGCCTGTTAAACTATCCCCTGAGGAGCTTCCCTCACCTAGAGAAGCTGATAATGTTCTTATTTCAGTTGAGTACTCATTAGATTTCTATAAGTAATTCACTGAGTGGGCAGAAAAGAGCAGAAGAAAGATGTGTGTAGAGAAGACACAGTGTTCTCTGTCAATGTGGAAAGACTGGCACATCATAACATTCAGGAATAATAAATGCATCTCTAGTAGTTTCACTAGATACTCAAGCAGTAGCTTTAACATATTGATGTATTTGAAATGTAACCATCAATCCAGAAATACAGCTTGTGTAGGTCAGGATGAGGGTAACATAGGAGAATTCTAAAACTACTTGATTAAAAAACTGATTGAAAACAGAGAGTTGATAACCAGGTTACTATTTCTGAATTTTTTCATCGAAAACACTGGCAAAGAAGAACTAGTAGCAGTTACTTAAGTGACTCACTTTGCCACTGCTGTAGGTCAAGCTCTTTAGTTCAACTGCATGTCCCGTCATGCCTCAGGACATCACTCTGCCTCATTTATGTGAAAATTGTTGCTCCTGGGAAACCTCCTCGCAGGGCAGAATGGGGACACAAGGACAATAAACAACAACTTTCCTAAGGATTTGGCATAGCACTTCCAAAATCACAGGCGTAAGTTTTGGTCGAACCACCTCTGTTTTCAAAGAAAAGAAGAATCTATTTCTGTCAAAATACAATTGAAGCCTGAGTGATTATTTTATTACATCACTGAAAATGTTACCTCCTCAAATTTCGTGAATTACCCTCCTTGAACCATAGGAAACAATAGTGGACTAATCTTCCTTCTTACATTAAAAAAAGAGAAATGTGGTGTTATACAACTTGACTGATTCTGCTAGACTTTCAAATCTAATAATAGCATTCTTCATAATTGATTTAGCCTTTCTCAATTCCACCTAAATTAGCTTTCTGCTTTAATTAAATCGCAACATATTTTATGCCAGGAGAAAATTGGTCATTTTGAACTGCTGATATAATTAGGAAACATCACCACAATGCACAAGAGAATCCTGAGGTCTATACTTACAAATAAGCTTAAGAGTTAATTTTACGCTTCTGTTTTCCTTACAATATTTACAGCATATTTGTATTGTTGATATATTTTACACAGCTATGTTTTACAGCGTTTTGCAGACAGTGATGCAATTCTCAGCATGCAATAATAATAATTAAATATTTATGGCTGTGTATAACTTCATTTCTCTCTGTAGTCCTCAGAGTTCCTCTTAGAAGTGAGCTTTTGTCAGCTCAGAGCCTGTGCTAGCACCACCTCTTGCTACAGCAAGGACTCTCTTTAGTCCCAGCTCATCCATAATTTCAGTGCATTTCATCCCATCTTCTTCACAGAAAAAGGTTATCAAAGTCAAAAATGTTGCCCTACTTTTCAAGCCTGGAAAAGGCACAGCCTGAAAGCTAAAATTTTTATTTCCATGTATTTCAAGCATACCTTGAAGCAGGACGTTTGACTCCATGTGGGGCACTTGCAACTCATGCCTCTGATTGTACCAATACTTCACACTTCTTTTCACAATAGGTGACACAAAACACACACGTAGCTGCCCTCCATGTAATTTGAGTCTCACTAGAGGCTGCAATGAGGGACCAAAGGAACAGGTTTTCAGGGGTGAGCATTCTTCTTCCTTCCTGAGCCACAACAGGACAGGACTACGAGAGTAACTAACCTCTTAGCAGAGTCTAAACTGGGGTTGACACACTGTTGCCTCCTGCTGGTTTACTCCATCCTGCGTCTGGATTTTGTTCTTAAAACTGGTTCTGGCGATGTTCCTGAACTTTAAGTTACTTCTCTAGCCAGTTGGCATAAAAGCCACTAAGGAATTTAGATGACACAGTATAAGAAAATGGAGATGGCAACTTCAATGAGAGATATCATCTAGACCAGTTCCACCATCCAGGAATCACAGGTAGCATTGAGGACTAGTGGTTCCTTCCAGTCACCGCAAGACACAAAGCACTCTGTCAAACTGCACTGAACTCCAGGCGCAGAGCAAATAAAACCAAAATCAATAATGGATCATGTGCCTCAAGAAGCAGTAGGAAAGATCAGGATCATCACAAGCATGAATGGTACTGGCAGTTGGGCTCTCTGACCTTGCCCTGATAGTGGCAGGCCATCCCACGGATCTATTCTAGGAATTCAAAAATGAAATATGAAACAAAAATCAAGTAAGTGTTGTTAACGTCTGTTAAAAATGTCTAGATTTTTTATTGCTTTCTCTGTTCCTTTATCTGACCATCTGTGATGATTTAAAAGCAGGAGCTTGAGTTGATGTTATCTCCACCGTACATGACTGACTGGAGTCATGTATACTGAGACTAGAGTCTCAGTATATCTGCAGACCCCCACCACCAACTTTTGCCCTCTGCTCTGTAACTGATGTTATTTTATCAATTTGTTTCAATGATAATGTGGTACTCCTCCATTGGACTTAATTTCTTTTCACTGGGACCTCAAAAGAGGGAGCTTATTTATGGTATTCAGAAGTACTTCTATTTCCGTTTTGCTTGAATCTTTTTAATAAGAATTCTTGCAAGACAGAGAATAAGTATTGTCTGTATTCACTCATGAGCCTATTTGCATGTATTTCCTTCGTGTAGGATTTGTTGTGTTCTTCTCAACATAATCTGTTAGGGAACTGGTAAATAATTTTCATCAGTACATGTTGCCATTTTCAACTTCAGATGTAACCATCTACAGAAAAAAAAAGGGTCAAGAAAGAAAATATCCCTGTACTGTATGTACTCTCGTATATTGTTCCTAAATATAATTTCCACTTTTGTCTGGTAGAAGGTAGGAAAGGACCACAATGATTTATCTTAAAAATGGCAAAAAATTAACAAATTACGGAACAAGATTTATGCCTCCAAACTCCTATTCACTCACATTCCTGTGCCTTCTCTTTTGGACATCAGGCTGTTCCTTCAGTGCCCATTCTGAAAGAACATCCAGTATGCAACCCAGACGCTCTTTAAACTGAAGGGAGGAAATCCTGTTTGTAACTGGGTGCATAGACATAGAGAATTATCCCTTGTGTATAACTGCATATGGCAATTTTTAAATATATGTGTTTGTATATACATAGAATCATAGAATCACCAGGTTGGAAGAGACCCACCAGGTCATCGAGTCCAACCATTCCTATCAAACACTAAAAAAATTTTGACAGAAAGCAAACATAGCAAAATGGAAACAACTAATTAAAGACAAAGGAAAAAAGTAGTAACTTATTAGTTTAAATCAGTTAGATGTCACCCAGGACAGGATGTAATAACTGAAGAAAAAAGAATTAAGATGGAGACATAAGGAAAAAAGTAAGATCTCGACATAAGGAAAGAATTCTTCGCTGAAAGGCTCATTAGGCAATGGAACGGTCTGCCCAGGGAGGTGGTTGACTCGCCTTCCCTGGAGGTGGTTAAGGTGCAGGTGGATGAGGTACCGAGGGGCATGGTTTAGAGATTGGTGGGAATGCTTGCACTCGATGATCCGGTGGGTCCCTTCCAACCTGGTGATTCTATGATTCTATGAAAATAATTAAGTCATAATAGATTTTTGCTAAACTTATTTACAACATACAAGAAAAAGAATTCACATTAGCAAGAACACATAGAGGAGACCTAGGGCTCATCCTGAAAAATTGTCTAAACTTCACCCTGTAAATCTGTTTGGAGCACATTGGGTTTTAAGGCCAATGTTTTTCACATATTGATATTGTGGGGATATTTATTTTCTTCATTAAGTCAGAGCTATAAGCCATAAGACTGATAACAAAAGAATTCATGGTACTTTGCCCAATTTTCAACTGATTACACCAAGCAAAGCTGTAGTAAGCAAAAAATTAACTGACTCATTCAAAACCAGAATAATCTACATTTCTATCAAAAAATAAAATATCCTTCTTTGGGAACATGCTGGCAAATTTACTGAAGAAACTCATTTGTCTATGAGCTATGTAGCTATTATTTCATATATTATTATTTACTTGAACTAAATCAAGTCAATCAATTTAAGCACTGCCAATAATCAGGTCTGTACTTATTGATCTCTTTTGGGCTCATACCTAAAAATTCTAATTTAACTTGAGAGTCACAACGTTGTTTAAAAACTTGGGCAAGTCTGCCCTGTAGTTTTTACAGAAAGGACAACTTTTCTGTGATCATTCAGCATTATTTACATGAAGAAACTATTCAGGTTTAAAAATTGGGGCTGATTTATGTGTACAGGAGATTCTACAATTGATAAAGTTTCAGGAATAAACAACTGTGCTTGAAACAAGGACAGAAGGCCCACTGCAAGCTGGAACAGATGCGGTAAGGATTTCCACCTGTGCTGACATTGTTGATTTGGGTCATGTCAGTGCCACTGCAGACCATGCACTTCACTGTGGGAGTGGTGACCAGAACAATTGCTCCTCTGTGGTACAACATGGGGTCTTCTCTGCCTTGCAGCTCTAATGGCTCCTCCAGTCAAGCTAAGATCAGCATTTCTCACATAGCTGGAGAACTTCCCTCCATGGGCAGGAGAGGTCTCTGGGTTAGCACTTGACACACAAGAGACTCATGTGCTCCTCACATTTTAGGGCTCTTTCTGCAGCAGGTCCAGAGAGACTTTTGGCTTGAGGATACCAAATCTGCTTACAGGCTTAGGCAGACTTGCAGTGAGAAAGACCCTAAGCCACAAATCCCTGGCATTTGGGAGAGTATTCAGAGAAGTATTGATGTGTACTTTGTCCAATCTTTCTCTCTCACTCAAGTATCTGCTTCTGGACAAAAGTCAAGATACCTGTTTAGGTCATCCCTGGTCTCACATAGTATGTCTTTCTTACATTGGATAGGAGTACTGGCTATAATTTGATATCCAGATCCCTTTTTTTCTTTTTTTTTTATTTCATATTCCAAAGAGTGCAAATAGCTCGCTATTTTTAACTAGTCAATAGACTGTCATGTCCCTGCAAGAAAATGAGTGACATTTAGAGTTTCTACTACACAAGTTTTAATATCTCATTGATTTTATGCTGGAGAATTAAGTTTAGGCAAGCACTACCACTAAAGTCTCAGGTGTCAAAGCAAGACAGACATTCATTTGAGATATCCTGAAAACCAGAGTGAAACTGTATGTCTAAACTCTTTCAGTACTCTTGGATTGCTCATCCTTGTAGGAAGCATTCTGAGAGCTACCAATATCACCCAGGGAAGAGCAGCCCAGGGTAAGGCTTCCATCTGTGTGGCCTCCATTTTGCTATACCCTTCTGTATGAATGATAAAAATTATCTCAGCAATGAAAGTACAGATTAAATACTGGGGCCAAGATGCTCTCAGAACAACAGCATTAATAGCAGAGCAGCAGCCAGTAACGTCTCATCAGAAAAAAAGGAGTGCAGAGACTCTGCAGCTATAAATTTACTGGGGAAATAAGATGTTCAGACCTCAGGCACATTTGAACACCAATGACCCCAGCCACAACAGTGACCCCAGAAAGCCATGGAGAACTACAGTTTCTACCCCAGTACACAATCACAGGTGTCACTCGTCCTAGAAAAAGCATGCAGGAAAAACTTCTGCCCACTAAACACTAAATATAAACCCTACATTTGCAAACTATAAAAGAAACTGGGCTGGACTTAAGCTTGTAGTAAACACATGCTTAGATCCCTGTGAAGGTAAGCACAGGTAACCCATTATCAAGGGACAGACCTACACAGGAGCTGGCTTCATTGCTTGTGAGTATAGCTTTGAAACTTGGATTTCAAGTACCAACCTGTTAGATGTCAATGTTGTTTAAAAGCAAAAAAAAATTCAAAAAGCACATTGACTCCTTATTACAATTTCTAATTAGACTCAAGATTGATAGACAACTTATTAAGTTGCAAAGCTCAAATCCTGTTCTTTAGCGTTTTCACTGTCACTGTCCAGCTACTTTCCCTAGGTGAATAGTCTACAGATAAATCTCACCACCTGATTCATTTCTGAATTTTCAGATTAATTTTATCTTTTCTTAACCATGTTCTGTCATTTGACTGCACTTTTTGACCTTGCTTATTAAGGAAAGACTTTGCCTTGAGTTTTCAATTATGACAGCTTTCTTTCCTGGGACTATGTGCTGATAAACAACTCTGTGCAGCTTCTGTAACCTTTTCTTTTAGGTACTAACCGAAACAATAACAATTTTATCTGAAGAGCACAAATACATTTGAGGTAACCAACAAAGACAAAACAAAATTTTATTAACTTAAATATTCTACAAAGTTAACATAATAGGAGTGGGTTGACTGAAAAACACATCAGTCAACAAAGCAACAATCATCATTTCAAATCACTCAGGGAAAAATATGTTTATCTGTGGCTGCTTTTAAGAGTGGAAATTATTTTAATGAAATATCAGAGGGGAATAAACGACCTTTTGCCAGAGGCGCCCTAGCAAAATTGTAATTACTTTCTGACTTCTAGCATGATGGCAAAACCCAGAATACCACACAGCATGTGAGTGCAGAGTCCCATCAAAGAGAGATCAAGGAGAGGATCTTGTATACAACTAATGTTAGCCCCCTTTGGAGTTACATATAACTAGTATGATTTGGACTAAAAAAGAAGGTAGAACAGGATGAATGTACTCACTCAAATCCACGATAAGGTGTGCTGCTGCATTTTGAATGAATTGCAAGGGGCAGGTCAGTTTTACTAAACAGGAAGGGAGTCACAAGCATTACATCTCAGGAAAGCACAGGTTATTATTGCCAGATCAATACATGATAAAAAACAGTGTGTGCCACACGGACTATGTACCTTAAATAAACCCTGCCAAACTATGCCTATTGAAGCAGAGCTAAAAATGACATTGAAATTTTTCATGTGGCTTGTACTTCAGAGTGAATCCATTCAACCCAAGGAGACATAAAGCAGGAGCAGACACTCTCAGAGAAACTACTCTTATCTAGCAGCAGCATTCCTGCTTCACCAGGGCTGAGGGCATTTTTAATGCATCTAACCAGCAGTGACACTCAAGCATCCCTTCCCACAGATCTGAGTCCTAATTTGACGAGTACTCAGAGCGTAACATCCAGAAGCAAATCACAACAGCTTTATACCCTGTACCCAGCTCACCTCTCCAGAAAACTCCCCATTCGCTTTCAGTGAACAGTTTCCAGACTTTTCTGATGAGTCACTACCTATCCACCTATGTTTCTTACAGCAGAAAAAAAGGCCTCATGCAATTTCCATCATGCTGAGGAGACACCAACACAGCTGAGAAAATAGCTATTGCCAGCAGGTCGCTGCAAGAATGGATCCATGCACCAGAATCTTCCAGTTCACAGCATCTGCATATCATCATAGAGGAACTCTGGCCTCAAACAGAGGAGCAGGGCTTGCTCTCCAGGACCCACCACATCAGGTTTTTGGTGCTATTGCAACTGGGTGGCCTCACAGAGCCAGAGCTGCAGGAGGGCTGGCCCTAGCACCAGAACCCTCACTGCTGTGCACAAAATACTTTCAGAAAATGGCTGAGAGCTCCAAAAAAGTAATGCCACTGCTAACAATTACCTAATCCATTGGAAAAGACAACTTTTAAGTGTTTGGCCTGAATGTTTCAAAGAACCATCTCCTAAATACCTTTCCCTTGAACCTCTGGGTTTACCCAGGTGGCTTTTCACCCTTTGCCTGTCTCCCGCTGTTTGACTACAGCTTTCCCACCTGCATTCCCTCCCCCATTTGTTTTCTCTATTACAAATGTTCTTTTGCGTAGGCTCCTTTTAAAATGAAGTTTTCATGTCTTGATCTAAACTTGTTCTGTTGAAAAAGAAGCAAATGGTACCAAGCATATTTGCTATTTCTTGAGGGAAGTATAATCTTAACCGAAATACACCTATAAGGATTTCAAAGCTGCTGCAGCTCCTTGTCATATTATGCTGACAACAGCCCTATCAGCTAATTACAGATTTTTACCCTCTTCAAAAATATGTGTCTTTTTATTTTTTTCTCTCTGTTTCCTCAGACACAGTGTTCTGATTTTTTTAACACCTGATTTTTTTCTGGAAGATACCTTTTCCAGATAGACTTTCTGGGAACAGTAACAATAATAATAATTTCTGACCTATTACAGGCAAATCAGCTGTATTAAATGATCTTCAGAACATTTCTGTGCATGGTGCAAAAGGTACATAAGCTGCTACAGCCAGTTATTGACAAAATTATCTACCTTCTGGTGCCATTACACAGAACAACCTAATATGCATAATTACAGTAATTACATAGAGCACAGCATAAACAAAAACAAAATTATATGCTGCATCACACTGGCAGTCTTTCAGCCAAATTCATTTTCACGTTTACAGTATTGCAAATATGGACAACATTACTGAAGTAGAATTTGAGCATAATTATGACTAATGACTCCACATTAAATTGGTGTTTTCCATCTTTAGTAAGTCGTAGGTAGTTGCTGTGATGCCATTTTGATGATACACTAAACCATTTAAAGTCTAACAACCTGTAAGACTATCTCTACTTTTCTTTCAACAGCATTGCTGGAAGTCAAATATTACAGCATCTGTAATCACCTGCTGCCTTCAAGCTGACAGTCTCTGCTTTACATAGCACAAGGAGCTGGTAGGAATTACCAGACAAGAAAGCTTGACTTTGGGATCAAAGAGGTCCAAAATCACATCTTCAGGTAATTCTGAAAAGAAACATAATTTCTGGTTTAGAATTTAAAATACACTTTTTAATTTCTCCCATAAAAGGAATAAGTCTACATAAAATACTTTTAACACTATTATTTCATTTCATTTATTTTTATTTTTAAGCAAGATGAAACCTTGGAGCCCAAGCTCACTGCAGTAGCAGTTTGCGTGAGCACTTCTGTTTCCAGAATACACATCTCTCTATGCCCGCTGATAAAATTCCAAGCTACTGTTATTTTAAGTTATAGGAAAGAGGAATCCCTACTGGGACACAATACTGCTCTGACTCTGGGGCTGCTACTTTGGCCAGTAGTTTACTGGGAGCCATACTGGACTTTTTCCTTCTGCCAGTCGCAGCAGCTGGCAGGGCTCTGGGGCAAGAACAAGAGGGAGCCAAGGTTCATAGAATCATAGAATCACCAGGTTGGAAGAGACCCATTGGATCACGAGTCCAACCACTCCTATCAAACACTAAACCATGTCCCTCAGGACCTCATCTACCCGTGCCTTAAACACCTCAGGGAAGGTGAATCAACCACCTCCCTGGGCAGCCTCTGCCAGTGCCCAATGACCCTTTCTGTGAAAAACTTTTTCCTGAAGTCAAGTCTGAAGCTCCCCTGGCAGAGCTTGAGGCCATTCCCTCTTGTCCTGTCCCCTCTCACTTGGGAGAAGAGGCCAACACTCTCCTCTCTACAATCTCCCCTCAGGTAGTTGTAGAGAGCAATGAGGTCTCCCCTCAACCTCCTCTTCTCCAGGCTAAACAACCCCAGCTCTCTCAGCCGCTCCTCATAGAGCCTGTTCTCCAGCCCCTTCACCAGCTTTGTTGCTCTTCTCTGGATTCTCTCCAGAGCCTCAACATCCATCTTGTGGTGAGGGGCCCAGAACTGAACACAGGATTCAAGGAGCGGCCTCACCAGTGCATAGTACAGAGGGAGAATAACCTCCCTGGACCTGCTGGTCACACCATTTCTGATACAAGCCAGGATACCATTGGCCTTCTTGGCCACCTGGGAACACTGCTGGCTCATGTTGAATTGGCTGTCGACCAACACCTCCAGGTCCCTCTTCTCCTGGCAGCTTTCTAGACAGACTTCTCCCAGTCTTTAGCTCTGGTTCAACAGTATTTTAGGGGGCAGTGTTGAAGGCACTTCAAAAGACGCATCAGGCACTACTGATAAGACATTGCTGTGGCTAGAAGAACCCATCTAGACAACCAGTAGGTGTTTAGAACTCTGGCACGTGATCACAAGTGGTGAGTTATTCCCATCACAGACCACCTGCACTTGGAAATTCTATAACTGGAAGAGGAAGAATGGCCCAGTTTCAAGTCTGCAAGGGAAGAAGTTTGATGCCAGCAGCAATTACGGAAGATTTTTGACCTGACTATTAGGGTACTAGCTCCTTCACCAGTGTTTTCATCTATTCAGGCTTTGGAGATGTAGAAGGCAGAAGGGATGGAAAGAAGGATCATCGCAAGCAAGGTGATAAGGGAAGAAAAACTCTGAAGATTTTCATAAAGGACTAAATTAAAAAAATATTTTTTTCCACATTGACACATGTTAATGATGTCTTCCTTCAACTTGGAATGGATACCCTGACAGCAACAAGCTCCACCAGGGGAGGTTTAGGTTAAACATTTGAGAAATAAATTTTACTGAAAGGGTCATTGGGCACTGGGACAGGCTGCCCAGGGAGGTGGTTGAGTCACCATCCCTGGAGGTGCTTAAGGTACTGGTGGAGGAGGTGCTAAGGGGTATGGTTTAGTGTTTGATAGGAATGGTTGGACTCAATTATGTGATGGGTCTCTTCCAACCTGTTGATTATATGATTCTAAACTCAAGACTGCCAGGAAATGTAGAGTAAGGGAGAGTCAACAAAGACTGCAAACGTGAGAGGAAACCCGCAAAGGCCTGCCATGGATCAGCTGGTCATTGGGTGCAGGATGATATTCAGACTTGCCCAGACTGATCGAGGATGGGAGAAGAGGCCTTGACACAAGCAGCCAGACATCTTCAGCCACTGACCTGTCCTGAAGATTCCCAGGTCTGAAGAACCACTTAAGCACAAAAATACTCGTTCTTTCCAGATGTTCCTTCAGTTGGCTTTGGTTCGCATTTGAAAGCTAAAATGCTAGCATTTCTTGAGAAAATATGGATCTTGGTGTCTGCATCTGTTTGTCTTTTGTTTGGACATCTCTTCCTTAACTTTTTGCAAGCCCGCTGGCCAATTTTGATCTAATAAGACAGGCAAGAAGTTTTAAAGTCATTATGTTCCTACACTTTTCCGGAAAATAGAGTGTGGGTGGAGGAGAAAGACCTCATTAATGCTGCGTGGGCAGGAAAGGCTGTTGAATAAACTCCCACCTCTTTAGATACCAGATTGCATGCAAGAGAGGGAAAGCAAGTGGCTATGAATATCTCAAGAACGGGAAAGCTACATTGAGCACTCACACATTGGCAGGCTACAGAGGACCCAGACACAAAGTCCAAAGCCACAGGAATCCAGACTTTCTTTTTTCATATGTTTTGACATTTGGTCTTACCATTTGGGATTATTCAATCTTTTTAGTTTTTAGGACCTGACATGAGAAAGGGACCAGATATGTTTGCATCTGGGGCCTCAGTGTGCACTTTTGTGCGTCCACGTAAGCTTCATGTGGAAGGAAACACTCTTCAAATAACACAGGAAATCATTCACGTGTTTTTAATTGTCCTGAGAGTGGGGAATCACCATCTGTAATTGGTGATAGTTGATGAAGCTCTGGTTGTTTAGTGGCCTGTACAGGCAGGAGAGGGAAGGGGAAGGGGAAGGGGAAGGGGAAGGGGAAGGGGAAGGGGAAGGGGAAGGGGAAGGGGAAGGGGAAGGGGAAGGGGAAGGGGAAGGGGAAGAAGTGTCTGGTTATCATAAAACAACTTAAAACTAAGTTTTATGATTGGAGTTGTCGATCACATTAGATAAACATTCTGTTTCTGTGGGTGGATGTTATCCAGCTGAATAGATTAGCTTTGAATCTTCAATGAAATTATCTAGTTAAATTTAGAAACAAGTGGCAGCCAATTTCTTATGAACTTCTTCACCATTAATATGGGTTTGATTTATTTTTTTTTTTTTGTATATGTTAGCATG
Organism: Coccyzus lansbergi; assembly: GCA_033558105.1. NCBI lineage: Eukaryota > Metazoa > Chordata > Aves > Cuculiformes > Coccyzidae > Coccyzus > Coccyzus lansbergi. The sequence continues at coordinate 3,237,054 of JAUMJK010002392.1, forward strand.
TTCATCTCTGGCTGGATCTCCACCAGATGCAGGGACTCAAGCCTTCAATTTTCTTGGCAGAAAAATCTCCTACAACTCCCCTAAAGTTCAAGACTGAATTCTCACACTCCTACAGCACTCTGAATATGTAAAGGTCTTAAAGTTTTCTCTTAGGAGCTATGGCAACCACTGGGAGATAATAACCAAAAGCAGCTTTTAAAAAAATCTACTGTTTTAATCTTACATTTCTTTTAATCTTAATTTCTACAGAAACAAAATGGAAAAAGATAAAAATATTTAAGCAGGGCAGATGATATTTAAATTTAATTTCTTTAATCACAAGATTTTTAAAAATGTGTCCATTTCAAAAGAAAAATTTCCACCTCAAATACTGGGAAAATAAAATTGATTATATAGAATATTTTCAGGTTTTGTCTTAGCATCATGCTTTTAATTTCCATATAGGATTTATTTTATGGGAGTGTTCTGTCCATTTTACTTTATCCCATGATGTTGCTAGAATGAATTGATTTTATGCCTAGATACAACTGCCTTCCTAATAGGTTCATTTATCCTTTCGGCCACGCTGCTAGCGCCCCAGAACACAGTGCCAGGGCTGCTGTGTCAGCACAACCAAGACAGCACACCACCTGTCAGCTCTGAAAAACAAATGCAGCCACACCAGTATAGCACTGCACCTGATCAAGGTAAGGTGAAACGTGGTGCTCACACTACTGTAACAGAACCCTGACTGCGGCAAATGTGACAATCACTGGCTTGGGCATTTCTGCACTTACAGAACAGTACACACAGATATTTCCTTTTGGGGGGAAACAAAACCAAAAACAACCTCCAAAAAACCCCATAGAAGTTATCTGTGATGGGATTAGATGGGAACCAGATATTTACTGACCCATGTAGGCACTTCAGTTCAATACTAGGAGCCTCGGAAAACAGTGAGTGTCTCAGTGTCTCGTTCACACTCTCACTGTCTAGTGCTACATGCCTCTCTATAGGCACCTCCATCTTCAGCTTTAAGGCTCCTGTGGTGCTTAAAGTTCAGTCCTTGAGCATACCTACAGTCACCTGATGGCACTGAAAAAGTCTTTCTCTGGATGGGATATCAGTATTTACCTGTCTTTTACCAGAAAAGTATGAGTTTTGCCTAGGGGCACTTTTTCCTATAAAGTTCAACATTAAAAGAAGCAGTGCTACTATAAAACCTATACCAACTGATTTAGTAAAAGATGCCATTTCTCCCTAAAACGTCACATTTCTTATTGGACCAAAATGATTGCTGCAAGTACTACTGCTATTGCTACTATAAAATTTTGATCTTCGTATTTGGACTTTAAGAGTGAGGTTTATGGATTTTTTACCAGTAGTTAAAAACCCTGCCTCTTACCTTTATGTACTTGAATAGATTGCCTCATGTGTTCTGTTCTTAATCACATTTATTACATGAAGATTTAAGACTTTATTTGAGAGATAGAGTAAGGAGGTACACACCACTGGAGAAGCATATTGCTGAGCTGCCTACTTCTTCCATTAATAAAGGCACCAAGGGAAAGATCTCCACCAACACAGCTATACCAGTTCTCACCAGGCAGCTATCTCTGTTTAGCATCTGAAAAGCATTTCTTATTTAACAATTCCAGATAATTAAATAATCAGGGAAGCATATGTCTGTGGAGAATCAGAGAAGTACACGCCTATGGAGATTGTTTAGTCCCAGGCACAAGCGTGAGAATGGGTTTTTTTCTCCTCTAATTAGTATTGAAGCTTATTTCCTCCTTAACTCTTTATCTTAATGCTCATTTGCATTTCTCAGAAGCATTCATTTTGATTCTAAGAAAAGCTGCATTTCAAACACTTGCACCTTTACTGATGTTCAGATTAGATCTCCTCGCAGAGCAAAGTGTTCCCCAGGACGGTTCTGCTTAGCAGGACACAGAGCTCTGCATCTGTGTAAACCAATCCAGACCATTTCAGGGTCACTTTCAGCAAAGGAAAGCCTGCCTGTTAAGACCAGATAAGAGTGAGGTCATTGATTTATTTTTTTCCTCATTATCTGGCAAGGTTTCCGTTGAAGCCTAAACTCATTATCTCTGTGGAAATACAAACATAAGTTGGTCTCTTGAAGCAAGTTAATTTAGTTTTAAAACAGTTAGGGAGTTACCTTCTGAATTCAATTAGCTAATAACTCCTGATGGGTAAAGGTCACAGAATATCAAGGCACTGTGCTGGTTTAAGTTAAATGCAATTCCAGATAGTATCATAGCAGTGCTTTTCCCCTTCCTAATGAATCATGGCTGCATCTTCTTCTGGCCACCATCTCCAAAATCTCCATTAATAAGAGAGAGAAATTTATGCCAGAAGGGAACACCTTCAAGGATGACAGCAGCAGCAAGTGTGGCCTTTAAGTCACAGTTCCTTCACAGTCTTCTCTTTGTACGGGAAGGAAATTGGCAGAGGAGGAGCCTGACCCTTCCAACCACACTGAATAAAGCCCCTCTACTCACATATGTTAAGCAGAATAATGTGTACATTAAAATCCAAATAACTCTGCAGTAATGTTGCAGCCAAATGTGAGATTCTTTTACTATTCCCAGATGTAGAGATGTTTCTCACAAGGACCCATGACAGAGGATAGTCTGTGTTTCTGCAGAGGATATGACACTTCTGGATCAGTCATGGGCCACTAGCTCCAGAGGCTGTGTCAGGATGGCTGGGAAAACATTTCCAGTTTAACAGCCAAGTTAGAAAATAACACTACGATAGAAACACTGACAACCTCGATCACAGTATAATAACTGTTGGTATCACTCTCATAAAGGGAAAGTAAACCACGCAAAGGCAGTACGTTGTAATTGTTTTCTCAAGGAAACACCGAGCTCTGAACTACTCTGGGCAATCAAAAGCTGCAAACAGCTCCTTCTTAGGGAATCATTTTTTCATATTACAATGTAAAAGTGAGTTTCTTGCCGGACCTACTTCAGGTCATTAGCTGGATTGTAATTCTTGTATTTTTCCAAACTGATTTCCACCTTAATTTGATTTTGAGTACCTGATTAAATTTACCCTCCCTGAAGAAACAGACATTCAATTTAACTCCCTCCAGCTTGACTTTATTCTCATACTGAAATACAGTTCTGGTGGTTGTTGCACTTTCAGCTACAGAGTAATTTTGTCGCTATTTTCAAGAGACATTCTCTTCCCAATGACGATATATTGGCTTGTTCCTGCACATTCGTGTTAAACAGAAGTCCAGAAAGAAGTTAGAACAATACAGTGTACAGTACAAAAGGTGGAACAGTAACTCCTCAGAGAACTACAAAACATTGAATTACAAGATGAGGAAAGTCATGTGTCACACATTACTCAACACACTTTACCCAAGTGACTCTCTTCATCCCACTAGGATCCACCATGGGATAATGTGCAAGGTGCAGCACTGGTATTCATTTTACTTCCCACAAGGAACAGAATTCAATAGCCAAAAGCATGGGTGTCTCTTTGCCTTATTACAGTAGCCCTCAGGGGTCCATCTTCCTCAGGTGGTTGGACCTTTTGGGTATTTTCTCTTCTGAGACTCCAACTGGACATCCAGGTTAGGTCTAAATTCCTTAAGTAGAAATCAAGCCTAGGGATTCTGTGGTATTTTATGTGCCTTTTCCCTAGACTGATTCCTCATAAAACCATTATGGAGAAGAATTTTATCAGATGAGATCAAATCAACGATCCATTTAGTCCAGTACTTCACCTCTGAGAGGAGCCAGCAGCAGATACCAAGGGAAACAATTTTTAAAAAGGGGTAACAGTGCAGACATTCTCTTCAACTCTCCCCTCCCCACAACCAGCAGCTTGTCACACAGACAGTTCCTCAGGCAGGAGTGTCATTTTGCTGCCTAATAGCCCCTGACAGATTTTTTTTTCTCATTAATTCATCTGATTGGTTTTGAGCCTGTCTAACCTCTTGACACCCAGCCGACACTGTGGTTCCAGTTTAATCACATACCACAAGGACCGAGTTCTTTGCTGTTGTTTGCTTAAGCTACTACCCAGTAATTCCACCTGATGTCCCTTGTTCTTGTTCTGGAAGAACTGCAAATAATCATTTGCTACTTATTTTCTCCATGCCACTCATGATTTTAAACACCAGTATCACATGACTTTCTTTTTCTTTGTTTCCATCTAAAGAGTCTATTTAATCAATCTTAATTCAGAAGCTGTTCTCAATTTCTGAAAACACTTGTCAGGTTTCTATGTCCCTGTTGGGCTCTGCTATACCTTTTCTTAGGCAGGAAGACCAGAACAGCATGCCCGTAATCAAAAGGTGAATGCACAGCAAAATGATTATTTTGTTTTCTGTGTCTTCCCTAGCAATTTCTAACAATCTATTTGCTTTTTTGAGGATTGCTCTGCCATCAGCCCACATTTCTTAGAATTACTGACAGCCACTCTAAGCTGTCTTCCCTGAGTGGTAAGAGGTAGTTTAAAGCTCATCTTCAGCATCGTACAGTCAGGGTTTTGGGGTTTTTTTTTCCCCATGTGCGTTATTTTGTGCTTATTGGCACCAAATGCAGGTTGCCATTTTACTGCAATGTCAATTGGTATCATGATATTCCTTCGCATTTTTAAAAGTGTATTTTCATTTTTCCTATCCTGAATAACACAGTTAAAGAAACATCAAGCACATCACTACTTAGCACATTTTCCAGACCACTTATGAATATGCCAGACATCACAGATGTTAGTTCGGATCCCTGTGGGATTCCATTTGCTGTTTCCCACTGAAATATCTGATTGCCTATTCCTACCCTTCATATCAGTTCCTGGGGGATCTTGCCTTTCATCCTGCTATAGTTTTGTTTCATTAGGATCTTTCAACGAAGGAGCTTGTCAAAAGCTTTTGTAAAATCTGAGCACACTGTACTAACCAAATCACCTTAATCCACATGCATGTCGGTGCTTCAGACAAACTGCAGTGGATTTCTCTCAGACAAGATTTCTCTTGACAGAAACCCCACGTATCTTTCCAAAATCCTTCTTAAAGACTGGCTTCATATTGACATTTTTCCCTTCTGTGGTCCTTCAGTGCAGTGGGAGGATCCTTTAGATCTGAAGGGAGGTTGTGGGAGTGTGGGATGTTCCTGCTCCGCTACTGAAAGTCGGCAGAATCCGAGTACGCTGCAGTTGCAATGACCAAAAGTTCCTCCACCCCTAACCGTGCAAACAAGACCATACTTCTTCTTCTGAATGACACCAGGCATGGCTTGTTCTCCTGGGAATTCCCTGTTCAGTGACTTCAACAAGCCACTTACACTGTTATGGGGGGCAGTCTATCTCCCTATAATGGTGCTTTCCCTTGGCATTACGGGTTGCTTCCACTCCTTTAATGCCCTAAATAGCCTCTACAGAACAACTTACCCTTCTGCAGCCTTTCCTGCAGCCAGGCTGCAGTTCCCTTGAGAACTCAGACTCCCTTCTGGAGCAAACCTGAAGAGCCGAGGATCTGCTTTCATAGGAAGAAGGTCCATACCTTTGCCCCTCATGTTCAACAACCCCTGATAAACACTATATGACAGAACTGTCTTTTAAGAAGGGTTAACGGGAGCATGGTTTAGTATTTGATAGGAAAGGTTGGACTCAATGATCTGATGGGTCTTTTCCAACCTGGTGATTCTATGATTCTATGAAAAGCCAAGTTTGCAATTCATATGGGATGCTCAGTGATGAAAATTTAAACCCACACAACCATATTGACCCTTCCCTTTATGGTCCTACTTTAACAATCTTAGCGTTATGGCTACTTATCTAAAGCCTGAGACATTAATTAAATTAATACCAGTGACAGAGTTCTTCTAATAATATACAACTATTTGCCAACAGATCTGGTAGTTATTCCAAATTGTTGTGGTTACTCCAAATAAAACTTAACTATGCAAACAGACTTGGTTCTTCCTAAATTTACTTCTTTTTTTATGATAACAGGCTTATTCTTCTCTTATTCTTACCCTTTTTAAGATTGTTCATTCAATGCTTCAAAAAACATAAATGTGCAAGTTTTAGTAGCAACTTAGCTTTTCAGAATACACCACAAGTTCTTAGAGCTTTATACATACAATCAGTAAAAAATCCACCAGGATCTTAGGCACTGCTTTGCATGTATGAGGTGCTATCCGTAAAAGAATTCAATCATAAAATTCATTACAAAATATGAGAAATGGCCCAGAACCTTCTGTCTAGTGTATGCAGAAGTTTATGAAGTGGCATAAAGAGAAAATTGTTTCCAGAAGGCAACAGACAGATAAGACAGCAAAGAATTCCAGACAAAATATCAGAAAAAAACCACCTAGTGACACCCAAAAATATACCATTACAATTCAAGGTACCAACGCTCGAGTCGGCAGGTAGATCTGTATCTACTCATGTGAAGCAAGATTGGGGATTAAAAAATTTACTGTCTCTTAAAACAGATATCACTAAATATGTTGATATTAATGGAGTATTATCCACTGAAGATTTAAAACCTTCAGTTGAAGAAAAATAATTAATTTTAGCTTTCTCACAGACACATACATGTGTCTATGTGTGTACATGTATATAAAGGCAACCACATGAGCTCATGGAGCACTGTGAAATCATATACTTCGAAGCTCACAGTATTTTTTAAACTGAAAGGTGAAACAGGTAAGGCAGCACTACTTTCCTCTTTGTTTCATTTCAGATTATCTGTCTCTTGGGCAGGATCACTTATGTCACTAGGGCTACAGTAAATACCAGTAGGCAGTAAGTGGTATCATTACTGCAAAATTTAAGAGTACAGAAAGATCTTCCTCCACAAGCTAGGAGGACGCATATATAATGAATGTTTAAGTACTTAACACTTATAAAGAAAGAAAAATCCAGCAGTATTAGATCCCAAACCCAATCACATTAGGACAATCTTTGCATAGAAGCAGAGTTTCAATGAACAGTTTCCAGCTACTTAAAACCTAACAACCATCACTATGTGTCCACCTCTACGTGCTCCACTAATGTTCCAATTCTTTCCACTAAGGTTCATTTCATATAATACTTCAGTAATATTTGTGTTTCTTGACACATTGCTGACTCCCAGACTCAGTACAGCTTCCTTAAATCTTTATTCCATGCTAATTCCTCCAAACCCAGGACTGGTCCAGCTGTTTTGAGGTATTTAACCCGCACGGTAGAGTTCACTGGCTAGAGTGGAAACAAAGAAAGGTCAGAATCCTCCCAGTGACGTCTGTAATCCCTTTTCTCCCACCAGCCTCTGCAAATGGCTGTGACACAACTACATCTCCCAGCACCAGTTGCCTGCTGGGGAAGGGAGGGTGGAAAGAGCTTTCATTTAAAACAAACAGTAGCTCAGGGCCCCTGTGGAAGCCCAGATATGTGGACCCTACATGCATATGAGCAACCAGACAGGTCTAAACATCGCCAAGCCTATTACTGCTTCCCATCTCCCAGCCTCTTAGGTTCTGGACTGGGCAACACTGCACAAAAGCTCAAGGAATGGAGTTCTTTAATTCCTTTATTCTAGGCTTGGGGTTTTTCTGTGCCACTGGGGGTGGGGAAAGGGGGCAGGTTTTGTCCACTGACATCCTCTGCTTGTTTGCTGAGAAGGGGATCACTGCTGCCCTACGAACCTCATGATCTCCAGTTATATGAGCACTGCCTGTAGCAACAGCAGGCTTCACACCAGAGATGTTCAGACTAAAAGCAAAATTTTTCAGCTTCTGAAAAAAACAGCCAGACCCTGTAGCTACAGGCAGGGCAGACTCACATTTTGTTTGAGCAGGTGCAGAAGGATTTAGGCACATTTACTGACCAAGCTATATGTTCTGTCATCTAAAGCCTTCTGCTTGCTCTTTATTTGTAATATTTAAAAAAAAAAAAAAAAAAAAAAAAAAACACAAAACCAAGAACAAAACCACAAAACAAACCACTTGGTGAGGAAGGACACACCCTAGGTTGCTGGTGACAGTTTTTTCCCTCCCCCACTCCCTCCCACAATAACAATCTTGCAGTGGCTCTTTTGCCTTTATCAGAAGCACTAAGGAGCACCGAGATGGGAGCATGAATGCGCTGAAGCATGAAGCTGTGGGGGATTCTAGTGAGCTACCAACCCTTAACAAATAATTTGGTAAATATCAACAGCAGTTGCCCACGGTGACCTATTCAGACATGCCCAGGTGCCGCACGTGAAGAACCGTGATGTTATTTTCAGATTACTCTATGGCATAAACAAACTCATGCCCATTTTCTATCACGTTAGACTTCAGACTCAAGAAAGTAGGCATAATATTTCATCTTCCACTCTTGTATTGTGATTTTAGTGCTTAAAGTTGCACACCACATTTTATTTTAGGCTTTGAGAGCAGCAGGCACAAGAAAATCAGCTGCACTCAACTGCAGTAAGTATTAGTATTGGCTTCTGTAATGGTGAATGAAACTAGGGTACAAAGATATAAAGGTTTTGCACATAGGTAGGAAACTTTAGATGTATTATCTTGAATATATACAGTATCTTGAAATCCCTCCACTTTCACTTAAGAGTTTGTAAACTTGTAGAGTTTTCTGTATGTCTAAGATGCCTCTCTGAAGACAAAGTAAGTACACAATAATAAATAAAACTCCTAGCTGTAAACAATGGACTTCTTCCCCGTTTAATTATAAGAGAGCAACAACCCTCAAATTCAAGTTAAGATGTTGTAATCAAACATAGGCTCTTGTACAGAGGCCTGACTTCCCAAGGACTCCTGGAAACTTGAGGATCCAAGGCGGAGAAGGAGCTTTGACTCAAAACATGTGTTACGTTACTATTGACCAAAATCAATGTACAGTTCACAATGAACACAATAGACTACAGGAACTTACTGAAGGATATTTGAGATATATCCTTATGGCCTGGGGGACACAAATATTAGCTCTATTTCTCTTCCAATGACTAAAAAATTTGCTTTGCAATGAAACCTCTAGGTCTTTGCATTAGACCAAGTAGACAAGCTAAAATGGTTAAATCTCTAAAATGTATGCAAAATTCAATTGGAACAGATGAGGATATTACCATAAAAAATGGTAAAGTCTTCATTTATTTATAGCAATTCTTAACAGAGCACAGAGTTTTCTGATGCAGCAAAGAATGAGGGCCTGTGGTCTTCACCCAGCTTAGTTTAAGTAGAGATGATAGTTTTCTGGACTGTTATTTAAACTGCCAGAGAAATGTGCATAGCTAGCAAAAAAAGGAAGCAGAAACAAAAATACAATATTGATTCAGTACTCCATAGTGACCTGGTTAAAACTTATCTTCTCTTACAAATTTCTACCTCTTTCATCACAAGATTTATGGTTGGTTTTTTTTTTCTTACATTGTCATCTTTTTTTAAAAGACTACACCGGTATGTCCCATCTTCCTTCTCAGACATACAATTGAGAAAATGTCTTACATAGAAATTATAAAAGGTTGATTACTTTTATTGTTGTAACAAATTCATAGGAACTTGTTGTTTATGTTGTTGTTTATGAGTACTGAATGTAGATTTCATCTTGCATTTACCACACCTGTGAACTTGGTAGTTTAGAGAGAAAAAAAATCTCTGCTGGTACCAGAACCTCAGATTTCAGGAAATTTCAGGCATGTGGAGAATATATATATTTTTTTAAAATCGATATAACAGCATCTTACTGCCACCTAGTGAGCAATATAAAAGGACTAACTCATTAAAACACATGAGTACTTCTGGCCAAAAGCCATTTTTCACAATTCCAAAGGGAAGATAAAGGCAAATTTAGATATGGAACAGTGTTGGAAGATAGTTAATACAGAAAGTCTTTCAAAAGAAGAAGGGAGAGGAGCAGGCAAGCAGACATAAGAAGATGAGCTGGGAATCTTTTAAGATATTATCCCAGTATCATGGGAATGTAGCCTCCTTTCCTCCACAGATCCTGATGCAATCACCCATTGTTCAGGCAGTAAGGTCTCCTTTTTTGATGACAAGTGAACATTTCACTTTCCTCTGCTTAGCCCAAATGCAAGGCAGCTAGCACACCCATAAAGTTTAAGCAAGGCTTTAGTGACTGCCCATCAAAGAGTCATGCCTGGGTGCCATCAACATCTGTCTCCATTCTGGTCCGAGAGGTTATGAATTCAGCTTGCTACAGGGTCTTTTTCCACCCATAAGGCTACAGTGGCAGGCACCTGCAAGGACAGGACACAGCTTTCCTTAGCTGAGGTAACAGATTTTCTACCTTTTCCCAAAGGCTGGATGAGTTAGAGACGTAGATCAGAGTGCATGAGCCTCAGTTCAAACATAGAAGTCAGAACCAAGTGTGGAACCCCAAGGGCAGAAGCCTGCAAACCCCTGTGAATGCCACTGATGGAGATTGCTGCTCTAGACATAGTGAGGTTAGTGCTCTGTAGGCAAGGGTGTCTCTTGGCCAATAACACCAGACAAAGCTACCTAGGTCATTTTGGCTAGCAAGCTCCTGCCTGGGAACATCTTGGGGTGGCATTGGTTTTCAGGTGTAATACCTCAACTATCCTTTATAGTACACTGACCTGTAGATGAAAACATATGTCTAAAAGGTGTTGTCCAGTGTTGGCTTTCTTTGTCTTCACTTGTCAGTGTGACCAGCCAAAAATTGTACTAATGCTCAGCTTTCACAGAATCACAGAACAACCACAGAACAACCAGGTTGGAAGGGACCCATCGGATCTTCTAGTCCAACCATTCCTATCTAACACTAAACCAAGTCCCTCAAGACCTCATCCACCCGTGTCTTAAACACTTCCAGGGAAGGTGACTCAACCACCTCCCTCGGCAGCCTATTCCAATGCCCAATGACCCTCTGCGTGAAAAACCTCCTCCTAATCTCCAGCCTAAATCTACCCTGGCGGAGCTTGAGGCCATTCCCTCTCGTCCTGTCCCCTGTCACCTGGGAGAAGAGGTCAGCTTTCTTTGCAAGTCTTCTTGTCAATGAAAGAGAAGATGGGATAGAACATAAACACAGTCGTAACCCAGTCTCTAGGTGACAGTGAAAAGAAAACTGACAGGGCCCTGCAAGGACTACATTATTTATTGGGTCAAGAAGGTGTTTTCACAATACTTGTTTAGATTCTGTCAGCATTTGCTGAGGCAGAAGAAAGCCTGGAACTGGTAGTGCTTTAGGAACCAGACTCCTCCATCATCCAGCAACCAGCAGCATTGATCACGCTTTTTTGCCATGCTCAATCCAATACATTAATAACATGCTCGCTTCTGTTCCTATCACACAGGTCCCTCAGGGTTGGAGGAGAAAGGGAAAGAAATTAAGCAGAACTTTTCTATGGCAGGTGTGTTTACAAAAGAAAAGCATAAATTCATCTTGAACACCAGTATATTCTCCAAAGTTAGGCTAAAGGAATTATATTGGAATATCTATTATGCTTCTATGCTACCAAGTGGCAGATTTTAAGAAGTTTCTGTTTATATTTAACCAACCATACTTCTTTAGCTGTATTAGCAGCAGTTAGAAGCTAGGATGAACTTCCCATCAAAGTAAATGGCACCACCCAACACTTTTCAGCCTGGCAGACCCTTTACTTAGGGACCTTTTGTACTCAGTGCAACGCACAGCTGATCTCACCAGTCCAAACTCATCAAGAGCCAAGAAGAAGACTTCTTTAGTTGGTAATTTCAATTATGGTAATTTTGATCCAATACCACTTACAAAACGGGTGTGTTCTATCCTTTCTCCAGCAAAGTTTTCTACCCTAAAGGTTTTCTGTCATGCATGACCAGCAATGCAATATATTTGTTAAAATTTCCCTGTAAGCCATGAGTATGATAAACCTAACTGCTAGTTTCATAAGCACAATATAAAACATCTGCTCCATCTGTTTCTGGAAATGGTGATAGGCATCTTGATACAATATACTATGCTAATTCTTCCAAGATATTTTTATATTAGGTCATTTAAATGTTAGCAAGGTATTTTATTACTACAAGCAAGTACAGACAGAACCTCCATAACCATTTCTAAACTACTTTAGTAGCCTAAATTCCTCCCTGTTTTTTTAACTCTAATGCCATTGTGGTGATGGCACTCTGCCACAACTAAGGTCTTTGACAAAACTGAACCATCCTTGTGGATGTGAATATGGTATGACATAAAGGAACACAGCCTGTAATGCATTGGAGAAAATGAAGGGTTTGAGATAATTTCCTTTGCAGGCGGTAGAATCACAGAATCATAGAATGCTTTGGGTTGAAAGGGATCTTCACTGGTCCTCCTGTCCAACCCCCTGCAGGAACAGGCACTTCTTTCACTAGATCAGGTTTCTCAGAACTCCATCTAACCCGACCTTTAATATTTCCAGGGAAATATTTCCTCTGCCTCCCTGGGTAACTTGCTCCAGTGTTTCACCACCCTCACAGCAAAAAAATTCTTCCTTACATCCAATCTAATTCTACTCTCCCTTAGTTTAAAACCATTACTCCTCACCCTGTCACAACAAGCCTTGCTAAAAAGTCCCTCCCCAGCTTTCCTGTAGGAAAATGAAAGGCTGCTATAAGGTCTCATTGCAGCCTTCTCTTTTCTGGGCTGAAGAAGCCTGTCCTCACAGGAGAGGTGCTCCGTCCCTCAGATCATTTTGTGGCCCTCTTCTGGACCTGCTCCAACAAGTCCATGACTTTCCTGTGCTGAGGGCTGCAGTGCTGGATGCAGTACTCCAGGTGGGGTCTCACCAGAGTGGAGTAAAGGGTCAGAACCACCTTCCTTGACCTGCTAGCCATGCTTCTTTTGATGATGCCCAGGATATGGTTAGCCTTCCTAGCTGCAAGTGCACACTACCAGCTCATCTCCAGCTTCACATGCATCAGTACCACTCAGTCTTTCTCTTCTGGGCTGTTCTCAATAACATCATCCCCCAGCCTGTATTTGTATTTGGGATTGCACCGACCCAGGTGTAGGACTTTGCACTTAGCCTTGTTGAACCTCACAAGGTTCACACAGGCCCATTTCTCCAGCTTGTCCGAGTTCCTCTGGATGGCATCCCAGCCTTCTGGCATGTCCATTGCACCACCAATAAGGTAAGGTAAACCATATCAACTTCAGAAGAGCTGTACAAACAGAGGAAAGTAGCACAATGATGAATGTAACACAGTGTTTGTCTTATTATGTGATAACAGCGTACCTTAATTTCATCAATTTAAACACAAAAATCAGTATTCAGTTCAAGTATTTCATCACTGGACAAAGAAAGAAGGCTTCCCATGTTCTCTGTTTGGACACTGAAGAGTGATATATATTTGGATTTCATTGTGGGCCTCCTTTACAAAACTTTTCCTTAGAGAAACCTTGGTAGTACAGCAGCAGACAGAAGACCTTTCTTGTTGCTCTTTTGAACTCCATTCCATGTCTATATATATTTAATCACATATGAACTTCAAATTATTGCTATTTATGTAACATTATATTCCCCAGATAAAACCCATTTTTATCCTTCAGCATTTTCTTCACTCTCAAGAGGCCTGATTCTTTTATATTTTAACCTTTCAATTGAGGGTTGTTAACATTATGCAAAGTACCTACCTCTCAACCTCTTATTTTCTTCCACTTTGCTGTATGACTACTTTTCAAATTACTGCCATTTTCTATGATTCAATACACCAGCAAAAAGAGAAGAGCAAGGACAACAAAAATAACTTTGTGAACTCACAGAGACAACAAGAAGTTCAGCTTATGAAAGACTGGTATTAAGGCAGTACTTCTAGAGCTGGATCATGTCAGACAGTAAACTACCAAGACATTTTAGCAAACTTAAATGTAAGGCATGCCTAAAGCTGAGATCAGCAGGAGTACAAATGTTGCTGAAGTGCTTTTTTCCACCAGATCCAGAGTGCTTTACACAGGCAAATGGAGTTTATTCATATTCCCTTTAATAACATGCCCTTGACAGAGGATAGAAGTCAAACAGTTCTGAAAAAATCAGATTTTATTCTGCTTTCAACATTTTAGGAGGTATAAGTAGATGCTGGCCACCATCAGCTCACTGTGAAATAATAGGACAAGGGGATCTCATTGCCATCAAGTCCATTTCCCCATAGGTTGATATTCAACACAAGTTTTTATATTTTCACGCCTGCTGATCAAACCTGATTACCTATGTAGGTATTTTGCTTCCCTTCCTGCACATCATCATAGGTCTGTTCTACAGCCTTACCCTTCTGACCCTCAGTAATCTTCAGTCCCTCAGGTGGGCAAATAAAACCTGAGTAAGATCATCACTGTAGCAGTAACAGTATGAATGGCATTTTACAAGCATGAGCTTTAACTTGCAAAACCTAGACTGGAACCTAAAGGCAAACATGACAAGAGATGGGAAAGGAAAGGAGCTGCTTTTAGAGAGGAGTCAGAGTTTGGGGAGAAAGGATCAGGTTAAGAAGTGCAAGCATGCCTGCAAGGTCTTGTTTCTCTTACTTGTGCAGACTTAATTTTGTGATATATCTTTTCAAATGGTGGATTCTTTTGTAGGAAGGACAGAAATATTTATATTATATTATATTATATTATATTATATTATATTATATTATATTATATTATATTATATTATATTATATTATATTATATTATATTATATTATATTATATTATATTATATTATATTATATTATATTATATTATATTATATTGTATTATATTGAATTGTATTATATTGAATTGTATTATATTGAATTGTATTATATTGAATTGTATTATATTGTACTATATTGTGCTATATTATATTGTACTATATTATTTATATATATATTATATTTCTTCAAGACACAATATATAGGTGCCTTTAATCCCATCCTTCTTTTACAGAACATATATTCTTTGAAAAAAGCTTTCAGCATTTTCTTTTTGCTCTGCTCTTTACATACCTGTTCTGTATCATTTTTAAAAGACAGAAATTGTATTGTCCATTCTGGCGTGGGCACTGCACCATCCTGAAGGTAGATTTGTCACAAATCATATGCAGAGACAGGATGTGATACAGATGTTCCTCTGTGAAGAGCCTGATTTCATCAGCCTGAGGGAATATTTTTACTGAACCACTGGTTTTCCCAGGGACAGCATCTACCATCCTCCAAGCACAGAAGTCAAACAGTGTCCCTACTTTCAATATGGGATAGTTCTAGCTCTCTCTCATCTTAAATTTTAAGTATCCTGGTTACAGTTTAACTGATTCACTTGAGAGACAAACTGAACTGTCCCAGCTGAACAGACAAGCCAAGCGTAACCTAGTTTGGCAAGGCATCGTGCTGCAGAACCTTACCTACTGCATTTCCTAGCCTACTGCTGTCTTCAAAATCTTGCTTGCTGTTGAAAGTGCTGCTGAATGACCTTCTAACTCTGCTTACACATGATGAATACAAGAATCTTGGCTTGTATCAGAAACGGTGTGGCCAACAGGTCCAAGGAGGTTATTCTCCCTCTGTACTCCGCACTGGTGAGACCACTCCTTCAATACTGTGTTCAGTTCTGGGTCCCTCACCTCCTTCTGGAGAAGAGGAGGCTGAGGGGAGACCTCATTGCTCTCTACAACTACCTGAGGGGAGGTTGTGGAGAGGAGGGAGCTGGCCTCTGCTCCCAAGTGACAGGGGACAGGACAAGAGGCAACGGCCTCAAGCTCTGCCAGGGGAGATTTGGGCTAGACACTAGGAAAAAATATTTCACAGAAAGGGTCATTGGGCACTGGAACAGGCTGCCCAGGAAGGTGGTTGATTCACATTCCCTGGAGGTGTTTAAGGCACGGGTGGACGAGGTCCTGAGGTACATGGTTTAGTGTTTGATAGGAATGGTTGGAATCGATGATCCAGTGGGTCTCTTCCAACCTGGTGGTGATTCTATGATTCTATGAATAACTAACTATTTTGAGATACAAACCATCCAGCATGGAGCAAAATGGCCTCTCACAAGGCAAAATTGAGACCAAGCATCTGGAAGTAAAAGTCACTTAGTAGCCTCAGTCTGGTTTAACCACACTCTTAACAGAGCCACCGTGGGCATTGCATAGAGTTCGTTCACAAACTGCTGCCCAGCTGGCAGCAATTCAACACTTCATAGCTATAGAATCATAGAATAGTTTGGGTTGGAAGGGACCTTAAAAAAACATCTAGTTCAAACACGCTTGCTGTGGGCAGGGACACTTTCCACTGGATCAGGTTGCTCAAAGCCTCATCTAACCTGGCCTTGAACATCTCCAGGGAAGGGAGGGCATTCATGACTTCTCAGGACAACCTGTTCCAGTGCTTCATTACCCTCATAGTAAAAACTTTCTTCCTACTGTCTAATCTAAATCTCCTCTCTTTCAGCTTAAAGTCATTACCTCTCATCCTATCACTGCACTCCCTGATAAACAGTCCCTTCTCAGCTTTCCTGCAGCCACCTTTAAGCATTGCAAAGCTGCTATCAAGTCTCCTAGGAGCCTTCTCTTCTCCAGGCTGAACAAGCTCAACTCTCTCAGCCTGTCAGCAAGTCCAGAAGCTGGTGAAGGGGCTGGAGAACAGGCCCTATGAGGAACAGCTGAGAGAGCTGGGGTTGTTTAGCCTAGAGAAGAGAAGGCTGAGAGGAGATCTCATTGCTCTCTACAACTACCTGAAAGGAGGTTATGGAGAGGAGGGTGATGGCCTCTTCTCCCAAGTGACAGGGGACAGGACAAGAGGGAATGGCCTCAAGCTGCAACAGGGAAGATTTAGGCTGGACATTAGGAGGAAGTTTTTCACAGAAAGGGTCATTTGGCATTTGAATAGGCTGCTCAGGGAGTTGGTTGATTCCCCTTCCCTGGAGGTGTTTAAGGCACGGGTGGATGAGGTCCTGAGGTACATGCTTTAGTGTTTGATAGGAGCAGTTGGACTTGATGATCCGGTGGGTCTCTTCCAATCTGGGGATTCTATGATTCTATGATTCTGTCCTCATAGGAGAAGTGCTCCAGCCCTCTGATCATCTTTGTGGCCTTGCTCTGGACTCACTCCAATAGATCCATGTCCTTCCTGTGCTGGGGACTCCAGAGGCAGGGGTCTTACCAGAGCAGAGCAGAGGGGCAGAATCATCTCCCTTGACCTGCTGGTCATGCTTCTTTGGATGCAGCCCAGGATGTATTTGGCTTTTTGGGTTGCAAGTCCACATTGCCAGCTCATACTGATCTTTTCATCCATCAGCACCCCCAGGTCCTCCTCCTCTGGGCTATTCGCAGTCTTCACTTAGCCTGTAATTGTGCTTGGGATTGCCCTGACCCAGGTGCAGGACCTTGCACTTTGCCTTGTTGAATTTCATTATGTTGGCACAGGCCCTCCTCCCAAGTCTGTCAGGGTCCCTCTGGATGGCATCCCTTCCCTCCAGCATGTCAACAACCACCATCCAGTTTGGAGTGACCACACAGCTTGGTGATCCAAACAACTACACTTTTTGACTTTTTGTAGGTTGTGTACACCAGAAGATACAAGCTCTGGTTGGCATAGGCCAACACAACTGGAAGTGATGAAATACCCACAGAACCCATGCTGCCACAGATTGGAGAGATATTAGAGATATGAGGCGGGAAATCTCACACATTAGCAAAGGTTCCCTTTTTGAAGTTGTTATCTAAGAGGGGTTGAAATAATACTTTTAATCTTCTGAGCTGAAAGAATAACAGTGGCTTGTTTATCTAACAGGTTTCTGTTATAATCTGACACCCCATTAGGGCACCCTGACATCTCCAGACACCTGTTAAGGGAGGAAGGCACTGAGTTGTGAGAAAGTAATACACTCAGTAGTTACGCAGTTTGAGGTTGAGAATATGTGTCTCCTGAAGGAAAAGGAGTGTCAGAGAAGAATTTGTGGCTAATTTTAAGGTCATCTTTATCCCAACTAATGCTGTGAAATAGCAAAATAAGCATTTTTTCAAAATTATGCAACTTAATATGTATTGGGTAGATGTAATAATTGTATTAACTAGGTGGGACCTTAAACATTCAGTTTGCATTAAAAAAACGCTTTGTGGTTTTTATTGGGTGTGCTAGTGTTTTATGGAAAACCCTTCCACCCAACACCCTGCGCAGAATAAAGGCAATGTCTCCTCTCAAAAGAAAATATTATGTTCCATTCTGATACTAAAAATGCCAGCAAATAAAACACTCTAAGACCTGTTTTGGAGTTTTAGAAAGTGAGCACCCTTTATCAGGCCTGGGCAACATGCAGGAGTTGATCTCCATCAACGGCGTAGAACGAGACAAGAGCTGGTTACAGAATGTATTTCCCACTTACATGTGTAATCTTGTGCATATTCTATTGCTTTCCAAGGTTTAATTTTAATGTTATTACAAAACTTTGCAACAGTCAAAACTCTTGATAATTTGGAGCTGGCTCCACCTCTCTGCTTGACCTTGCATTTGAGAGAATAACTGCTAATAGAGGTGATTGCAGAAGGAGAGACATCTGTTTCGCATAGATAATAGTTCACATAAGATGTTATCATAGAATCATAGAACAACCAGGTTGGAAGAGACCCACTGGATCATCAAGTCCAACCGTTCCTCTCAAACACTAAACCATGCCCCTTAGCACCTTCTCCACCTGTGCCTTAAACACCTCCAGGGAAGGTGAATCAACCACCTCCCTGGGCAGCCTGTTCCAGTGCCCAATGACCTTTCCTGTGAAATTTTTTTTCCTAATGTCCAGCCTAAATCTCCCCTGGCAGAGCTTGAGGCCATTCCCTCTTGTCCTGTCCCCTCTCACTTGGGAGAAGAAGCCAGCTCCCTCCTCTCTACAACCTCCCCTCAGATAGCTATAGAGAGCAATGAGGTCTCCTCTCAGCCTCCTCTTCTCCAGGCTAAACAACCCTAGCTCTCTCAGCTGTTCCTCATAAGGCCTGTTCTCCAGCCCCTTCAGCAGCTTTGTTGCTCTTCTCTGGACTTGCTCCAGAGCCTCAACCTCTTTCTTGTGGTGAGGGGCCCAGAACTGAACATAGGATTCAAGGAGCGGTCTCACCAGTGCCGAGTACAGAGGGAGAATAACCTCCCTGGCCCTGCTGGTCACACTGTTATCATCTCCAAAGAATAAACATTACCTGGAAAAACACCATTTTAAACAAAACAGACTATCAGAGGGGCATTCTGTCTAACTTTCAAAGCATACAGTTACATAGGTGAAGCTTAATGCTACATTTTTGTAATAGTAACTACTCCTTGTATCAAGGAGTGCAAGCACTGTTGATATTCACCAGGTCACTTGTTAAGGGTTGGTGGCTCATTAGCAGTTGCACATCTTTGCCGTTCGTGAGGCGACGCTCCCTGCCTGGTTCGAGGCAGCAAATCCTGACCCCAGACAGGACACAAATCTCGATCCCTGGACACAGGGTACGTGCGAATCCAAATATGAATTTTATAGGGGCCTGGCTGAGCAGCGGGGAGCAGCAGCATGGGCAGAAGCAGACAA
Source organism: Coccyzus lansbergi (assembly GCA_033558105.1). Classification (NCBI taxonomy): domain Eukaryota; kingdom Metazoa; phylum Chordata; class Aves; order Cuculiformes; family Coccyzidae; genus Coccyzus; species Coccyzus lansbergi. The sequence continues at coordinate 3,256,502 of JAUMJK010002392.1, forward strand.
GGGAGCAGCAGCATAGAAAGAAGCAGCATGGGGAGCAGCAGTATGGGCAGTAGCAGCCAAAGGAGCAGCAGCCAAAGGAACCCTATGCAGAGCTACAGACTGGGAGAAGCCTGGCTGGAAAACTGCCAGGAGGAGAGGGACCTAGGGGGTGTTGGTCGACAGCCAACTGAACATGAGCCAGCAGTGTGCCCAGGTGGCCAAGAAGGCCAATGGTATCCTGGCCTGTATCAGAAACGGTGTGACCAGCAGGTCCAGGGAGGTGATTCTCCCTCTGTACTCAGCACTGGTGAGGCTGCTCCTTGAATACTGTGTCCAGTTCTGGGCCCCTCACCACAAGAAGGATGTTGAGGCTCTGGAGTGAGTCCAGAGAAGAGCCATGAAGGTGGTGAAGGGGCTGGAGAACAGGCTCTATGAGGAACGGCTGAGAGAGCTGGGGTTGTTTATCCTGGAGAAGAGGAGGCTGAGAGGAGACCTCATTGCTCTCTACAACTACCTGAAAGGTGGTTGTAGAGAGGAGGGAGCTGGCCTCTTCTCCCAAGTGAGAGGGGACAGGACAAGAGGGAATGGCCTCAAGCTCTGCCAGGGGAGATTTAGGCTAGAGATTAGGAGGAAGTTTTTCACAGAAAGGGTCATTGGGCATTGGAATAGGCTGCTCAGGGAGGTGGTTGAGTCACCTTCCCTGGAGGTGTTTAAGGCACGGGTGGATGAGGTCCTGAGGGACATGCTTTAGTGTTTGATAGGAGTGGTTGGACTCGATGATCCAATGGGTCTCTTCCAACCTGGTTGTTCTGTGATTCTATGATTCTATGAGCAGCAGCAACAGAATCCTCAGCCAGAGCAGCAACCCGGGCAGCACCACGGAGGGGAGCGGCCGGCCGAGGCTCCTCCCCGGGGCCGCCCCTGCAGCGCCGCGGGGACGTGCAGCGGTTCGTGGGGCCATGGAGGCGGCGTGGCGGTGCCCGCGGGCCTGGAAGGCCGCGATGCCGCTGCTGGTGCTGGTGGCTGCGGCGTCGGCGGGAGAGGAGGCGGCGCGGCAGCGCGGGGACGAGCAGTGCCATTACTACGCCGGAGGACAGGTCTACCCCGGCGAGGCGGCGCGCGTCCCCGTCTCCGACCACTCGCTGCATCTCAGCCAGGCCAAGAGTGGGTGCCGGGAGGGGAGAAGCGCCGGCTTCGGGAGGCGGGGGTCGGGGGGCAAGGGCACCGGGAGGGGAGAGAGTAAGGGAGGGAGAAGGGAAGAGGAGGAGGGCAGTATGGGAGAGGAGGGAAGGGAGGGTAGAAGGGTAAGGAGGGGAGGGAGGGGGAGAGGACAGGTCAAGGGAGGGGAGAGGACAAGGGAGAGGAGAGAAGATGGGGAGAGGGGAGGAGAGGAGAGAGAGGGAGAGGGAAGGAGAGAAGGGAAGAGGGGAGGAGAGAGAAAGGGAGGGGAGGAGAGAGAAAGGGAGGGGAGAAAGGGAGACAGAAGGAGAGAAGGGGAGAGGGGAAGGGAGGGGAGAAGAGGAGGGGAGAGAGTAAGGGAGGGAAGAAGAGGAGGGGAGAGGGAAAGGGAGGGGAGAGGGGAAGAGAAGGAAGAGGTGAGAGGAGAGGAGGGGAGAAGAGGAGAGAAGGGGAGAGGGAAGAAGAGAGAGGGGAAGAGAGGAGGGGAGAAGCCCCAGTTCGGGGGTGCTGTATGAGGGGTGGCCCCGGTGAGCTAAGCACAGCTGGGAGGGATGGATGGGTGCCCTCCCTTCCCTCCTTCTCAGGGTCCCTCCTTCCCTCCCCAACTTCTCAGGGTCCCTCTTTGTCCCCCCTCCCCAGCCTTCCCGAAGTCGGGGTGTTGGTCGTGAGCTGGCCTAGTTACCCTCACCCTCATAAAGTGCCTGTGGCAAGAGGATGGACACTGCCTTGATACTAGGAGCCACATGGAAAAGACAAGGGGTAATGGGTACGAGTTGCTCCTGGAGAGATTCAGATTGGATTCCAGAAGAAAACTTTTCACCGAGGGAACAGTTTAACATTGTAATGATCTCCCCAGGGAAGTGGTAGATTCCTTAGCACTGGATGCTTTTAAGGCTTGGCTTAACAGAGTGCTGGGCCATCTCATTCATAGAATCATAGAACAACCAGGTTGGAAGAGCCCCACCAGATCATCGAGTCCAACCATTCCGATCAAACACTAAGCCATGTCCCTCAGGACCTCATCCACCCATGCCTTAAACACCTCCAGGGAAAGTGAATCAACCACCTCCCTGGGCAGCCTCTGCCAGTGCCCAGTGACTCTTTCTATAAAAAACTTCCTCCTAATGTCTAGCCTAAATCTCGCCTGGCAGAGCTTGAGGCCATTCCCTCTTGTCCTGTCCCCTGTCACTTGGGAGAAGAGGCCAGCTCCCTCCTCTCCGTAACCTCCTTTCAGGTAGTTGTAGAGAGCAATGAGGTCTCCTCTCAGCCTCCTCTTCTCCAGGCTATAAACTACATATTGATACATGAAGCAGTTGCTGTTACCAAAAGTGGAGTATTTTTTATTTAAGCTAGACTTAAGCTTCATCTAGGTAGTTGCATTCTTTGAAAGTTAGACACAATGTCTCTCTGGTAGCCTGTTTTGTTTCAAATGGCATTTTTCCAGGCAATGTTCATTCTTTGGAGACAATAACATCCTGTGTCAATCATGATATGTGCTGAAGTAGAGTACCTTGTGTGTCTCTCCTTCTGCGAACGCCTCTGTTAGCAGTATTTCTTATCTTAAATGCAAGGTCAAACATAGAGGTGGAGCCAGCTCCAAATTATCAAGAGTTTTGACTGTTGCAAAGTTTCATAATAACATTAAAATTAGACCTTGGAAAGTAACAGCATATGCTTATTCTGGGAGAATTTATGTATATGCACGTAACTGGGAAATATATTTATAACCAGCTTTTGTCTCATTCCACACAATTGCTGGAGATCACTGGCGCGTGTTGCCCAGGCCTAGTAAAGGGTGCTTGCTTTCTAAAGCTCCAAAATGAGTTTTAGAGAGTTTTATTTGTCAGCGTTTTCATTATCAATATTGCCTAAAAACACTTGACCAGATGATGCTTGAGGCCCCTTCCTACCTGGCATTCTATGATTCTCTGCGCCACAAGGCAGCTCCAGGCCCTCCATGCCCACCCCCCTGCAGACCCTGCAGCTCCCAGATGCCTTCCCTTGGCAAAGCAGCTTCTGGCTATGGCAGCATTCACCCAGCCTCCCTGGGGGAACTTGGAGTGGAAGGAGAGGAGGCTCACCCTCCTCTCCAGTCCTCCATTGATATGGTGGCAATGAGTTCAACATCTGATGGACATTCGGCAAGATCTCTGGTTCCAGAAAGAGCAAGCAAGTTAAAGGAAAGGCTTTGAACAAAGTACGGAAGTATATTCCCAGCAATGCACCCTGGCCACCAAGAGGGCCAACCGTGTCCTGGGGTGCATCAAGCACAGCATGGACAGCTAGTCGAAGGAGGCGATTTTCCCACTCTGCTGCACACCAGTGTGGCCGCACCTCTAGTGCTGTGTGCAGTTTTGGCCTCCGCAGTGTAAAAAGAACATCGAGCTACTGGAGAGTGTCCAGAGGAGGGCCACAAAGGTGGTGGAGGGTTTAGAGGGAAAATCATATAAGGAGTGGCTAAAGTCACTTGGTCTGTGCAGGCTGGGGAAGACGAGACAGAGGGGAGACTTCATCAAGGTTTACAACTTCCTCACAAAGGGAGGTGCAGATGCTGATTTCTTCTTTCTGCTGACCAGTGATAGGACCCAAGGGAATGGCAGGAGGATGTGCTAGGGGATGGTTAGGTTGGCTGTCAGGAAAGGGTTCTTCACCCAGGGGATGGTGAAGCACTGGAACAGCTCCCCAGGGGAGCAATTATAGCACTAAGCCTGACAATGTTCAAGTAGAACTTGGACAATGCCCTCAGACACATGGTATGAATGTTGGGGTTGTCCTGTGCTGGGACAGGAGTTGGACTTGATAGTCCTTGTATGTCCCTTCCAACTCAGGGCATTCTTGGCCTATGATTCTAAATGCTGTGTGCTTGCAGTGTGACTGGAGATGCTGGACAGTCACCTTTCCCAATACTGATCCCTTTGTACCGTCTGGGTTTGGCACTTGCTTCTGTGCCTGCCTTCTCTTGTCGTTTAAATACTTCATGGCAGACATGGATGCTTACATCTTTAATGGTATTGCAAGGAGATGTTAGGGGCACCTGTCGAAGTGGTCAGCCACTTGCTGAAAGGCACATTTCTGTCAAATATGAGGAGAGAAGTTGCAGGAAAACTATCTTTGGTGTGAGATTTTATAGCTTTAAATCCTTTTCCTCAACCAAGCCGGGGCATAACTTCTGTTATAAACATTTGCAAACAGATGCTATGAGCAAAATGGGAAAAAATGGTTAAATATGTGCAACCAGTTTTGTTTCCCTCACTTTCTAACTTTTTGTGGTATTTTAGACAACCAATTTTAAAGCAAAATATCACCTTAATTTAAAAATAAGTCAAGATACAATTTATTTTATTTAATTTCTTTTCCTTCTCCCTAGTGATCTGAAGGTCAGCTGAAGAGAATGTTTTGCTGATAGAGATTAGATTAGATTAGATTACATTACATTACATTACATTACATTACATTAGGATTGTCACTGTTTTGTAAAGGGTGACATTTGAAACATTGTGGGCAGCACAAATTACCTAGAAGATTAATCCTTGCTCACAGCTGAAAATGGTCCCATAGTTAGAAAGAAAAAAAAATTAGAAGTCAGGAGCTTGAAATCTGGTCAGAAAGTATTTCACAGAAGACTTGAGAGGAAGAAGTTGAGGTATTTTTTTGCAGTCCTTGTTGTACATCCTCACTAACTATATCCTGCCGTGGGCTGTCCTAAGAAAAGGGGAGACCAACAATGCAGTCATCCTCCAGCTAATAATTAGAATTCCATATATTTTTCTCAGCAGAGCTGGGACAGTATGTCAGTGTCCTTGACATCACAAATGTATTCTGATCACCTTGTTGTCTGTAGCACACCCTATCTTTTGTCTCAGAATTCACATTACTATGAAAATAGAATTATTTAAAAATTTGTTTCTGAAAATGTTGTAGCGTGGGTGTTTTGTGGACTTGAACTCTTGAGTTTTTCCTGACTAAAAAGTAACAATGTCAGTTTGAACCATCTAATGCATCTGATTCACAACAGCTTTTTTTAACAAAATACTGAGGGTTCTTGAAATCTTAATGTTTCTCCTTCAGTCTAACATGTGTTCTGCCCGGAGCTGGTAGTGCACACGTGGTTTGTTCAGTATGCCCAGATAAGGTTAACGTGGCCTTGACTATCAGTGATACCACGTGCTCATGGGTAAGCACAAGTTGGTAAAATTATTTACTTTCCATGTGTACTGGAGCCTGCATTTCTTTGTCATCCTGCAAGATCTGCCAGCTCTGAACTTTTTGAAGTGGTAAGGAAGTTTCGTTTTGTAACTGTGCAGTAAGTTGTTTTTCAAGCCAAACCAAGAACATTTGTCCTTGCACATAAGCTAGCTAATGAGCAGCTTTGTTTGAACACGTGCCTTGTAATCTGACTTTTAATTGAACGCCCTTTGTATTTCAGTCTCCAAGCCAGCACCATACTGGGAAGGAACAGCAGTCATTAATGGAGAGTTTAAAGAGCTGAAATTAACAGATTATGAAGGAAAATATCTCGTCTTTTTCTTCTATCCTCTTGACTTGTAAGTAGGGGGAGACCTTATCACTGCCTACAGCTACCTGAAAGGAGGTTGTGGGGTGGGTGCTGATCTCTTCTCCCAAGGGACAGGTGATAGGACAAGGGGGAACGGCCTTAAACTGCACTAGGAAAGTGAACCTCCAGAGGTTCAGATTGGACATTAAGAAAAAATTTTTCACCAAAAGGGTAATCAGGCACTGGTAGAGGCTGCCCAGGTAGGTGGTTGAGTCACCATCCGTAGAGGTATTTTAAAGATGGATAGACAGGGTACTTAAGGATATCATTTAGTGGCACATATGTATGGTTGGACTCAATGGTCTCAGTGATCTCAGAGGTCTTTTCCAACCTGGTGATTCTATGATTCTAAGACCACTGTATACATATCAGGATGGAGTGCAGCTACAGTAGGCTTATTATTGTTTTTTCTCTTCTTTTGAGGGATTGGGTGTTTTTTAGTGAGGGTTTGAGGAAAAAGAAAGGAGTTACGGAAGAAAATACATTCTTTATGTTTGTATTTTCATCATGTATTGGTAAAATTGTACCACAGTCTTTGTCCTACCTAGCAGGGCCTAGTGTGTCAACTAATTTGTGTCTCCACTTACAAAAATAGCTTTCGGTCTGTAACACCCAATCAGGCTACCTTTACATTCTGTATTATGCTGTAAATCACTACTGCAAACAGAAGACAGCATCACATCTATATTTTCTAGAGTGTGTGTAGTGTATCGAAGAGATGGACTTTTCTCTTTAAGCTCATCCCATAACATTCTAAGAACACTTAACATTAGCCCCTTTATTTGGAACGCAATTAACTTCACTGGTCGATTGAAAACATCTCTGCTTTCTACCAGGCAATCCCATTATTTTCCACAAAATGAAGAGGACAGAGGTGCTTGCTACTTAATATAAAGGAAGTAACATGGCTCTTGGGCCTTAGTTTCAAGGGCCTAGAAATTGTGATCTTTACCACCTTATTTCTTCTGTAGTACAGAAAGTTCAAGTAAAAATAGCTAGAATTTGCAGACATGCACAGTACCAACAAATTATATTATGTTCCTCTGGAAAAAAAAATCATAGTGTGCTAACATTCAGCCACTTAATATTCATAAAGTCTTAAAATTAAGTAACTGTAAAAACACTTGTATCCAGATTGTAATCTAACTGTAAAAAATAAGTAAACCTGAAATTATTTTATGATAAATCCACAATTTTAAGTTAAGCAGAGAACTTACAGGATGTTCCATGAAATTTTGATTTTTATCTTGTCTTCTAGTACATTCGTATGTCCAACTGAGATAATCGCTTTCAGTGACAGAATTGAAGAATTTAGAGCAATAAATACCGAAGTAGTAGCGTGTTCTGTGGACTCAAAGTTCACTCACTTAGCATGGTACGTACCTTATCCTTGTCTTTAACTAAAAATTATTCACGTGTCCATCTTAGCTGAAGAACTGCATCCCCAGATTTTTAACCTAGATCGATATATCACAAAGTGTAAAATCCTGATGCCGTTGATAAAAATGTTTAAAGTATTTTCAGTGGCAAAATTTTTTAAGTCTAATTAGGAATTGGTTGAATGGTCACATTCAGACAGTAGTAGACAATGGCTCAATGTCCAGATGGAGACCTGTGACAAACAGTGTCCCTCAGGGATCCTTATTGGGACTGGTGCTGTTTAATATCTTCACCAACAATATAGACAGTGAGATCGAGTGCACCCTCAGCAAGTCTGCAGGTATCTCTAAGTGCACCATGCTGCCCCAGTTCGTGAGCACATTGGTACAAAGCAAATAAGACCGATAAGGAAGAGGTCATTATTAATAGATGTAGCCAAAAACTGCAAAGGATCTACTGAACCTTTTGCTCAAGCCATTAGTAGTTTTCGTCTCTCTTGTGTGCAGAACAAAAAAAAGATGTCACTTATACTAAATCCTTCTGTCTATACTGCTCTGGTTTGTGACTTAACTTTGGGTAGGAAATATGAATCTTTATGAGAAATGCATCTGTATTTCATTTTTCAAAGGATTAATACTCCTCGAAAACAAGGAGGACTTGGACCTATGAAGATTCCACTTCTTTCAGATTTGACACATCAAATTGCAAAGGATTATGGAGTGTATCTGGAAGATCAAGGGCATACACTTAGGTATTTCGCTTGGTTACAGTTCTGTGGTTTTTGCCGGGGTAGTACTTAACTACTTTATATCTAAAGAAGCATTTGAAATTTTTCTTTGGGAGAAGTTTTTACTTGGGGATTCATGCTGATAGACAAAATAAATATTGAAGACTACAAAACAATTGCCATAATGGGTCAGAACCAAGGTGGAGGTTAATATCCTGCGGCTATGTTAATATCAGCAGATATATAGGAAAGGGCAAGCATGCAGAATTCCCCAGAACTGCAGTTACTCAGGACACTCCCAAGTCCAAGTCAGGGTCAAGACTAAGGGTAACTAATAGCCTCAAGAGATAGATCTTTCATAAACTTGATTATTTTCTTCAGGGATCCCCGTAACAGTAACATCATAGTACCTGCAAAATCCTCTGGCAGGGCCTGTCAAAGCTTAGTTTTATGTTCTGCAGAGAACTATCATTTTTCAGTTTTAACTTACCCTCAGCTCATGTCATTTAATACCTCTGGTACAGAATTGTAGGTTACTAATATTCTAAGATAGTGGGTATTGCATGGTCTTTGCAGAGATCAAATTCCTCCTATCCAGAAGACATAACATAGTGCATAAACACAGCACTGTAATTAGTTCTGTTTCCTAACACACACACAAACAAATGTTTTCACAGAGGCCTTTTCATTATTGATGATAAGAGGATCCTTCGACAGATCACAATGAATGACCTTCCTGTTGGGAGATCGGTGGATGAAACACTTCGTTTAGTACAAGCATTCCAGTACACAGACAAACACGGCGAAGGTGCTCTTTTTATTTAAATATTTTCACGTTGAAGATTGTTTTGCTTACACTAGAAGTTGTATTTGTAGCTTTTTGGAAAATACTCAGTAGCATTAGAGACTAGCCTCATGCAGTGAATGAAGTAATTTGCTCTGCTATGAGATCCTGTGGTCCTGGTACCTCCAAGGGTTATTTCTAGTGTAGTAATACACATTTTGTTTCACATTCGTGAGGATGCAGAGCATCCTTAGTCTGAATTATGTACCATCTGTCACAAGCGTAGGTCCTGTATGCAAAATGCAAGGCCATGAAGAATCAGGCCACGTATTTCAGAACGCTTTGGCACACTAAAATAGGTGAGATGCAGGCCATCACGTGTCATTCATTGAGAAGTCGTGACAAGGAACTGTGAGTGCTTCATGTCAAGACTGTGTTGATACTGTGAAAGTTAGGCTGCCTTTATTTGTTCTTTCTTCACAAGTGCTACGTGAACATCTCCCGTGACAAAGATGATTTCACTGGCTTCAGACCATTATTTTATCTCAAGAATTCCTATCCCCCCTGTTAAAGCATAGGGTGAACTTCTCACATTTCTTTAATTAATGCCTTTAAATGCACGCATTCATTTATTTAAACACTGGTTCAAATACTAATATAAGTGTTCAGGAGCTTAACTTCCATTTCAAATCTGTTTCACCTGGCTTTTGAAAGTACCTTTTTCTGACAGTACAAATCATACTTATACTTTGCTGTACAGATTTAAAAATATAAATGCAGATACTTAGGCTATGCACATTTAACTAAGGAAGGCCCTTAACTAACTCTTTTTTTTAGTTACAAAGCTGTCTTACAGAACATTGATCTGCAGTGTGCTTCTGTAGAGTACTACATTTTTCCCAGCTGTACATGGAATCTCACTAGCTTTTGCGACTCTCCCTAGATGGCTTATGGATTCTTCGCACAGAACGGGGGGAAAAAAAGTTCTTCACAAGTCCTAATTGTATTTGTGGTGTTTTGTGTGATGTCACACCTTAACGCAGTGTAATAAGGCATTGGGCTAAAGCCTCGGATGGAGAGCTGTGAACAGATAAGAGCTTCCCTCCACAACGTGCAACTGTACAGGTGGTCACTGGGTGCCCAGCCATGCTGCATGTTAACTGTATCGCTGTAATCCTTTTACTCCTGAGCAAGACTTCAAATCAAATCAGTCAGTCTTTTGTGGAATCTTTTATCTGAGCTCTTTGCTAAATAAAAAAAAAAATCCCTAGCATTGGTTCTAAAGAAAGATAGGTCTCTGTGTAGTCACCTGAATTTTTTGTTTGAAACTTTTGTTTCTCCCAGAATAAGTGTTTATTCTCAGATACTGCTTTGCCAGTACTTTGCCTAGAAGGGCACAAGAATTAAATCAAGGCATCCATTCAATGACAGGTAGCTTCCAGTTAAGAAAAGAAGTAGGTGGTATCAGGTATAAATTGTTATGACGCCATCCCATGTATACATAAACCCACATATTTAATAGCTGCAGATATTTACATATGACACTTGTGTGTGCTTTTACTTAAAGTTCAGTAAGAGAATATTAAGTTCACAAAAGTGTGTGTAAAAATACTAACTTGTCTTTTTTTCTTCCCCCAGTTTGCCCTGCTGGTTGGAAACCTGGCAGTGAAACAGTAAGTCTCCGTTTATATTTAAATGCATGTACTTCTAAAAAAACCCTCGGTTATCATTCCCACTAAAGCCAGATCCAAAATATTTGCAACTTTCAATGAGATTATATGAGTAAACTCATTTTATTCTAGTTACAGCTTTTGAATTACTACCAGTTTCATTAGGAACTCATTGCCCTCACACTAGACCTGTAGCCATTGTTTCATATTCCCTGTGTATGAACGAAACTTCTTCAGCAGCAGTGTTTGCAGTCAATAACTTTTTTCTGTTAGCACCTAATTGGAGGAAGCTGGAAACTCTTGAGTCTGTCCTGTCTTCTCAGTTATTAATCCGTATAAATTCCTGGCTCTCTTAAGTGTTCGTAGGCACTACCCAGGAAAAGAAAGACCGAAGTCTCCAAGCTGCTCTGGCGTCTTGCAGAGCTGGTGTGCCACTCTCAGAATTCCAGCAGAGAGCACTGCTTCACTGTGCAATAGCTCCTCCTTTGTTACTGCTCCCTACATGTGACTAGCAGAAGAGGATAGGGTTCAGATAAACACCCATTGAACTTGTTTTCTCTAGGCTTGGATAAAGCCTCAGAAGAATAATGAAATTTTCTGAGCTGCCTAGTTCAGATGAGATCACTGCCATTTATTTGAGCATGTGGCTTCCATCTGAACCATCTGGTGATGACAGAACACTGTTGTTTAGGAGCTGTCTCAACAAAAAGCAGGTCCCAGCAGCCTCTAAGCAGAGTAGTGAGCATTGCAATTGATACTTAAAACAGGGGAATGCTTGTGTTTCTTTGTTGGATGTGAAAACTTCCCAGGATTACTTGAGGCTAGGAGTCACCTCTTTCAGGCTAGTAGAAGAGTGCTTTAATAGGGGAAGCTAGATATTAAGACCATCAAACCAGAAAGGTCTGGCAGGCCTAACACTTAACTTTGGCACTGAAAAGTTCTGCCCTTCATAATTATGGATTGCGTAAAGCAGTAAGACATTACCATATTTTCTAAAAACTAAATAATACATAATGCTGAGATTAACAGCTCAAATACCACCCTATTACAGACCGAATACGTAAGCATTCTCTTTCTCCTCTGCAAATAATGCAGTTAATTTAAGTAGCACAGTAGTTCAACACTTTCTCAAAGATGTAGCCATGCCTTCTCAATGTGTTTGATTTAATTAGATCAAACCAGAGGAAGCCATGAGAGTGTGGTGGCCAAGGGAAGAACTGTAAGTAAATTCTAAAACTTTTGATTACAGAAATTAATTAATTAAAATATCTTGCCTTTGGGGCAAGCAACATAAATGTGCGTGCTCCAAACTGTCAAAATTCTTCCTTTGGTGGGCTGCACTCTCTTCTCCATTTAGTTAAATCTTCCTGCTACCGCTATTAGGTTTGTTTAGATAAACAGTAACCTAGTATCAAGTCAACTGAAAAATTACTTTTCAGTATCACTTGTTGGTTGGTGTTAGCATCATATTATGAACTACTTTGCTGTTCTCGTTTTATAGTTTGATGCTTTTGTGTGGTGTTGCTTTTAAGCTAACATTTCCTTTTTCTTTCTTGCACAGATAATTCCAGATCCAGCTGGAAAACTGAAGTATTTCGATAAACTAAACTGAGACTTGCTTCCATTGAATTACATAGGTCACATGCAACTTGATTTTTTCCAATAAAATTTCGTTAATTTTGTTACTTTCACGAGTTTGACTACTATGTCCATAAGAGGTGGGATTCTAACCTCTGGAAAGCACAGGTTCCTCATTAGTTATCAGAGATATGAAATATATGTGAGTCTTTCTTAGATCCTTGGTTTTCCCAAAATGTACTCTATTAGCATCTCAGGCTTAGGTTCATGACTTTTACTATTGATAAGGTTATTTCTGCAAAAATTTTGTCTGCTTGATCACATTCTAGGAGCTACAGCTACTAAAGAGCCACCTGGTTATCGTACATTAGTCTGTAGTCCAGAGGCAGTAGTGGCTAACCTGAAAGCCAGAAATAAGTTACACCTGCTGAATTAAATTTCTAGCCTGCCCAAAGCTGGAAAACAATTTTAAACTATTAAGAACATGTCCTACACTACATAAATTGGTACAACTGCACTAAAAAAAACATACAGAACTCAAAAAAGCATTCTATCCTGCAGCACAGAACCCTAGTCCTAGCCTACTTGTATTGCCTTTAAGAAAAAGCATTTAATTCTGGAGATGATCCCGTTGTGGGCTTGACAACAGCAGGGGGAACTGGTCCCTGCTGCAAGACCACACCTGAATTTTCTGCTGAACAGTTACCGGACAAAACAAAGCAATAGTGTGAGCAGGGACCAAAGGCTGGACCACAGTCCCTTCTGAGTGGTCCAAACACCAGTTCTGAGTCATCTTCCCCTCCTCCAGAAATCTCCCACTTCTGCTATGTAACAGAAGATAAAAGAATAAGGAGCAGCCTCTGCCCAGAAGTGCCTCTAGCCCTTTAGGAATGAGGATCCTCTGCTGTCAAGGCAAGTGCACCAGTCTATTTTCTATGCAGGTATCATTACCCCCACACAAGTACTCCCCAGTTTCTCTTTCATGAAACCTGAAGACATGCTTTTAAATATTTCCATGTTAGCTAGTGCCTACCCAGCAAAGAAATAACCTCTCCCACACATCCTTAAAAAATGTGTTCAGATGAGGACCAGCAATCAAAAAAGTTTGTCATCAAATGCTGGACTGTATGTGCAGTAAAAAAATATTAAGCATGTAGTAAGTTTAGAGCAGGTTTCTGAACTAAAACGATCACGCAGTGGCCAGTGTTGCACCAGCTCCAGCTTCTTCCCAGAATGCTGTACACATTTGAAGAAGAGCTACCAGAAGCTGTTACAGTAAGTTTAAGTAAGTAATTTTAATACTTTAAAAAAAAAAAACCACAGAAAAATAAAGACATTCAAAACAAAGTGCTTTTCCAGGCACTGAGCTCATCCAGTCCACAAAAATCTCCTTTCAACACTATAAGACACCTTAGGGGAAAACAATCCAGCTACCACAGATTTCCTCCTCCTCACAGTACTCCAAGGCATGATAGCCAAAAAATATTTACTTTCCACTACAAGTTCGCTATAAATAAGATTTTTCTAACAACACCTTTCGGCTTGTGTGGGAATGTTTAGTCACTTGCAGCAGTGACAGGCTGGTCATTCATTTTGAACATAAACTCAACTTTAATGATTATTTTAAAGTATTTTAATTCTGAATGCGAGATCTGAAAACAACATCTCACAACAGTATACAGTGATATGCATAGATAATACACTCAAACAAAGATACATTTAGCCTATTATCAAAGTGTGTCACAACTTGGAGTTATCTTCTCCGAGTCAAAAATACGCGAGCATATATTCTATGTCATTCTGCTTATGGCTATATATATTTTATATGTTTTACATATGTATATATACATATACATTCTGCATGGCTGTACATAAATTTCTATAACTACTGTGATTGTGGTACTTGATTAAGTTTTCCTGAACTCTGAAAGCACACTAGTTCTTCTAAGCATCTTCACTCGTGGGATTCATTTTCTTCAAAGGTTTTGATGTCACACTTGCTCCCTACTCTATTTCCTCTTTTTGACTTCTCCAATCTGGGCAGAATCTAGGAATTATGATAAATTTATATTTAAATATAGCTGAAAAGCAGAGGAAGAACGTGGTACTCCTTTAACTTACAAATGTTATACAAAAGTGACCCAGGCAGAAACACTGGGTCAAGGCTAAAAACCTGCAGATAGCCTGGATGATTACATAAATCAAAAACAGATCCCTCCACTTCCTGCCTTCCTACTTAATTTTTTAATAGCCAACAGTGATCCACGCAGCGAGAGGAATAGCAGCTAGGATAGAATTTCAGTTCTTCATTTGTGCAGTCAGTCAACTATTTTTAGCTTCTGAAGAGTTTTAAAAAGGAGAAAAACAGAAAATACAACATGTATCTGCAGTGTCAGAGCCATTAAAGAAAAAAAGATTGTAACATCATAGAGTTCAATCAGCACTGGAGCATGGCTGAAGAGAGAAACTCTGTGTAAGGAACCAAGAGGTTACTATCACTGCAATGCATTAATCTGATCCGGATAAGGCAACACCAGTGTGTCTCCACTGGAAAGCCATCTTAACTTAGAAATACAGGCAGCCAAATCCTAAAAAGGAAAGGCTGATGTGTAACATGCTGGTTACTACAATACTCACAACCACAGCAAACAGCTGTTAGGAGCCGTGCACTTCATGCTATCCTGGCAACAAAGCTGGTCCTAAGTGTGAATTTCTCAAGCTTTCTTACTCAGAAATAAGATTTCAACTTGTATTATATTACCAATCTATTTCATGCATCTGTGCCAATACACATTATTTCTACTTGCCAATTCCTGATTTTAAACCTAGCAGAGATGCCGGAGTCAACTATTGTGTATTACATAAGAAATTTATTTGTTCCATTTAATCTACCGCTGAGCCCAACTACTCCTCTTTGGGTGTTTTGATCAGAAAGGCTATGAGTCTTGACCTGAAGGTAACACTGGTCCAGTTTTGTGCTTGTGACTAATTGTCCTCATCCACTCACCTTCCTAATTTCGGGACACTAGGCTTTATCTGCCAGACACTGGAAATTATTAAAACTTTCTCTACTACATCAGAAGCATTTCGGTATCAAGCACTTCCTTGCTGTTACTTATATATCATAGTTATGCCCACTGCGGTATCCCCTCAGTAGTGAGGACTTACTCTGTCCTTCATAGGTAAACTTGGCAACCTTCAAAGCTGTGCAATAGTCATATTTCTTTACTGTCTACCAAGGAACCAGACAAATAATCTGGCTGAGGAGGCCAGCCTTTTAGCTGTACCACTCCTCAGTTAGATAAAAATCCTCCCACCATTTAGCAGCTGACTTGGGAGCTGCTCAAAACATGCTCTCTGGATCCTCAACTCCAGAATCAAACATAGTCATTACCATTTTAAAAGCATTTTACCTTTCCTCTCCCCAGTCCCTAATAAACCAAAATGTAAAATGTTCTGCTCCACAATGCCATTTCCCAGTCCTATACAATCTCACCAATCAGATCTCTACTCACAGGCCATGAGAAATCATTCATTAAAGAACTCATTTACAGTTACATTAAAAAAAATGGTTAGACGAGGGAAGAGGCAAGGATTGTCTGTACACTAACAGAATGCCAGAAGAAACTGTCTGACCAACACACTTCATTGCAAAAATCAGATTCTTCCCAAGGGAACGTGAAACCATCCAAAACAGAAGCTGCAACAGCCTTTCAAAATACCAGGTGATGGGAAACACCTGCTTTAGATCATGCACATACACCAGTAACTTCTAATCTTATGCTGCTGCCCAGATGCATGCGTCCTTGTTACAGAAAGAGGAAACTCTAAACTTAACTTAAACAAGAATGTAGGTCAAATGGCTTCACCTGTGAATATCTACCTATTGCACATATTTTTTGTGATAGAACTGTTATCCCTTATCAGTGAAAGACAAGAGAGAGTTACAAAGGCAAAGAAGGCAGATGGTGACAAGACAGCAAAGCCTGTCATGAGATCTCCCCAAGCAGACAAAGAGAAGCTATCTAAAGCTTGAGATTGTACTTTTTCTGCGTTTTTTTCCTAGCATCAGCATGTAAATGTAGATTTCAACGAATCCTAGTAGTAGAGAATGAAAACTCCAAAAATATGCAAATACATAAATAGCACTAAAAAGGGGGGTTTTTGTGGGGTTTGGTTTTGTTTCATGGTGGCTCTTTTTTTTTCCGGTATTGCAAGCACCTGTCTGTTAGCCATCTCTTTCCAAGACAGGTGCTGCTACATTGACAACGCAGCATGTAGTGTCTGTCAGATTTCTTTCATGATTGCAGCGAAGTGTCGCTTCCCATCTAAGTACAACATGGACTCTGAATGAGGTGGAGAAAAGAGAGAATGACATTAGTAACTTAATGTCAATACTGGGCAAGTACACAGAATGATGAGATTAAGAAGCAATCCTATAATCATAAATCATAAGTGTGGTTTGCCATGAAATCCTCTGAAACTATTCAATTACCAAGAGTTCACCTATTAAAATGACCAACGTTCCAACAGAAAGAAAGTAATCTTTCCTACAGAGTTGTGATGACAATACATTAATTGGATACTTGCCTCCATACGTTTTGGGGACAACCTGTGGGACTTCGTTTTCTGACTTAAATGTAAAATGGAAGATATTGGTTGTCTGGTGCTCCCTGGTATCTGGATCATAAACCTCACTGTGCACTCGAACCTGGATGTAGTTCTTTTCTGTGTAACAGACCTACACAGACAAAACAAGAATTATAGTTTGCAGCTGTCACTGGTGTTGAAAAACTTCAGCAGACTTCACTCTTTTAACAAGAAAAGTCACACCCTCTCATAATACACTATTCAGTATCAGGGATTAACAGTCACTACAGCAAAAATATGTTTTTCTCATTTTCAAGACATCAACTCCTACCTGTCCGGAAAGCAGTAATAAAGATCCAACCTCAACTGGCCTCTGAAACATGATATCATCAACAGAGACAATGAAAGGCCTAGAACCCCTGAACAAGAAAAAGAAAAAATTCTTTTCAGGAATAACAAGGGTGTCTGGAGAAATTTAAAATATTTTGTCATCAGCATTTTAGTGAAGGGTAATTAGATAGTAGATCTCTCTTTAACAAAGGCTGCAGAAAGTGCTGAAGAACTACATCATGGCCCAAGACAAAAATAACTGCAAGAAACTTCTCATGCATAAAAATGCACACTTTTAAAGATAGGTTATTGCACCATTGTTGTATCTTATGACTTAGGCAGGACCTAGGCAATCTTCACGCTGTCCTTGCTTAGGGCTCAGTTTTCCAAGCACTAGCATAAAACCCTTCCCTTTCTGTCAGGCTATGCATGCTCCATTCATCTTATTTATAGATCTTTGCAGGGTGATGACCTCAGTCACACTTTCTAAGCATAAGCAGTTACTAGAAGTAGCTCAGAAATTATTCCTCTTTTGTACAGAATGAAAAGATGTCATAATTATTTGATAGAATGCCTA
This sequence comes from Coccyzus lansbergi, assembly GCA_033558105.1. Taxonomy (NCBI): domain Eukaryota; kingdom Metazoa; phylum Chordata; class Aves; order Cuculiformes; family Coccyzidae; genus Coccyzus; species Coccyzus lansbergi. The sequence goes on from JAUMJK010002392.1 coordinate 3,273,851, forward strand.
CTTTATGTGGTTAGAAAGAAAATATATCTTCAAAAATCAATCTAAATAGCTTGGTGTGATAAGAGAAAACAGGAAAAGGACCTATTTGCTGTTTTGACATGTAAAGCTCAAAAACAATGTTGCAAGGAGTAAGATGTGAATCTCTTTGGAAGTACAACATATCCTCGAAGTAAAACACTGCTGTGCACTAGAAGTGCAAGATTCTACTAGACACCTACGTCTTTTCTACTCAGATTGTCATTATGTTGGTTAGCTTGGCTACCTGACCTGTGTATATGTGCACAGTGCTCTGGATTATATAAATATTGCAGATGTACAACTCACCCATAGCTACAAGCTGTTGCCCATCCCAATTCAAATGCCTTTCTCATGAGAAACCCCCCAAAGATCCTATTGAAGATGTTCCGTTCCTGTATGTAGAAACAAAAAAATCAAACTTATTATTACACATATTCTTTTCAAAGCATTGTGTTAAAGTCTGCACTTCACACTATTTAACAGAATTCCCAATATCTGAAGGTATAAAAAGGACCACTGAAATATACATGCAAAAGTCCAAATCTGCTGAGGCAACTTTACTTAACAGGAACTCCTTGGAATCATTTGACAATGTAAGATAAGAACTCAAAATTGTGTCAGCATCTGGAAGTCCAAGTTAAACACTTCGCAAAGGAACTTCTTTACACAAAATGGATAGTCTGGTAAGAAAACAACATAATTAAAATACTTCTACTTTGCAGCAGCAATCCATACAGATAATAGAAAAATAGCAAAAGAAACTAAGATCTAAACACACTGTAAGGTCTGCAGAACCAAAACAAAACAATGCATTGACTACTCTTACAAGACAAGTTAATAAGTGACTGTTGCTGGAATTCATTAGTATTTTTCAAAATACCTGAGGATGACAAATCTGTAGGCCTTTCAGCTTTGCATCTTCCATCCACACTGAACTGGGTGGTAATTTACGACTCCGAAAACTTACTGTCCTTTGGAAGAGACAATAAACTTTATAGCCCACAGCAGCAGAATTCAGCAAGTCAAAAATGCACAAATAGCAAATACAGACGCACATTTGGGAAAAAAAAACCAAAATAACAGACACAGAAAAATAAAACTGCTATCACTAAAAGCTGTTCCAGGTGATCCTTGGAACCTCATCTAACATGATATTTTGATTTGTTACTGCAACAAACCCACAGTCTTGGTCTTTTTAAAAAATTCTGATAATGTTAAAGCTTAAGTGAACGAACAAACTCAAAAAAGGTACATGAAAGAAAAGATAAATGAGAATCACAAAGCATACGCTTTACCAGTAAACTCTTATCCTTTCTTAAGTCATAATATATATGCATATGTCTAATATATAATACATAATATTATGTGTGTATAATATAATAATAATATAATACAATGTAATAAAAGCAATCAAGAAGCTAACAGAGCAATTCAACATCAAACATGCAGACGGTTAGTGGTTTTCAAATCCAGGCAGGAGGTGTACAAAATACATCTGGTAATTTTAAGGAAAGGCACATCTCACTTTGGTAAACAGCTTTCAAACCAACAACTGGATAATGTTAGTAAGTTAAAAGAAATTATAAATAAAGAAATTATAACTTAGCCAAGATTATTCATAACAGCTTGCTCAGAAGCTCTTTGTACTAACACTGTCACTTTAACAGAGGACTTTTAAGAGAAGTAGATACCGTATTAAATTTTGTACCTCTGTTTCAAATAAAATGCTGTAGAGTTTAAATCGCAAAAAATGGGAAAACAAAATGTGTGCATTTACTCCAGACTGCCTTATTAGCACCCACTCTAGAGGCATGTTACTTTTCCCTCATAAGACTTCAGTTCTCCTCCATCTCTCCCCTTCTTGCCTTGTGTCCAAGGTATTAAGGAATATGTCATGAACAATGTTTCTTTCTTCTGCAGTGGGAGCCATTTTCAGTAAGGAGGCAGTGCTGAAATCAATCCTCTTCAGCTTGTTCACTAAACATAAAAAGAAAAAAAAAACAAATTAAGAATATTAAAAAATAAAAAAAAAAGGCATTTGGCTTGGTTCTGGAGATTTTAACCTGGAATCAGCTGTCTCTTTCCTTTTTCCTTTCCCCCCCTGTAATTAAAAGCTGTAACTTCCCAGTCCCATAGATTCAGAAGAAAATTTGGTTCTCAGAACTGACCGCACCAAAGGAAAAATAAAGTTGTTCACTGTTACCGCACCCAATGTGACAAAGACCATTTATACGCATACTGTGGTACCCATCCACCCATCTCTCCTACAGAAAACTTAAGTACTCCCCTCAAAGTACAGAAAAATGTATCAAACAAGAAACTCTACAGAACAATCTGCTTCAAGTTCTGTCAATGGTACAAGAAGGAAAATTTGTGATAGAACTCATTACCATAGGCCACAACAACTGAAATTTTAGCTTAGAAGTGTTTCTATTCCACTTTTCATTTTTTACCATTTCTTTAATTCTCTGCTTTAAAATTCCACATTGGAACAAAAGAAGATGGAGCTACACACTCCTTCCCCTTCCTTTTTCCAAGTTTCTTTCCAAAAGGAACATGGGCACTTGGAGGTAAGGAGCTGTGATGCACCCAGCAGACTCACCATGGGGGCAATCAATCAGCCAGAGCATTAGCAAAGTCTGTGCTGCCCTCAGATCTGAGGTGAAGCAAGCATCCTGGAAACAGAGAAGTCCAGGAGGCGGGCAGAGCACATCAGGAGTACCCTTGTCTTTCAAAGCATTGCCAAGAATGTGATAGCAGGCTTTAAATCTCTCTCGCTGACACATGAGACAGAACAAAAATCTGATTTTACTAAAACTAGGAGCACTTCCAAGCAGCAGAACTTCTGAAGCCTACTCCCTCCCAGTTACTATGTTGAACCTGAGGCAGACATGCATGCTACCAGGAATTATGACATACATTCCCCTTGCTTGAAGATTTCTTCTTCCTCAGGGGTCTCAGGAACGAGTGGATTAACAAATGCTGGCCTACAGAGAGGAATTTATTTTAAGTTATAAACATTGTAACAATTTGTTCTGCAAGCACATGTCCTCCATGTTTGCTTACATATACATTACAAGATGAAATGGCACATGCTTCAGCTTATGTGGCAGCTACCAAAAGAACATTATATTAGCTTTAACTCTGAGAAAGCAGTTAAGTGATCCAACCACTATCTAGTATAATGGAGAAAGAGTTCGTTACGAGTCTATGCTTCTTAAAGGGTTACAACTGTACCAACAGATTGTAATGAAGATTATTCAAGCAGAAAGCTGTTTAGAAACTCAGCAAATGAAGATGTGATGATCTGGGATGGTCAAAAAGAGATACACAAAACTTGCACAGTGTCATACCTCCTGGAACAGAAAGAGCTCAGTGCTGTATCTAGCAAGTATTCTTACAACCTACACGTTCCCATGACAGCCTTATCAACAGCAAAAACCTGTTCACCACATGTACTACTTATCAAAGACGACGCTATGTGCCTGCCTTGAGTACAAATTCATATATTTATTTTACTGCATAAATAAGTTTACTCTAACCTCATTATATTATTTCTTTTCACAAGGCAATGCAAATGCTGATTTTCAAGAGGCATTCTTCCCCATAATTTCCAATTATTTTTCCAATTACTATTTTTGCTGAACAGTTCACCTCTACCCCAAGCCTTTACATGGGCTGGTGAAAAAAGGCATGCAGACAAGACCTTTTCATTTGGAACAAACTGCTCTTTCTTGGTTTGCCAATGCTCTGGATTTTGGAGACAGACAAGCTCCTTCTCCATTAGAGCTCATTCTCCCTCTCCTCAGCTCAGGACATATCTACGTAAGCTCTCCTATCCAAGCCTCAGGCTGCTGAGATGCAAGTTTTCTATGGTCCAAAAGCCATAAAACTATGTTTCTGTGGCACTATAACCAACCTAATTTAACCTGTATCTGTCTGAAAGGCTTTTACCTCACATAGAATAAATACCCTGCTTATATGGACCAAATGCTTCCAAAACACAGATGGCTTGTGCCTAGCTGGCTGGAGGAACAGCCACTGAAGATTTTATCTATCTGCACAAGTCCATGTAGCATTGTCCTTAGTCAGTCTGCTAGTATATAATTAAATCAGATTCCATGTAATACTTTTGCAAATTAAGTCCTTAAACTGGGAACTATAAACATAAGCGTGTATATATATATATATACACACACATATACACACACATATATACTTAAATGCACAATATGTTAATAGATTCTAAACATCCCATAAAACTGAAGGAAACCAACCTAATAAGTATCTATAATCTTATCAGGACTAAATTATGTCAAGCAAAACCTCTTCATTAAATATATCACCATTCATTAAATACAGGCAATTATTTAAACTAGTAAGAAGCAGGAAAAAAATTTCTTTTGCAGGCTATACAAGAAATAAAACTGTCTTTTTCTAGTGCTGTAGTCACATAAACCAAAACTGAAACTGAACAGCCTGTTAGTTTAATGACTAAGGAATTACAGAGAGAATGAAATCAGATTAATAAGAAAGTTAATTTAGTGTTAGTTCTGTGAGAATACTGATCAGTTCCATGTTACTTATCCAAGTTTTAGGCACAGTTATTCTGCTAACATCTATCATGCGTCTATTAGGGAGTTAATGTCATTATTCACTCAAAGGCTATTTAACTGTCAAGAATCATTTTCATTTTTTTAGGGAAAGCAAGCAATTAATTCTAACAACTACTGTAGAATACAGGCAGGTTTCTAGCTGACTCATTCCCTTCTACATTCATCAGGTCAATCATTCAAACACAAGGAATATCTGTTCATAAAGAGGGTCAGATCCCAAGACTAACAGCAATCTCCGGTATCATCCAGCTGCTGAAAGCAATGATCTGAAGCTTGCCCTAGGGAAGTAACACTTGCCAGCAGAAAACATCAACTATGTGATTTATTTATCACCCAGTAAGCTGCCACATTCGCTATTCTTACCACAGCAGAAGTGTGAAGATTATTTTCCTGTCCTACAAATTACTGTTTATCTTCCTGTCCGACAAATTACCGTTTATTTTCTGGATCCCGAGCCACCATGACAAAGGTTGCATCTAACACAGGGCTGTAATCACCATCATGTAGCTAAGAGAGACAGGAAACAATCATATTTCCAAACCCTAAAACTGTAAATGTGCTCAGTAAGCTCTTCAGTTGACATCAACTATGTGATCACACTGTTAACACTGTTTTATTTTCACTTTCTGTTATCCCTTTCAAGATATCGCACAATTAGTCTCACAAACGAAAACTCTAGCTCTGAGAATTCTGCAAGTAAACAGTAAGCAGGGAATGCTCATAAACTGCTTGTCTGAGCCACAGAGTAAGAGGAAATCAACACAGGCTTTTAAAAGGACCCACTTACCCTTTATTCTGAGAAATACCAGAACAGCAATTTGTTGTCAAAACCAAATTGCTGCTAATGAGAGCACCAGCAGGAGTTCTGACAGCAAAGGTGTAAACATTATCTTCTACACCAGACACTTTACTTAAGGAGACAAACAGAATCGAAAAATATTTACCTATCTATCTGAATTACAGTCACTAATACCACTTAGGAACTTATAGCATATCTTTATTACCCTAAATAATTAAAGTACTGAATTAATGTTTCAGCTAACTAATCAACTGACAGTAAATATTCAATACAAACATTAAGGATTTTTTAATTGAATTGTTAATAAGTCCTTCTGCTTCTTGCACAGTGTAGCCTGGTTAGATGGTCAGACTCCTCATTTAATTTATTTTCTATTATTTAGTGTTTAATAACTTTAGCAAAAGAATTATACTATGCAGTAGATAAAATGAACACAAAAGAGATACAATTTTATACGAATCTGAATACCAACATTAAAAATGATAAATCTATAAAATGCACAGATACGAGGAAAACAAAGCTTTCCAAAAGCAGAGAGAAACTTCATTAAGGAAAGGCAGAGCATAGCCACTTGTAGGAGTGCTGTGTTCCAGTTTTGTTACAAAATTCTAGTTAAGAAAAATGCACGTCTTGACAGATTAGAAACAGACGATCTTGCTTCACCTGGACTACTGGAAGTCATCTTAGTCCTGAAACATTAAGGCCATTTCAAGCCTTTCAAAAACAGTTATTCCAGAAAATATAATTGAGAACACTAATATCGTCATCCAGAATTCACCCTAAAGCACCTCATGACTGTCCTAGGGTGGAAAGAAATCACAGGAACTAACCTGCAGCATGTGCATCTTCACTTCCATTGAGGTCCTCCCAACCCAAGAGACATTGCCGGTGAATTTGATGTCACAGTCCGGATGTATAATCTTCTTGCACAAAACTACAAGACAAATATTAGAGGTAACTGGAGACATTGAATACTAAAAAGAATGGATTCTCTTCAGTTCTGTAAGTGGCAACACACAAAGACAGTCCAGAAAAGACAGCTGTTGCAAGGGCAGTTTCTAAAGCCAGAAGAGGAAAAGGAGATGGACATACAAACAGCAGACAGATGGCAGATCCACAAGGTGTTCAGGACACGTAACACAAACCCCACCAGAACAAATACTTATCAAGAATGGTTTGGGTCAGAAGGGATTTAAAGATCATCCAGTTCCAACTCCTCTGCCATCGGCAGGGACACCTCCCACCAGACTAGGCTGCCCAAGGCCCCATCCAACCTGGCCTTGAACACTTCCATGGAGAGGGCATCCACTGCTTCCCTGGGCAACCTGTGCCAGTGCCTCACCACTCTCACGGTGAAGAGTTTCTTCCTAATGTCTAATCTAAATCTGAATTTAAAGCCATTCACCCTCATTCTACCACTCCATTCCCTTGTAAAAAGTCCCTCTCCAGTTTTCTTGTAGCCCCTTCAGGTACTGGAAGGCTGCTATAAGATCTCCTCAGAGCCTTCTCTTCTCCAGGCTGAACAAGTCCAGCTCTCTCAGTCTGTCCTCACACTAGAGGTGCTCTAGCCCTCTGATCATCTTTGTAGCCCTCCCCTGGACCCATTCCAACAGTTCCATATCCTTTCTTATGTTGGGGATTCCAGAACTGGGCACAGTACTCCAGGTGGGGGCTCACAAGATAAGAAACTCCCAAACCAAAATAAAGCCAGACACAGATGTGCAGGAATCATAAAAGTCATATTTTGAAAGGAAGGGATATATAAAATGCTGAAAAGCATCTACAAAACCCTCTTCCCTTCTCCTTCCACCAAAGCCAAAAACAAGACAAAGTGTACTAAAGAAGAGAAGGAAAAACGTATCTTCAGTAAAAAACAAGGGAAGGCTGTAGTTGCTGAGAGAGTAAGACAAACAGATGAAATCATTTCTACTGATCAAATCACCACTTACTGATTTTATCCACCAGAGCTGTAACTATTGATAAGGGAGACCTTGGCTGCATTTCCTGCTTGGTGTGAGTGTAACAAATAAGAACTGCGGAGAGACCAAAAACAGGAGTCAGCTCTCGGTTTCCCTAGGCCTAAACAAAAACTTTACTGGAGCAGATAAAAGTCATCTTTGCTAAGCATGAGAATTACAGGCAAAACTAAAGTATTATACTTTAGCAGTGCACACAATTTCCACAATATCATGTATGTAACTCCCAGAATGGCTAGACAGCAGTAATTCAGCATCTGTATCAGCTGTAGGCATCATTTATGTCCTACAAAGAGTTGTTTAGCTAAGCACTTAAAATCAACCCATCACTTCTCTATTTTGAATCTTACTTAATCTGTTCCCTTTGCCCTGGCAGCCCAACATCTCGAGATCCTTCCTATCTCCAGTTTTGATTTCATGCAGGTTATCCAAGAATACATGCTGCCTGGGGACTTAATTTCAAATGCTGGTTCCTTTAGTGAAGTGCAGACTAGATAAACTGTGCCTTACAGACATAAAAGCATAGTCAGGGGTATTTATCACAGTCTAATTACTACCAGCCAAACCACTATTCAAACTAATTAGCTCTGCTCACAAAAGCACATTCAAGTAAACAGACTCCTTAGAGTACTATAAGGCTGCAAATGGGGTTTTTTTCCAAGTACTCAGATAATTTTCACTCAACACTGATTTCCATAACCAAAAGTTTGTACTTAATGAGGTAAGAGAAAGGAATACCTTTGTCCTTCCAGGTAATCTAAGATTTTATTTATTCCTTCTAGAAGCACTGAAGTCACAATTCCAAAATCTGTTATGCCATCAACTGATGCCATCAATACAATTAGTAAGTCTGAATGGGATTTATGAGAATCCTACTGCCAACAACAACAAACTAGAAGCCAATCAGACAGCAGTACATATGCTGAGATCACAGAATAGACAGGGCAGGATGAAACAGGACATTCTCCTGTGAAAAATGCTGACCACCATCCCGAATGTTGTGTAACTGGGACAGAATCTTGATTAACCCCAGACAATACATCCTCAGCCTGAGGCCCACTATGACTTCAAACAAGGCAAACACATTCTATGTTGCAACAGGAAAAAAACAAGAACTTTACAAATTTCATGAAAAATAAACTCATATCATATCAATCATCTAGCTAATTTGTCTATCCTTGTTACATAGGTGATATGCATTCACTTGTTTCTCTGCCTTGAATTTGCCCATCTTGACCTACATACGGTCTTTCTATACTTCCAAAACAACTGTTCCGTTCAGAACTTCCCCTTAATTATTCTCAGCCAAAAACCTCCTTCTAAATGCTCCCAACCAGCTACAGAACTCTGATGAACTCTGATGCTAACATGTTAAGAGAAAAGCACCTCCAAGTTATATTAATAACCTCACACATTTTAGCTGCAAAATAATTCAAAGAACCTGAACTTTAAAGACCATGAATAGATGAAAAGGAGAAGAAAATTACGAAAGCTAACTCATGAAACAAAAGAGTTGTTTCTACCCTTAACATCAATTCAGATACAGAACCCAAGAATCTACACAAAGTGTTTTTCATTTGCGCTCAATGGATGCATTCTGTTCTTTCCACCTCAGACTCTCTTCTCCCCAAAGTGAAGATTAAAATATCTGCCCTTCGCTCTCTTCACTCTCTTTTGAGTTTTATGTGTTTGGGAGGGTATAAGAAAGAACTAAATGTTTTAAATTGAAACAGCATACTGTGAATTTTCTCCAGTTCAATGCTCTATGCAGATTCATAACCTGGGATCATTTCTTGGTAAATTATTCTTGTAGCTGGCTCTTTACAAAACTGTCAGATGCAAGAAACTGAAGCCAAGTAATTTTGCTTTTGTCTATTCTTTACCATCTTTTTTTCCCTTTCACTGTCTTTTATTCTTATCCTTCACCTTTGAGATAGCACAAAGATGTGATTCCCTCTCTGAGGTTATACTATATGATACCAAACAGCACTCAACAGCAAACTCATTTTGACTGCATTAACTGTGCATTCCTTATAACAGCATAGATACATACCTCCTAAACTGTCAAGATCTTCGAGTATCCTTCCAAACCTGTAAGATACGTAAGGTTGACAATTAATTATCTACATTGATAGTAAATGAAAGTTAATACTTCCCTGTATGTAACACGGTTGCTTTGGTACCTTACACTGTTGTGTACATTCAGATACTTTTCCCTTATTTCAGGTTGACTTCCTAGAGGCAGAATAACTTCCAAGTAGCTATCTTTCATCCTCCTAGGAGGGAGATCTTCCTGTCGTTTTGCCAGTAAAGTATGAAGAGCTTTTCTTTCTTGCATTGCTTGCACATGATCCCTGGTAAGAAAAAAAATACTCTGGTCTGGAGCATGACAACAGAACTGCAATCCTAGCTAAAAGATGTCACATTGAAGATTATGAAAATGAAAACAAAAATGTACTAAATGTTGCAAGACACAATAAGCATGCCTTGAAAAGAAAGTGAAATGCAAATAATCAGATATGCTGAGGAAGCCTACTGCAAAAAAGTTCTGCACCCATGTAGCAAGAACATACTTCGCACTAAAGAGATTAACACAATTTATCTAACTCTGAATGTTACCAAAATTTTTCCCCTTAAAAAGAACAAATCACAGATAGCTTAAGGTATAAGATTTTGTGCATATTTGTGTCTTCCACAGCACTGTATCACACCTCTTCCTCCAGTTCCAATTCTAAAGGACCGACTGTGAACTTAAAATCTGTCCCAAGAAGTAAAGGAGATGTATGGGGCTGCTTATTAATGACAAGAAAGAGAACTGATCTGCTAAGACCTGCTATCATCCACAAGCGGCTTCTCCCGATACAGCATCAGTTCATACAGCATACATAAGATCACCAAACTAAAAGAAAGGGAAAATGAATCTAATTCCCAATCTCTTCCTACCTAGTTGTCTTACAACTTTACAGGAAAGTTATGGAAAGAAATAAAACAGAAAAGGGAGCTTTTTCAGAGCTGCTCTTCTAGCACCACCAAGTCAGAAGAGCTGCAACCCTCACAAGAGAGTAAAGGCCAACTTATTGTCATTTTTTTTTTGTCTGATCTACCACGTTGGTTCCTTGCACAAGTACCTCCAAGACAGAACATGCTAGCCCAACATTCACTCTTACCTGTTCCTCCAACTTTCCTCCCCTTAAAAGTACAACCTAACTGAACAAAGGAAGTATTTAATAACATCATTGAACTCAATAAAATAGCATCATAAACCCAAGGTTTAAACATGCAACGGTTCCAGTATAAAGCCAGAGAGTATGCAAAACTATAAATCCATTTCATAGAGCATGAAAAGGCATAAAACATTAAGTAACCAAATATAATTTGAAACTTGTGGATCTGAGCCATCCCTCCAGTACTGCATGCTTCATTGCCAAGACCTGAGTGCCACTGTGTTTAACAAAACTAATTAGAAAAATAAATTAAACTGAAAGAAAACAACAGAAAAATGTCTTCACCAAACTCAAAATCTGTTAAAGTTTTCACTTTGGATGAGTTCTGGGTATTAGTAATTTTAGATGAAGACATTTTTGTCTTGAGCTTTAATTTCAGGAGAGAAGAGGTGCAAAGCAGTCATGCTTCGACATATTTATATGCTCTCTCTTCTATTTAATAGTTTTGGGGAAAATACATGTAATCCGTGATAGAAGAGAGTAAAGTTTAGCAGAAAATTAAGGGGGGGGGGATGTTTGTTTGTTTTAAACATGAAATACAGCTTACTTCATCTGGGCAACATGACAACTGCAGAGTTCAGAGAAAATAAAAAGCTAACAATCTCCTCCAGAGGGCTAATGTTTGAAGTTACGCCACTGCACAGAAACAGAATATATTAAATGAGTAAGGAAAGATGTAATGTGTCAGATGATGCATCCTTATGCTTTTTAACAGATTTGTTTCCAAGGTCTTTCTGTGAAACGTTTAAGAGAAATTAATCAGAGAGTAAATCAGAAACACATATACATACATACAGAAATAAACCATAAAAATACAACTATGTTCTGTTTTCACCAGCCCCATCCTGGCTCCTCTGACAGCAGTACTCTTCTTGACTTCAGCTTCGGGATGTACTCTTCAGTGCAGGGAAGTAATTGTGTTCACGGCAGTAACATTGTTCAACAGATAAATACTGTTGCACACAGCAACACCAGCAGCACAGTAACAATACTTCATCTAAGTATTTAATACCTGCCCTAAACATTCTGAGAAATGATATTATTTCTGAAATGGCCACAACTCTAGCTCCACTATAGTTAGCACTGAACAGATTGTTTTAATTAAAACTGAAATACAATTCAGAATTAATACATATATAAGCAAGATACGCCTTTCTAGTACTAAATGCCACTAGCCTTTACAAGAGAGAAGCCACAAATCAAAGTTTCCTTTTAATGGAATTTATGGCCAAAAGCATTCCTCCAACTTTCATCTTTCCCCTCTCCCAGCAATCCAGATGTAAACGCATCAGTCCTTCCCTAGTTTCCATTTCAGGGCTCCTATCAAGCTGTTCATTTAGGTTTGTCCACTTCAGTTATTCTGTGGACTAACTCGATTAAAGCACTGGTTATTCAGTTTCAAAATCTATCAACTCTTCGTCACTTCATTTTAAAAGAGGGATCTGAAAGGCCAACCATATCCTGGGCTGCATCGAAAGAAGCATTGTTGAAGGAGGTGACTCTGTCCCTCTACTCTGCTCTGGTGAGAGCCCACCTGGAGTACTGCGTCCAGCTCTGGTACCCTCAGCACAGAAAGCACATGGAGCTGTTGGTGTGGGTCCAGAGGAGGGCCATGAAAATAATCAGAGGGCTGGAACACCCTCCTAAGAGGAAAGGCCGAGAATTGGGGTTGTTCAGCCTGGAGAAGAGAAGGCTCCAGGGAGACTTTTCCGTACTTAAAGGGAGCTTGTAAAATAGATGGGGACGGACTTTGTAGCACGTGGGGTAATGGTTTTAAACTAAAAGAGGCCGGATTCAAGCTAGATATAGGGGAGACATTTTTTACAATGAGGGTGGTGAAACACTGACACAGGTTTTCCAGAAAAGTGCTAGATGCCCCATCCCTGGAAACATTCAAGACCAGATTGAATGGGGTTCTGAGCAACCTGACCTAGTTGAAAAAGTCCCTTGCTCATAGCAGGAGGCTGGACTACATGACCTTAAAAATCCTTTCCAATCCAAACCATTCTGTGATTCTATCCAAACCTCACTGTATTAAACCCACTATTCTCAAGCACTCCCAGCTATGGGCTTGATGGCTTTTCTTCTTCATGGTAGCTGACACATACAGCATTTTTCAAAACATTTCTGCTGTATTTTATACAGCACAAAATACATGCCTATCTAAGAAAAGCATTACTGTGGTTGATCCTGGCTTCAGTCTGCTCTCCTTCCAGGGTGGGGGCAGCTGGGGAAAAGAAATGAATAAAAGATCACACATGACCAGCACCATCTCAAATCTTAATCCATGGATGGCACTTCCATATGACACACTCCATCCCTGGCCATTCTGGGTTGCAGGAAAAGCTTTTTTAAAAATTCCATTTTTAAAGCCCTTTTCAGCTGACCTACCAAAAATTTCAAACCCATTCATGCCTAAGTACTAGTTATTACCAAGGAAAAATCAGTTTCCCAGACTCAGTCACTTTCTTCAGCGTGCCTATAATCCCATTTAGATGAACCTTGACAGAAGGCCTGGACAAATCAGACGCTTCACCCAGGCAAGCGTCTCCATGTCCCCATCAGTGTACCAAGTGTGAAATAAGAGCTCAGCAAACTCAGCCATAAGAAAATCAACAATCGATACAATAATTATGGCACCATCAAACAGCTATTTGTAATACTCCCAGGCTGCTATACTGACTTATTCAGAATTGTTAACAGTAGAAGATTACAGTCAATTCTCACTTATCAGTGCAATGAAGGGGGAGGGAAGTAATATGCCTGAAGCCAAAATATTAATGATTTAAACTATATATAAATTAAACTAAAATTAAGTTACTGTGGAGAAAAGAAATGCCCAAGAAGCACCTGACTAAGGACACATAGATGCCAAAGTGACAATTTTCCAGTGACATTGGTGCTGCCAGACCATCCGTAACAAAGTCTGCTTCATGCAAAACCAGCTCAGCTGTCTCTGAATCTGATGCAGGACAAATCCACCATAGGGGTAACCCACCAACAGATAACTCAAGAGGTAACAGCAATGTAACATTTCCAGTCAGATTCTACAGCTCTTAAACTTCCACCAGATCCAAAGCTAATGGGAGAAACTTGTAAGCATCAAGATTATTTATTTTTTTTTTCTTTGATAGGAATGGTTGGACTTTGATAGGAATGGTTGGACTCGATGATCTGATGGGTCTCTTCCAACCTGGTGATTCTATGATTCTTTGGTGCTAAAGACCTTCTGCCAAAGAAATCTCAGAAGTTTGTAACCAACAAAGTTAACAACTCAAAAACCTTGTTTGCATTACTTCTTTTAGCTGGATCTTTTTTCTTCCTCAGTCAGTAAGCCAACATAGTTAAATTCCACCTCCACAACTGCCAAGTTCTCTCTGGGTTTCACAAATGAAATAAAACACATTTAATGTGCACTGTACCTCCAGTTGGTAGATGCTCCCACTATATCCCTCAATCTGCTCCGCACTGAAAAAAAAAAAAGAAAAATCAAAGCAAATCAAGCTTAGTTCTGCAGCAGATGAATGTGAGGTTGCCGGCTGCCAGAAGGCACAATTCTTATCCTAATACAGGAAAATTAAGCAAATTCATGCAAATAGCAGCCCAGAAATAAAACTTTGGCCAAATTCACTGATATTGTTAGTACGCATATCACCATAATGGGTTGAGTAACATGATTCCGTAGCTTATTGTGTACAGCCAACAAAGAATGCATCTTGAGTGTTTGTTAATGCAAACACCTGCATTGCTAATTAACAACTGAAAGAGGCAGCAGCTCAAGATCAGACTGAGGAATTTTGATGTGAAAACATTGCAGCCTAAACACAAACAAACTGTGGAGATAACACAGATCAGAAAGTCATAAAAGAACATAAAAATGAACAGTATAGCTGAAAGACAGGGAATGAGGAGAGTACTTTTTAATTAGTACCACTCATGAAAGGCAGGTAATGTCAACAGACTGGCTGTTGCCTGCAGGGTTTTGATAGCCTAAACTTTTAGCAGCCTCAAAGAACAGCGTTAAGACACTGGAAGGAAGGCCTATAAAACTGCTTCCAGCACTGTTTGCGCTATCAGAGTTAATGCTACCTCTGCACGAGTTTTTCCTAAATTTCAACTGCATACAGCAGTTTTTCTGCTCTCTCGTTCCTATTAAATGTGCTAATGTGCCATTAAATATACCAAAGTACTCCATCACTGTAAGGTAGATGAGCATACACTATTTGGATATGTCTGATAACAAGCAGCAACAATTCACACTCCCAGAACAGAAGAAAGTTAGAAGTTGTGCAGTAGGGATCCCTTGCTTATTTACAAAGATTTTTATAAGAGAATGATAAGAAGTACATTATGGAAGGGCTACCAAGAAGAAAATCCAGAATTTCAACACGAAACAGAAAGGGTACTGCTGGCAACCCTTATACTTTTAGGTTATGAGACATCATCAGGCTCGGCACTTTTCAAGTTAAATGCCCAGTCATTCACTGTGATCAGCAAGCTGTCCTGCAAACCCTGGAGTGAGCAGGGCCTGATTTCCAAGGTATTTAAATCACAAGTCCCTTTCAGTCAGATCTATCCAGTTCTGCCAACCTCTTCCCCATACAATCACTTCAGTTTCTGCTGCTCTCCTGCCCAAGTCACAGAATCACAGAACGGAGTGGGTTGGAAGGGACCTTAAAGATCATCCAGTTCCACCCTCCTTGCTAAGGGCAAGGACACCTTCGACCAGAACAGGTTGCTCAAAGCTTCATTCAACCTGGCCTTGGACACCTCCACAAAGCTTGTGGAAACAGGGCTCTCTCTGAGATTTGTGTTCATCTATTTTGACTGACATCAAGCAATAAAATGTTCTAGAAGAGAGGGACAAGAAAATAGGCAGACAAAGACAAAATAGATCACTTAGGTCTCACTTATTTAGGAAATTAGATTAAAAATATATTTGGAAATTAGAAGAGTTCCACCAATTTTAAAACAAAAAAAATGAATGAAAAAAACTTATTGAAAATCTTAAGAGTTGGGTTTTATTGGAAGTGGGGGAATGTCTGATTCTTTATTTTCTTAAGAAGCAGCAGGCTTGTTTACAGAATAGGTACTACTTTCCTGTTACTCATACTCCACCTGTGAAGCTGCCATAGCATGCAATTGATCAACATAGTACCAGCAACAACACTCTTACAGCTTCTAGAACACAAAACCTCAGTTCTCCAACAGTGGGTAGGTTGCTGGGGTAGACAGCAAAATAAGCAGCCCTTTCACTTTGTTTAAATTAAGATCATCTTCCTTTTCAACTCTAAAGAAGTAAAAAGCTCTGGAAAAAAACTCAGGTCCAAACACACAAACATATATATGTATATACACATATATACTGTCACTCCCATTTAATACTTCTGATTTCCAGTTTTAGGCACGCAAGTGAGCGCACATAGTTTTTACTTTAACAATAAAAGGGCTTATTTTACATTTACAGGCTCATAAGTACATAGTTTTCCCTCCCTCCCTGCACCCGGAAAGCCTATATTGATCCTCTAGATATTAGTTATCTTACAACAGAAACTGAAATAAGTAATTAAGCATAAAAATCCATAAACTCCTTCTCTTCCCTTACTTGGCAAATATCTTCAACATGTAGGACAATTACAGCAAATGGGATTTATCCATCATTATCATGTTGTGTATTTCACAGTATCTCTTCAACTGTGATCAGTGGATCACTAATACCTGAGCAGTGGAGTTCAAGTTTATTTGCACTGTGCTGTGACAAAGGACAGGAGGGCAGCTAGAAAAGATCGCTGCATTCAGCCCTGCCAGTGTGACCCATGCCCTTCTGCCTCACCAGGCTGTATCCTAGTTCAGGTGGACCACCATGATGTATTTTACCAACAGTTTTGGTATAAATCTTGGTCTGGACTTCAGTTAAAGATGCAGATTCAAATGTCTAAAATTAAGCTAAGTACTGCAGGAGCTGCTTCACTAGAGATTTTGTATCCCACAAGCCTCTTAGAAACGTGATATCCAGTACATCACCAGAAACACAGTGCGCTGACAGAAGTCTAGTACCACCAATACTGCCACAAATAACATCAGAGGCACTCACTGAAGGCAAAGAGGCTTTAGGCAAGTTGACGGAGAAGAACAATAGCATTTTGTTTTTCGTGAAGGCTAAAGTACGGAAAAACAGTAGCTGCGTGAGTTTAGTGTTATAGCAAATATTGAAATATGTACAGATTACCACAACACACCATTATTCACATGAATGGGTGAGTGTCCTGTGGAATGGAAAACACAGGTTAGGTCAACAATTAAAAAAAACAATACAAATTACATCTAATAAGGAGTTACTTGATTATACTACCTGCTTGAGTTCCATATATGCATACGTTCCTTAGTTCTAGTAAGTAACTGCAGGCAACTGGTCCTTACCTGATTTAGGGTCATCACCTTTGTTTTAACAAATGAGTTTGCCTTTTCCGTCAAAGCCAGCTTTCCAGTTCCTTTGTCTACTGGCTCCATGCACTATCTGTTGCAGTGTAATTCCAAACAGTTTTTCAAACATAATGCTACCATATACTGTTGACAAACACTATTAAATTTGGAAGGAATTTCAAGAGCATTCTTCAGAAAATGGGATGAGAGTTATCTCAGAAGAAACTTCCAAAGTCCTCTTTCGTTTAGCCTTTGGAAGAATCACGGAAGAAACAAGGGCATTCACAACTGGGACCCAAAGTAAAGAGGAAGCATGTGAAAAGCTACTAAGAGCGAGTATTTGGTGTTTTGTGAAAGCATGGATACCAAATTAAATGAAACTCATTTATACATCAGCAAAAGTGTGTGTAACCCTATTTAAATGTTGTAATTTTGGAACATAACCACAAATATTTACAGTTATTTCGGTCCAAAAAAAATATTAGTATTCCTTGGAAACAAATCAGAGGCAAGGCCACAATGGCCTCGCTGCTTCACTATTTTTACCAGCCTTCTAGGTATTATCATTATCAAATACTCAAAGCAGAAGAGCAGGGTAATATTTGCATGTATACAATATTATATATCCCTGCTTCTCTGCTTTAATCTCCCAATTTACTATTTAATAACAATAATGAAAAAAGTTTTCTAACAAGTAACATTCATTTTCCCTTTTATTGGATAACTTGTGTTTTCTATTTGAAAAAGAAAGAGGAAAAGATGATCTCAGAAACAAGCAGAACTCCATGAAGGAGTCATTTGTACCTGTCTCCAGCCCTCTTCCTCCTCCCCTTTTCTCAGCACATGGGATTACAATGCAAGAAAACTTTTCTAAAACCTTTGAAACAGGAACATTATGGTTTATTATTATCAGGGTGCTGAAACAATCTTTTAACACAAAGCTCTACTGGTAAGAGCATTTTCACAAAGCAACACTGCTGATCAGATTAAAAGATTTCTCTAACTTTGTGAAATTCACAGGACTGACACATTAAACCTTCTATAAGATATTTTTTCCACCCAGTTCTCCATTTCTTTGCCATTCTCTCTGGTTGCCACAGTACCTGTCTGTACTACACTGACTTTCTACCTAGAGCCAACCTGAGAAGGAGCTGTTCCTCCAGAGAAGAATCACCCGCTTTTCCAAGACTAACGAAGCAGAAAAGCTTCTAACTCGGTTATTTTGATGATTATTCATATTCATTGTTATTTATGTCCAAACACACAGCAATTTTCTGCTACCTCCTAAAGACATGAGTTAATACATGAAAGACCACAACCTGAAAGAATAAACTCTTTAGAAACACTGCTAAATCTTCTGGACACAGCCAATTACTTTACCTTCGAACATGTCCGGAAGTACTGGGGAGCCACTCGTCCCAGAAGTGAGTGTCCTAGCCAGAAGAGAAGGCAGCTTCCTCATGGTGTACAACCTATAGGCAGAGCAAAAGAAATTAGTGCCTTTCAAACCAATGCCATGAAAATAATTTAGAATTTTTTGAATGGTGCTGATTACTTCAGAAACTCCACTCCTTACTTTTCTAGTCAGATTTTCAAAACCAGATACAGCCTGTGCAACAGCTCAAGCCAGCTGAAATCCCAACTGATACCAGTCTTTATCTGAAAACAAGAAGGAAGTATGATTCACTAGGAGTAGTTGTTCTCTTCATCGACTGATCAGATGCCCTGGGACAACCAGTTTAGACCAACTACCGGTTTCTACCCTGCAGACATCCAAACATAGATGGGTCCTGTACACAACTAGGAAATCATCCATGGCCATAATCACATCCTTCTCCTGCAGCTGGTGGAAGGTGGAATATCCCAATAAGGACATCACAAGGCCTCTTACAAAATCCTACATAGCTAAACCTGGTCTACTCCTCTGTGGCCTACTGCGGCTGTAATTTGGAACAAGCCTAAATTGCAAGGTATAATCCTATTAGCTGTTCAGCAAGAAGCTTGTTTCAGCAAGAAGGGACAGCCATGAAATCCTTCAGAGAATGTAGTCTGCCCAGCAACCCAGCAAACATTCAATCAGGTGGTAGTCAATGTGACTCCACCAGGCAAGTAATACTGTGGTAACACAAAATACACAAAGGGTCATTAGAAATAAAACCCTTCAAGAGAGTTCATGGCATTAGTACGACAAGGCGCGTGAGGTGCCTGTCCCTCAGTTTTCTTCGGGTCTTTCACCTCAAAAAAACAGGCAAGTTTCCAGGCACCAACAGAGAAGTAGGGCCATGTATACATCTCTATATATATCTCCCTCGTGGGCACATCTATAGATATATGTCATGTACACACAAGCATCCTTGGCTTGCACGTACACCAGAATTAGTTACAAGAGTAAAAGGAGACAGACAAACAGAAACCTCTTAGATGCCAGCAGAGTTTCTCTTCTTAACAGAGATCATAGGATCATAGAATGTTTTGGGTTGGAAGGGACCTTAAAGATCATCCAGTTCCACCCCCCTGCCATGGGCAGGGACACCTCCCACCATAACAGGTTGCTCAAAGCCTCATCCAACCTGGCCTTAGAATCATAGAATCATAGAACAACCAGGTTGGAAGAGACCCATCGGATCATCGAGTCCAACCGCTCCTATCAAACACTAAACCCCTCCAGGGATGGGGCAGCCGCAACTTCTCTGGACAACCCGTGCCAGGGCCTCACTGCCCTCACAGGAAAAAATTTCTACGTAAGACCTAACCTAAATCTCCCCTTTTTCGCCTTAAAGCTGTTACCCCTCGTCCTATCATTGTATTCCCTGATAAAGCCGCTCCCCAGCTTTCTTGCAGCCCCCTTCAAGTACTGAGAGGATGCTCTAAGGTCTCGCCGGAGCCTCCGGGCTGAGCAACGCCGCCTCTCTCAGCCTGTCCCGGTATGGGAGGTGCTCCAGCCCTCGGATCATCTCCGTGGCTTCCCCTGTGCTCGCTCCAGCTCTCCCGAGAGAGGAGCAGGGGCAGCAGGGCTTCCTCCCCCTTCTCCGGGCGCGATCCGGCTGGGATCCCCCGCCGATCCCCCACAAGCCGCGGGACCTCGCCCCGGCGCCGCCCGGAGGAGACGGGCGACGGGCGGAGGAGCCGCTCCCCACCCCCCACCCTTCCCCTGCAGGGAACCCCGGCCGAGGACAGCCTCGCCTCGCCCCCCCCAGATCACGGATCGGCCCCGGGACCCCGTCCCGCCCCCCGCGCCCCCGAGCCGGGCGCAGGCTCACCGGGCGGCCAGCATGGTGCCCTCGGCACGCCCCGCGCGGCGCCGGGCGGAGCCGCAGCTCGGCCGCACCCACGGGCTCTACCGCGGCCCTCGGCTGCGCACACGCACGGGGTTAAACGGCTCCAGGGACGGGGACGTGGCCGCTTCCCTGCGCTGCCTCCGCCAGCGCCCGAGAACCCTTTCCATAAAGAAATTCCTCCTAATATCCAGCTTAAGTCTCCACTGGCGCAGCTTGAGGCCGTTCCCGCTTGTCCTGTCCCTGTCCAGCTCCCACCTCTCTGCACTTCCTTTGAGCTAGTTTATGACAGTGAAATGGTCTCCCCTCAGCCTCCTCAAGGCTAAACACCCCCAGCTCTCTGAGACGTTCCTCATAAGGCCTGTTCTCCAGCCCCTTCACCAGCTTTGTGGCTCTTCTCTGGACTCTCTCCAGAGCCTCAACGTCCCTCTTGTGGTGAGGGGCCCAGAACTGAACACAGGATTCAAGGAGCGGCCTCACCAGTGCGGAGTACGGAGGGAGAATAACTTCCCTGGACCTGCTGGTCGCACCGTTTCTGATACAGGCTGCGGGAATTAGTTGATAAGTTTTGCTGCAGCTGGTGTGCATGTTTAATTATCTTAGAATCATAGAATCATAGAACAACCAGGTTGGAAGAGACCCATCGGATCATCAAGTCCAACCGTTCCTATCAAACACTAAACCATGTCCCTCAAGACCTCATCCACCCGTCCCTTAAACACCTCCAGGGAAGGTGAATCAACCACCTCCCTGGGCAGCCTATTCCAATGCCCAATGACCCTCTGTGTGAAAAACTTCCTCCTAATCTCTAGCCTAAATCTCCCCTGGCAGAGCTTGAGGCCATTCCCTCTTGTCCTGTCCCCTGTCACTTGGGAGAAGAGGACAGCTCCCTCCTCTCCACAACCACCTTTCAGGTAGTTGTAGAGAGTAATGAGGTCTCCTCTCGGCCTCCTCTTCTCTAGGCTAAACAACCCCAGCTCTCTCAGCCGCTTCTCATAGGGCCTGTTCTCCAACTCCCTCACCAGCTCGTGGCTCTTCTCTGGACTCTCTCCAGAGCCTCAACATCCTTCTTGCCATATACATCTGTCATGTATCGAGAAATAATATGTAGACAATATCAGGACATGATGCTTAGCTGTCTAACAAGATATAGTTGGCAATGATAACCTGATGGGAGTCTCCGGAAATGGTTGAATATGTCAAGAAAAATATAATGAGCAACCTTGAAGAGATTTATATTCTTTGTTTAAAACTAGTATATATACTCATTGTTTTCTGTAAGATTTTATGCCGTTTTTAGAAGGGCATCCAATTCAGAGCTGAATTGTATAATAAAAATTATTATCTTTGCTTTGAAGACTTTGTCCTTTTTAATAATTTTACTAGTGAATGAGTGTTTCTCACAAGGCCAAGATACTGTGTGCCTTCTTGGCCACCTGGGCACACTGTTGGCTCATGTTCAGTCGGCTGTCAACCAACACCCCCAGGTCTTTCTCCTCCAGGCAGCTTTCCAGCTAGACTTCTCCTAGTCTGTAGCTCTGCTTAGGGTTGTTGTGCCCCAAGTGCAGGACCCGGCATTTGGCCATGTTAAAACTTAACTCTTGGTCTCAGCCTATTGATCAGAGTCAGAATCACTGGGAGCTTGGCTAGGACCCCATGAAGCCAGATAAATCCACTCGTGACCAGGACAGAAGCACTGGAACCCAGGCAGAAGGGCTAGGAGCCAGGGTAGATGCACTGGAGCAGGGGCAGATGCGACGGAGCAGAGGCAGAATCGCTGGGAGCTGGGGTAGAAGGGCTAGGAGCTAAGGGCAGATGCACTGGAGCAGGGGCAGATGCACTGGAGCAGGGGCAGATGTTATGCAGTGGGGACAGATGCTCTGGGAGCCATGACAGATACAATGGAGCCGGGGCAGATGCTCCAGGAGTTGGTGCAGGTGCTCTGGGAACTGGGGCAGAAGCACTGGAGCTGGGACAGATGCACTGGAGCATGGGCAGATGCTCTGGAAGCCGGGGCAGAAGTGCTGCGGCCAGGGCAGATGCACTGAGAACCGGAGCAGATGCTCTGGGAGCTGGGGCAGAAGCGCTGGAGCTGGGGCAGATAGGCTGGAGCCGGGGCAGATAGGGGTAGAAGCTGGAGCTGGGGTAGAAGCTCCCAGGACTCCGGTTCGAATCCCCTTAGGGCAGTGTGCGACTGGGGCTCCTGCCCTGGCCGGTCACTTGGTGGCACTGTGAGGGAAGGCAACCGAGAGCCGTGGTATTGTCTAGGAAGAAAACGCTGCTCAGTTAAATGAGCTGTGCCTTTTCCACAAACGAATAATTAACAAATTTAATTCATTTAGAACGACTTCAGCTTGGAGAAAAGGAGATTGAGGGGAGATCTCGTCACAGTCTGCAGCTTCCTCACAAGGGGAAGAAGAGAAGCAGGCGTTGATCTTTTGCCTCTGGCAAGCAATGATAGGACCCCAAGCAATGGGAGGAAGATGTGCCAGGGGAGGTTTGGGTTAGACACTAGGAAAAGGTTCTTCACCCAGGGGGTGGTGGAGCACTGGAACAGGCTCCCCGTCAGAGCAGTCATGGCTCCAAGCCTGACAACATTCCAGAACACTTGGACAATGCCCTCAGACACATGGTGTGAATGTTGGGGTTGTCCTGTTCAGGGACAGGAGTTGGTCTTGATCCTTGCGGGTCCCTTCCAAATCAGGACATTCTATGATTCCGTTACTTTCATTACTGGGAATTGAAGAACCTGAGAGCAGCGAGGACAGTGGACCTGCCGCAGGTTCTGAGGGGAGACAGGCAGCTCCTGCTCTGCACAGAAGCACCATGGGGCCAGTAAGGATTCAAATTCCTAATGTTGTTGGCACTTTCAAATGTATATAGGTATATTTAGGTGTACATATAGGTATATAGTGTATATATAGGTATATAGTGTATATAGGTGGCCAGGTGCAGCCCCTGGCTCTCTCATCAGCCAGAAAGTATGTTGTTTTCAATGGCCCTCTAAATTTCCTAATAAAATAGTGCTTGTAGGCACTATTGAGCTAGTAATGAAATTGTTAAATATACTTTGCTAAGGACTTAGAAAAAACACCACTGAGATTTGTACGAGGATGTGAGAAAACAGATGTTCTAGCATGCTGTGAAAGTACATCAACCAGGTTATTCATTATTTGCAAGAATAACACCTGATCAGTCATTTTTTTCTCCATCACTTTTTTTTTTTTTTATAAATTACTTCCAAACAAACTAAACTAAGGCTACGTGAATTATCTGGGTTTGCAGCCAAGAAAGCCAACCAGATTCAGTTGTGTAGATACACAGCTGGAACTTGTAGCCCAGAAAGCCAAGCGTATCCAGCAGTGTGACCAGCAGGCTGAGGGAAGTGATTCTGCCCCTCTACTCCACTCTTATGAGACCTCACCTGGACTGCTGTGTTCTGCTCTGGAGTCCTCAGCATAGGAAAGACAAGAATATGCTGGAGCAAGTCCAGACAACATGATCTTAAAGCTGGAGCACTTCCCATATGAGGACAGGCTGAGAGAGTTGAGGTGGTTTAACCTAGGGAAGGGAAGGCTTTGGGGAGACCTTATAGCAGACTTCCAGTACTTAAAGGAGGCCTGTAAGAAGGCTGGAGAGGGGCTCTTTATCAGCGAGTACAGCAATAGGATGAGGGGTAACAGTTTTAAAGAGGGAAGATTTAGATTAAATACTAGGAAGAATTTTTTTTCCTTTAAGGGTGGTGAGGTACTGGTTGCCCAGAGAAGTTGTGGACGCATCATCACTAGAGGTGTTCAAGACCAAATTGGATGAGGCTTTGAGCAATCTGACCTAGTGGAAGATGTCCCTGCTCATGGTAGGAGGCTTGGAACTGGATGATCTTTAAGGTGCCTTTCTTAAAAATAGGATTCATATCTTTTTAATATGAGACTTCTGATAGGTGGCAGTTTTCCTGTTGAAAGACTGAAAGACTGAAGTTGCACACTTTGCACACTGAGCTAAATCCACCCCGAATCAACCCTTGCTATTAGCCCAGTTTTCTCTCATGGATGTGATGTGAGCGCTTCCCTCCTCTTTCATGACCACATAACTAGGCATGAGCAAGGGGCCTGGTGGGTGAGCCTCACTTGTGGAGAAAGCAGAGAGCATGCAGGGTGGCAGACACACCACTGTAGCTAAAAGGCTCTTCTCAGCTGGCCTACACCCTCACACATCTTACTTACTTACCCATCCTCAACTACAGACTGCGTGTCTTCAGAGGAAAAGGTTGAGAGTGCTGTTGGGAAGCTTCTCATTCACCTGGTCATAGGAAAAAAATGTAGAAAACGGGTATATGGGTGGATGCAGAAGTTTCAAAAACCAAGATGCCATGAGAAGAATGAGTCCTGGATGGAACAAAAGTCTATATTGAAAGACAAAAAGTTATATAAGAAAAATCCCTGCTCATCTTGGGAATTTCCATTAGTTTTAAGGAAAAATATATTACATTCTCTGTATTTCTCCTTACAGCCTGAGATAGTGCACCCTCATAACACTGATTTAAGTATATCACAGGATCAGCACCAAAGAAATTTCTACTGAACCCAAAACATAAAAGTTACAAACCTGACGTTTGGTTTATTTTTTTCCCAACATTTCTTCCTATAACTTTTATAGTCCAAATTATTTGCATGCATGATGTAGATGTTTTGGGATGCAAGCAGATAAGAGCAACGAAGCTGGTGAAGGGGCTGGAGAACAGGCCTTATGAGGAACATCTGAGAGAGCTGGGGTTGTTTAGCCTCGAGAAGAGGAGGCTGAGATGAGACCTCATTGCTCTCTACAACTACCTGAAAGGAGGTTGTGGAGAGGAGGGTGATGGCCTCGTATCCCAAGTGACAGGGGACAGGACAAGGGAGAATGGCCTCAAGCTCCACCAAGGGAGATTTAGGCTAGACATTAGTAAAAAAATTTTCACAGAAGGGTCATTGGGTACTGGAACAGGCTGCCCAGGGAGGGGGTTGATTCACCTTCCTTGGAGGTGTTTAAGGCACGGGTGGACGAGGTGCTGAAGGGTATGGTTTAGTGTTTGATAGGAATGGTTGGACTCGATGATCCAGTGGGTCTCTTCCAACCTGATGACTCTATGATTCTATGAACTAGTCACATCTAAATCCCAGATTAATCAGATTGAATAATTACAAATGAGATATGAGATATATCAGCTTACAGAAACACGGTTCTTATGACCTACAGTATCTCTTCAAAGATGATAATGCAAAAATATGGTCTTTTAATTTCCAGCATATTGAAATTCATGTAGTTTTATTATATGAAACTGAATTCTGTGTTGATCCCAAATTCTGAGCAGTGCTACTGCAGTATTCATTTACTATTCTGTACTATTCTGATAGAATTTTTTTTTTCCATGTACAGCTTCATGTTGATAAAATGTAATTGTAAGTTGCTTGGAAAAAAAATGTCAGGAAGCAACTGTGAACTCATAAATATCAATGCAAGATCCGAGTATGAAAAAGAAATCACTCAGTTGAAAATGCTAAGCATCTTGAATGTTGCCCAAAGACTAGTCTGGAAAAATAGCAGGTCAAAACTGAATATGAATTGCATTTTCTGTATTTTGCTCCACAGATTTGATAAGATGGTATAATTTGGATATAGAGTTTGGGGATATAATTTGGATCGCAATACTTGAAAACAGTACTGTAGTCAAAAATTATTAACTCACTGCATTTTAATGTGGAAGAGGCAGTTCTTCTCTGCCAAGAGAGAAGATCTGAAGCATGAGAGAGTCATTCATATAGGAATTCAAGGAATCTTCCTAGCAAAGGAGGAAATTAAAATTTAAAATACCAGAAGTAAAGAAGAGTTTGATTAGTTGAACAGTAAGGAAAGCAAGCTGGAGCCCACTCTCAGCCTTTCTCTCCAGCCTCCAGGATAAAAGAATACTCAGAAATTTAGATGCAAATAAAAGTATGTTAATAGTACAAGTGTCCAGCTGAGGTCCCATAACTCTGAATAAATTGTTTGCATCACCACAAAAGGATCTTGAGGAACTAGCACTGCCATTTCCTGTAGCTTGAGACTACATGAGACCTCTGTCTCAAAGAGGATGTGGGGAAAGCTTGCCTCAATAAGATATGTAGCACTGCTGCTTTAAAAAATACTAATTCCTGTTGCATGCTAAAAAAGAAAATGCTGCTTGCTGTTTCACACAAAATTTTCTGTCTCCTCACTTACTTAGGGAGGGGATAAAATGAGAAGGCACACGATCTTTTTAGATAACTCTAACCATTCTACCCCTCAAAGATGGAAGCACCAGCCCTCCTGGTGCAAATGCAGATGAATTCACAGAAGGTTCTGCATGGAAATAGCTGCTGGCTGGCAAGAGAAGAGTGGGCTAATTAAGACTTCAGTGTATATTTAATTAAAACAGGTTATTTCAGCATCAGTTTACCATAAACACGTTTGCTAACCACTTTCCAGCATATATATTTGCATAATTTGAGAGAAACTTAATCCTTTGCAGGGCGCTTACCAGTACTCATTCCCTTGGGGAGAAGTGCAAATAAGCAGGCTGACCACTCCAGGATAAAATCTGTGCCCTACATGAGTCATTAGAGATTGCGCCATTAGCCTCAGCCACGTCAAGATGAAACGAAACCTGCTGAAAGACAAACAGACCTGAGACAAAAGGAAGAAACTGTAAAGCACAACACCCATTAGTCTCATTCATTCAGAAATCTGAGAACCTCTGGGTAAAATATTGTTACCCTTTTAATTGATCATATTCTTATTCTGAAAAAAATGACCTCATGACCTCATGACCTCTGGTAAAATGTAACTAAATTGCAGAATAATTGCAGCATAGTCTCAGAGATCTTGATGTCTTAATTATATCTCTTCCCTTTTCCTTTTTTTTTCCAATACTCTGTGTATTGTTTCATGAAACTATTTTTGATACTTGAGGAAATTTTTTAATATTTCTTTCCTCTGCCTTGTGAATTTGAAAATTAATTCAAATGAACTCTATTCACTAGGGTAACACCAGTACACTCTGAGCAAGTTAAAGCAGGACTTTCAAAAACAGCCAAGGGGGAAAATGCATTTTCTCTGCTGAAAGTTCAGCTTCTAAAATCACATGACTTTTCTGACTTGAGAATGAAAGAAAACAGGTACCTTCTGCTCTTACACAACAGTAGGTTTCCTGACAGCATGACTTCCTCATTGTGAAATGCAAACCAACAAAAGTTAACACAACACAGGCACTGTTAAGTCCTTCACAGAGACAGCACTCCACATTTCTGATCCCAGTCAGATGATTTCTAGGAATAGAAACAATATGTATTCATTAAATGTATGTAGTTAGACTGAGTCTATTCTTTACCAGTTTAATCAGATTCAATCTCCCTAACAAAAAGCCCTGTCCTGAAGGATTTCCAAATCCATAAATGCTGAAATAAATCTTGTCTACCACCAGCCATTGGCTGTAGCTTTGTGTTTTGGAAATACTTCTGGTTTTGGGGCATATTCATCTTTGCTCCAATAGAGGAGGAAAGGGAGCCAGTTAGGGTGTTTGTGTAAATCCTTATTGCAGGACCCTAGGCACATTCCACTGTGTGCCAGAGGATTTTCTTGGCTAACACCAGCCATCAAATTCTTTATATGGTTCTCTTGTAGTATCAGGTTCCATGCTGGCCCCTATATCTAAATGAAGATGAACCTTGTCAGTTGTTGTATACGCTGAAAAATATAGTATGAGTGTTGCGTGTTTGGGAATCCAGGTTTTAAGGACTGTTAACTCTGCAGAAGTAGCATGATTTAGTCTTTTTGTGTGTACCTAATCACTCTTAAAAGAAGTCAGATTAAGCTAAAAGGAAAATAATAGAACCATAGGATGGTTTGGGCTGCAAGGGACCTTAAAGATCATGCAGTTCCAACTCTCCTGCTATGGGCAGGGACACCATCCACTGGAACAGGTTGTTCAAAACCTCATTCAGCCTGGTCTTGAACACTTCCAAGGACTGGGCATCCACGACTTCTCTGGGCAGCCTGTTCCAGTGCCTCTCCATCCTTATAGGAAAAAAATGTCTTAAGATTTAACCTCAGTCTCCCTTCTTTCAGCTTAAAAACATTAACCCTCATCCTATCTCTACTCTCTCTGACAAATAGCCCCTCCCCAGCTTATCTGTAGCCCCTTTTAAGTACTGGAAGGCTGCTATAACGTCTCCTGGAGTCTTCTCCAAGCTCAACAAGCCCAGTCTAGGAATGGACAGGATAGTTATGAAGTTTATAGAAGAGGGTGAAAAGAAAACCATGCATATGCCTACCAAACAACTATACTATTCCTCTGAGTGGCCTATGTAGTGGGTGTATAGACACACATGGTGATCTGGATCAGGGTCCAGCTCTTGGTCTGCAGCACACATCTACATCTGTAGGTGATAGAAGAGCTGAGCTGGGGATGATGCCTCTATCCTTTCGTGCTGCAAAGACATTTTGAGGTGTTTAATTTCTTCATCACACCCACCTGTCCCCTCTGGGACATCTGTGCCACCATCAGGAAGAAGTTTCAGCCTTTGTTACAGTGTTTTGAAAGCTGTGTGTGGCTGGAAAACGTCACCAGCCTGAAGTGTAACTCGAGTGTTTTGACCTGTTTCTCATCAAGACACTAGTGTCCAGGGGCGTACCTGTATCACAAACGGCATGACCAGCAGGTCCAGGGAGGTTATTCTCCCTCTGTACTCAGCACTGGTGAGACTTCTTGAATCCTGTGTTCAGTTCTGGGCCCCTCACCTCAAGAAGGATGTTGAGGCTCTGGAGCGAGTCCAGAGAAGAGCCACGAAGCTGGTGAAGGGTGTGGGGAACAAGTCTTAGGAGGAGCGGCTCAGACAGCTGGGGTTGTTTATCCTGGAGAAGAGGAGGCTGAGAGGAGACCTCATTGCTCTCTACAACTACCTGAAAGGAGGTTGTGGAGAGGAGGGTGCTGGCCTCTTCTCCCAAATGACAGGGGACAGGACAAGAGGGAGTGGCCTCAAGCTCCCCCAGGGGAGATTTAGGCTGGAGATTAGGAGGAAGTTTTTCACAGAAAGGGTCATTGGGCATTGGAATAGGCTGCCCAGGGAGGTGGTTGAGTCACCTTCCCTGGAGGTGTTTAAGGCATAGTGGATGTGGTCTTGAGGGACTTGGTTTAGTGTTAGATAGGAATGGTTGGACTAGAAGATCCGATGGGTCCCTTCCAACCTGGTTGTTCTGTGATTCCGTGATTCTGTGAAGTGACAGGGGACAGGACAAGAGGGAATGGCCTCAAGCTCCACCAGGGGAGGTTTAGGCTGGACATTAGGAAAATTTTTTTCACAGAAAGGGTCATTGGCATTGGAATAGGCTGCCCAGGGAGGTGATTGAGTCACCTTCCCTGGAGGTGATTAAGGGACGGGTGGATGACATGCTAAAGGTCGTGGTTTAGTGTTTGATAAGAATGGTTGGACTCAATGATCCTGTGGGTCTTTTCCAACCTGGTGATTCTATAATTCTATGATTCTGATTCTATACCTTGGTCCTGGACACCTCCTGCCATGCAGGATTTGATAATCGATCACTACATGGTATTTCAAGCAAATACTGAGAGTCACAGAATGCCCTGAGCTGGAAGGGACCCACGAGGCTCATGGAGTCCAGCTCCTGCCCCTGCACAGCACAACCCCGACCTTCACACCATAGAATCATAGAACAACCAGGTTGGAAGAGACCCATCGGATCATCAAGTCCAACCGTTCCTATCAAACACTAAACCATGTCCCTCAAGACCTCATCCACCCGTGCCTTAAACACCTCCAGGGAAGGTGAATCAACCACCTCCCTGGGCAGCCTATTCCAATGCCCAATGACCCTCTGTGTGAAAAACCTCCTCCTAATCTCCAGCCTAAATCTCCCCTGGCGGAGCTTGAGGCCGTTCCCTCTTGTCCTGTCCCCTGTCACTTGGGAGAAGAGGACAGCTCCCTCCTCTCTACAACCTCCCTTCAGGTAGTTGTAGAGAGTAATGAGGTCTCCTCTCAGCCTCCTCTTCTCCAGGCTAAACAACCCCAGCTCTCTCAGCCGCTCCTCATGGGTTCTGTTCTCCAGCCCCTTCACCAGCTTCGTCGCTGATATCCAGCCTAACCCTCCCCAGGCGCCTCTTCCTGCCGTTCCAAGACTTCTTTGGCCCCAGCAGCCCGGGCTCCGCCGCCGCCCGCAGCGCCGCCAGGGGGCGCCACCGCGCGGGGGGGCGGCCGGGGTTGGGCGGGGGCGAGTCACGCGCCCCGGCGCAAGCAGCTGTTGCCGGCGGGGTGCGGCAGGGCGCCTGGGCGGGGCGCTCCCATTGGCTGAGGGCGAGCAGCGCGGGCGCTCCCATTGGCTGTCGGGCGAGGAGGG